>OZ007568.1:77901952-78501952 GCA_963931925.1 Onchidella celtica
AAATCGCAGTGCCATTTCGGCCTTGGTCATTAAATTTCATCTCGTATATTAAATTAAGCTATTTCGAATACTAATTTTCTTGTAGTGTCACTAAGTTCGATGATTCAAGAGGTAGCTGACAGATTCTTTTAATGAACATTTTCAAAGATCTGGTGGAAATGTCTTCCAGTGTCTTTCTTTTACGCTTCTGTTTTAGCATCGTTGTTTGCCTGCCTATTTTCTGTGTCTCTGATTGTGTTCGGTGATACCGTGTAGGATTTTCTCCACTGCTTAAATTGTTGTCGCATGCCGTCAGTCTTATAATAATATCTATCTTCCCTATCTTCTCATATTTTTCGTGTCCCTGATCCTATGTGGGGGGGGGGGGGGGGGTGTAGGATCGAGTACCTAGTCTTCTCGGAAAAAAGACGAAAAAATTCGGAAGGTAAGTGTGCACGTTGGAAATCGAAAAGAGCGGGCCGAACAGGCCGCTGCCCGGGCAAAAATCAAATAAAATTCATCCACACCCTCCCCCTCCTCCCTCATCTCTCCCCCCCCCCACCAAAAAAAAAACGCCTCTGTGACGACGATGTGCCTGCTCCAGTTGTAACTTGGTGCAATGACACAAAGGCAAATTTTCCCAATGGGATTAAAGTAGTATACAAATACGAATACATTATATTTCGATGTCATGACGTGCACAGGTACCTGAATAATTTGTCTTCAAACCGGACAGTCTGCTGGTCGCTGTTTCTTATTATTAGCTCCATTATAATTGTTCTGGGCACAAAGATTATACATTGATTAAACGGAATTTATATGTATGAGCAGTTTACGACGGAACGTTTTCGAAGAGTCTAAGACGCGCGTTTAGCCGGATGATTCCTGTCGTATCATGGATGTATTTCCTTTCAGCAATATTGTAACAGCTGAGGTTGTTCTAGCACGTTATAGTAGGGGGGAGTTAGTTGATCTAACTACAACCCTTTAGAAAACGAAACTATTACAGCTGAAAAATAAATAAACACGAGATCCGACGATAGATTAAATAATACTAAAGTTTAATAACTGTATAGTGAACAATAAATTACTAGGAAGACACCAGCGAAACTAAATATCTACGCCACACAAAAGGAAACTCACTTACTCACCGACCAACCACTCACACAGGTCTATATATATAAACATTCCTACAGAAAGTTCCCGAAATAAACGTTACCTTTGCCCTCGCACAAACTAACCAATCACGCATCAATACGTCATCAGGTTACATCACTCAAGGCCAAATCTGGCGTAAACATTCGTATCCACAACGTTATCGAATATTCGGGAACATACTAATATTTACTGAACGAGTCAAAACACCTGACAACAAGCGAGCGAGGAAAAAAACTACTCACTAGAAAAGAAGGTCAGGTCACGGAGTACAGTACACTCTGGCGGTTGTCAACAATAAAATTAAAAAAGTAGTGGACACATGCTCAGCCACCAGCACAACAACAAAACCGGGGGAGGGCAAGGGGTAGCCCGCAGATGCTACAAATATAAAAACCACAGAAAAATTGTGGGGTCGCAGTGAGGCTATACTTAAAGTCAAAATTTGGTTATATACAACTTTTTCTTTTGGCCAGATTTTAACTTTTCCTTCACAGCAATAGTTTTCACTCGTTGGGTCCATTAAAAATCTGGAGTAAAAGGTCTGACCTCGCGGCCACCACCTATAAAATCTTCTCATATGTTTCTGTCTACCACAGGCTGATCAATCAGTTCCAACCTATTTTCTTAAGGCTGTTCGTAGGGGGGCCGTTGTTAGGGGAGCGTAGTATTTTCTACAGTAAACTATAGCTGAACAGTGAACACGGTCCAGTATTTTCTATATCTCTTTGTAAGTAGACTACGTTCCCGTAACACTAGACTTTTCACAAAGAATCGTGTATTCGAGTTTTAAATTTGTCTGAAACTGATAAGGAGTATAAAATGTGCAAAAAGGAATACTAACTGACCAGGGATGCAGAATGGACGATTGGAAAATTCCGCCGAAGACAAACAATACAACCAGAGAGTATAGATGTCTAGAGAGGTTTCACTGTTGGTCGATTTGCACTGCGAGACACGGGAGGCTCGGCGAAACCATTGTTAGCATGGGGCGGAAAGTAGGTCGCTGTGGTAAACAATATCCGTTTGTGCATTTCCACAGGGCGTAAGAGGTTACGAACGGCTGTAAATAGTTTCAATCAGCCCAAAACTATGAACAGACCACAGTAAACAGATATGCACATTATCTTTGGTGAAGACGGTCTCTTTCAATTCTTCAATTTCTTGTCTACCGCAGCGACCTAGTTTCGCGATTTGGCGGAAGTGAGATCTCTCTATAAATCTATACTCTCTGATACAACGGCATATTACAGAGACCCCAGAAGTGAATGAGTTAATAATTATGTTGAATTATAACGTTATCAATAACCCCACATTTACAAAACTCTTTTCAGATCTATACAAAACAACTTTTGAGAATTTTACCAATGTAATAAAATTTATACGGAACTGTTTAATTATATTAGTGAAATTTAGATTGAAGAAGTTCTGGATACCAAACATGAATAATCTACCCAGATAGACATTGAAAGTCGCAAAGTGGCCGTTATCGTGCTGAAGCGCCGTAAAAACCCCAAAAGTATCCTCTTACTTTGTGATAGTTTCCATGGAACGACCCTTGTGTTAAATTCATGTACTTTCTATCTTCCAACAGTTGATTGACACAGAATGTGCGCGGATTGGTCCAGGCGCCTTTGACGTGGCCTTGTTGGTGTGTAACTACGTCCTTCTCTACCATTACCATCAGGAACTCAGCCATACGGAGGCGAAGTCTGACAAGCGCGACCACACCCAGCTGATGGCTGACACATTAGATTTGATCTGCATCACAAGTGAGTTTTTTTTCTAGGCTTAACAAAGAAACCTCTATTACTACAAAGCATCACAAGTGAGGTTTTCTAGACTTGACTGTGAATTCTGTACGCCTACAGGATATCAAAGTATGGTTTTCCAAGAATAACAAGTACGTACGCACCCCAAGTGTTTTGCGCTAGGGGCACGTACCTCTACGTGCATATCCCTAACCCCGTCCTTATCCTCAACCCTAAATCTGATCGAATCCCCTCCCCCACCCCACCCACCCCCTCCCCCAACCCCTTCAATAAAACAAAACAAAAAGAAAATCTGAAAGAATGATTAATTAAGGCTGTTGTTAGGATTATTTCGGAAGGAGCTCTCTAGCTCTGGGACCACAAAAGGCTTTAAAATACCTACCCGTAGCACACACACACACAAAAAATTGAGGGACGTACGTTCTTGTAACAATATTCGAATAAGAATGAATTCTCTATAACTACTCTCAGCACAAGTAGCCTATGTTTTCGAAGCTGAACGGTAAATTCTCGATACTAGAACTACAAGGCAGACTCGACACACCCAGAAGTTGGGCACATCTCATGTAGGCCTGTTCCTACAGATTAGACCGTTTCACCACAAAGTAGCATGGCTGAAGTAAACTATTCAGAATTTGTAACTTTCAAGCGATGAAATAAATCAGTTACTGCTAAAGAAAATGGTTATAATTAGTGTTTAATTCAGTTATCTCATGAAATGAGAGCAAGATATTAAAAAAAAAAAGTACAGAACACATTTACTTAGTCATCGGACTTTCACCTTTAGTGGTCTTGTCCAAAGCTTTGGCACTGGTCCGCTATTTTACGGACAAAATGAGGTATGACAATATAAAACACTCTTTGCCTCTGTATACTTGTCCACAGCATCCGCTCCGTTCCGCTCCTCACCGCTATAGTGGCAAAAAGTATTTTACTTTGCCATGCGTCATTTTTTTTCCGTAAAATAGCGGAGCGGATGCTGTAGACAAGATCACTTACACTGGAGAGAACAGTAAAGTGCTTGTTTGCTATTTTACTTCCAGTCGCTTTGAAGTTAAATAAGCTAATTATGCGTCAGACACATTTTGTGCAAAGGGATCAATACTACGTTTAAAAAATAAAATGGCAATCGGAAAAAAAAATCTGGGCCAACAATCGTGCTCGGGTTTGTGAAGAATTTACATGGAATCTGCTGGACAAAATAAAAACCAAAAACCATTTAATTCCCAACTTCTGATTGGCCAGCACAAATTGAGGTTACTGGGTGAATTCCGACATTCAATGTAAATTCTGCACATTCCTGAATCTCACTGAGAGCCAATGCTGAATCCTCCATTAGAATCAGCACTCGCTGCAACTTTTCGATATATTAAACTTGCAAAGCCATCAAATGTTAACATGTCATGTTTTGTTTTGAAGATTTTAGACATGTTGGTGAGACAAGGCTGTTGACGACATTATGTATACAATTGTTTTCTTCTCTCTTCAGTGTCTCGCTACATGGAGGGCATGAGCCGTGCTCTACAAGACAAATTTGACAAACATCAAGTGTGGAGACAGATTTTGTTGTTCTTAGGAGTTGAAATAATTGCTTGGTAAGACTCGAAAAAACTGCTTGGTAAGATTTAGTGTCGAAATAATTCTTAAGTAAGATTCGGTGTGGAAATAACTGCTTGGTAAGATTTAGTGTTGAAATAATTCTTAAGTAGGATTCGGTGAGGAAATAACTGCTTGGTAAGCTTAAGACTCAGTGTTGAAATAACTGTTTGTTAAGATTCAGTGTTGAAATAATTCTTAGTAAGATTCAGTGTGAAAATAATTGCTTGGTAAAATTTTATAGAGAAATGACACTGAGAGTGAAAATAATTTCTGGGTAAGATTTAATAGAGAAATGATATTGAGAGTGAAAATAATTGTTTGGTAAATGAACTTGTCCTGTTTTGCTCTGTCTTGCCTTCCATTGAGGCATCATTGCAATTTTTATGTTTTGTAAGTCTGAGACAACATCAACTAATGGTATCAATAACTACATTCTTTACTTTATAGCCAGGATTTCATTGTTAACCGCAAACGTTCATTCTAAATAAAGTTTACGCCCACCCCGCCTCTTATCCGGTGCAGAACTTTAGTGGGTAGAGAAGATATGAGCCGAATTAAAGCTGTAGTGCCTAGTTAGTGCTCAGAAAAGCCTTACCACTACAACTTTAATTCGCCTCATATTTTCTCTGAACTATTATCTTAGTGCTCCGTCTCCCCCCTCCCCTCCCCTCCCCCCCCCCCCCAAGCTTCTGCTTACTTCTATTAACTTCAGTGGGTAGAGCACTGGACCCACATACGAAAGAACTCAGATTCGAATCCCGCTCGAGCGATTATGTATCTAATTTCTCGAGATCTCTTTAAACCATGCACTCGTCAGTGATGATGAGGGGGGGGGGGGGAACATCACCCGAACCTCGTCTCTGATGGAACCTCGTTGTCCTTACAGTGAAGGCAAAGCCCCAACCAAGTACATACATCTAGACCCCTTCAGTAAATCTGGCAGGGCACATTCTAGCCATTATCGAGTTTACACACGGTAAAACTCACATTTATACTCGAAAGGAATAAGAACAAAAGCCGAGATGTGTAGGGTCATCCCCAAAAGTCAGCGATTGGACAGTACCCAGTGTGCAGTGGTGCGCACCGAATATTTTCAGGAAGTGATGATGTCATGGGCCCTTAATGTGCATGCGCAGCTTCAATGAAACCTTAAAATTGCGAACCGTGTCTCGAAATAGATCTAAATGATGCCGAAACAATGAAAAAAGACGTAGAAGCCTGAACATTTCACAGTTTCTAATATAGTCCATGTTAATTTCGCATTGATAATATGCTGTTGTGCAAAGTTAGAAGCCTGAGTGTGATGCGGTTCCTGAGCCGTAGGTGACCAAAGTTTCGAGTGACCAAACTATATATAATATATATATATATATAGACTATATATAGAAGATCCAAATCTGAATATTTCAGGATCTCTGGTCCGCCTTCCCTGAGCTGTCTGGAGGATCACCCCAGGGCTCAGCTGAATAGTCTGAACACAGCACTGCGAATCTTGCACAAGCAAAGCTTATCACTGGACACCAAAGGACTTTCTAAACTTATCCACAATCAGCACTGAGGAAAACTTTCATTTAGTCAGATTGTATTTTATAGACTTGTGTTAAAATAATACGCGATCATTCCTTCATTTACTCCTTCCTTTCATCCTACATTCATTCATTCATTCATTCATTCATTCATTCATTCATTCATTCATTCATTCATTCATTCATTCATTCATTTTCATTAGTGCATTACAAACGTCTATTACAGACCTTGGCGAAATAATGCCCTATTTTATTTACCTGTATTTCGAATTATAATATCAGTCAATAATCCATCCATCCATTCATCCATCCATCAATCCATCAGTCCATGCACACATCCAGTAATCCATTTATCCAATAACAATGACTAATCCATCCATTCATATGTCCATCAATCCACTCACTCCTTCACCAATCTATCCACCCCTTTCTCTATCCATCCATCCTTCCACCCATCCATCCATTCATCCATCCATCCATGCATGTGTCCACCCATTCATCCATGCGTGCACCCATCCACCCACCCACCCATTCATCCATGCATGTATCCACCCACCCACCTACCCACCCATCTACCCATTCATCCATGCATATTATTATCCACCCATTCATCCATGCAAGTATCCACCCACCCACTAATCCACCCATTCATCCATGCAAGTATCCACCCACCCACGAATCCACCCATTCATCCATGCAAGTATCCACCCACCCACCAATCCACCCATCCATCCATGCATGTATCCACCCACCCACGAATCCACCCATTCATCCATGCAAGTAGTCACCCACCCACCCATCCATCCATGCATGTATCCACCCACCCATTCATCCATGCAAGTATCCACCCACCCACCCATTCATCCATGCATGTATCCACCCACCCACCAATCCACCCATCCATCCATACATGTATCCACCCACCCACCCATCCACCCATCCATCCATGCATGTATGCACCCACCCACCCATCCACCCATCCATGCATGTATCCACCCACCAACCCATCCACCCATTCATCCATACATGTATCCACCCACCCACCCATCCATCCATTCATCCATGCAAGTATCCACGCACCCACCCATCCATCCATGCATGTTTCCATCCACCCACCCATCCATGCATGTATCCACCCACCCACCCATCCATCCATTCATCCATGCAAGTATCCACCCACCCACCCATATGCCCATCCATCCATGCATGTATCCACCCACCCACCCATCCACCCATCCATCCATCCATGGATGTATCCACCCACCCACCCATCCACCCATACATCCATGCATGTATCCACCCACCCACCCATCCACCCATCCATCCATGCATGTATCCACCCACTCATCCATCCACAGTTCTCTCTCCCATGGCACCTCCACCCAAACCATTCAAGTATCCATCAGGTTTCATCATCGTATTTTATGTATACATATATTATATCTGATTCTCTGGTGATATGTATAATTATTATTTTACAGTTTAGTTACATAAATTATTGATCTATTCAAATCCTATATTTAAACAAATCTATTGTATTTGTACAGACACTTATTTTCTATATATTGCTTTAGAGAATTGGTTAGAATGTTATTTACACGGTTGAGAAACCAGTTCATGCAGAGTGGGTCAAATGTTGCACACACAGCTCGATATTCTGTAATCACTCATTTATTTACTATTTGAAAAAAAAAAATCTTGATCGTTTTGCTTGTCATTTCTGTGCGCTAACCACACAGCATCGGATGCTTTGCATAACTGTTGTAAGCAAATGACATGCCAGATTTTGCGGCAAATGACATCTTTCTTAAAATATTTGTTTATATTACAACTGAGAAAAACATGTTGCCAAATTTTAAGATCACCATGGAGTAGAGTTTTAAAGGCTAACAAAATTGACTCATTCTTGACCTAGAAAACATTTTAATGTTACTCCGATTGTAGTGAAACAGTTCCAGAATTTTTGTTATTTCAGAAAAGATAAAAGTCAATAAAATCCTGCTTTAAAATTGTGCTCTTTGTTTTTGTATGTTAATGGTTTTATTTAGACCCAAAGAGCTAAAATCAGTATGATGCAGCTGTTAGTAGAATACGCAAAGATTGTGTGCTGGGATGGATGTTTTGTGAGATCTTCTCGTTGTCCAATGGGCCTGTCTGCTCCGTCAGTGACTGTCTTGAATCATCATCATCATCATCAGTTGCCATGTCTGGAACAGACATTGGCGATCATGGCTCTCCACTCGGATCTGTCATCAGCCAACCTCAAGAAGGAGTTGTTGTTGTTGTGACGTTTATTTCGTTGCCCTTGAACTAAGACTTTCAGTAAGAGTTTCTCTCTGTCTACCCCTGCTTTTCCTGCCTTCGATCTTCCCCGTGACTGCTAGATGTTCGAGGCTCCTGAGGCGACAGATGTGACATCTGTCTTGAATAGGGACAGGCACATGTTTTTTTCCACGGAGAGCCACATCAGCGTCAGTCTTGCGTCAAGCGAGCCGCCTTTGAAACGCAAGGTCTCTCTTTCCGGCAGCTAACTCAAGACAGTTTTGTTCCCCCGAACTACTGAGACTGATTTGTTTCAATCTCCCCTGTGCGCACAGTCCTATTCAATTCCATAGTTCACATCTTACACTAAGGCCCCGCGCGCACTATGTTAAAATTAACCACCCGCTCAATGCAAGCAATCTTCCGCGTGGCGTGCAGCACGGTAAACTCTTTGCCAAGCTAGCAAAAATCGGCGTTTGCACGCCGTGCAGCAGGCGAAACAGGATAGTGCGCGCGGCCTCTAAAACCGAAACAAAGCAGTCTTGTCGCAGTTCTCCGCCAGCACAGATATAAGCTAGAACCCCAGACTAATAAATTAACCAGACTGGAAACACGAGCTTCGGGCTGTGTCGTTTATTACGGAATTTCCCGCGCGGCTACCGCTCGAGAAATTCCGATTCTAGTTCTGTCTGCAGTAGAAATTTCTTTTTATTTGTCAAGATGGGTTGTACATGTATTAATTTCTTGGTGCGGAACCAAACTTCCGCGTTCAGTAGGCGCGTCAAAATGGTATCATTCAAAATTTTAGCTATGCTGAAGCGTCGGTCGCTGCTGTAAATCTAATATGGCGGATGGTTCATGACCTTTCGCTGTTTTGTGACGTCACACAATGGGATAATCCAGTCTGGGTATTTTATTAGTCTGTGGCTAGAACGCACTTTTCAAACTAGAGTTTGGGGACAAGGTGGTCTAGAGACAAGGTGCTCGCCTCTCATGCTGAAGGTACCGGGTTCGATTGTCGGTCGGTGCAGGCAAGTTGGAAGTTTGGGATTTTTCTCATGTTTTCCTGTCCCTGATCCTATGGTAGGTAGGATTGAGCGCCTAGTCTTTTCGGTCAAGGACGAAAAATTCGGGAGAGCCGGTGTGCACGTTGCACAGGTTAAAGATACCTTGGCAGTTGGAAATCGAAAAGAGCAGGCCGATGAAGGCCGCTGCCCGGGCAAAATTCTAAAAAACGAATCCCTGGCACAACAAGAAAAATAAAACCAAGAAGAGTGAGTTGTAAATGCCAAGGTCAGCGAAACCTCCTGACATAAAGATCCAAACACTCAAATAAGAGTTTCTTACATGCAGAACTCAAGTTTTTTTTTCTTTCTTTTTGGTCATCCATTATTTTATACTAGCCGACCCGTGCAAGATAAATCTTGCAAATTTTTCTTGTACCAAGCCCAGCTGTATAGCTACATGTAAGCTTAGATCTAAGTCGCATTATACACTTGGATCCGATGCAACGACGAATAAATGTTTTTGTTACACCACAGTTATTACCGATGTGATAAAACGACTTTCGGCCGGCAATGTAAATAGTGACGTAGAGCGCAATTTCCGGTCACACTTTCCAGTTCTACCCGATGAAAATTCGTCTCAGTTTTTGCAGCTCAAGAAATGTTAATATAAATAACAGTAAAGAATGATTTTTGTTCAAAATGAATGTATCCACGTAACTCTTCGTCAAAAATTGATGCGGTACACCAAGTTTCATAATTTTTGATGACATAGTCGCGAAGGTTTAGCTGCTTATAAGCTACCCTCGACCTCAATTATTATAGTAAGAAATTCTATATTTAGAAGTTATGTTAATGAAGATTAACAATAGGTAGAAACGGCCGAGGGGAGTAGGGTAATTACACAGTGGACTCGGAATAAATGAAAATACGGAAATTTCAGCGGAACCTCTCCTGGAAATGGATGGGATTATAATGAAAGCTGTAATTACTGATAAAGTTGACTCTGTCCTGCACGTTACTAAACGTTGAGTTCTGTTGGAAAAGTGTATGTGGTCTCTGTCTGTGTGTCTGTCTGTCTCTGTCTGTGTGTGTGTGTGTGTGTAAATGTCTGGTTGGGCTGATGGGAATAGAGAGAGAGAGAGAGATGGGGGGAGTTCAGTTAGGGTTATATTGTCCGAGTATTTCATTTTACTAGTATCTCCTTTTATTGCGCCTCTCTCTCTCTGTCTCTGTCTTCTCATCATCTTAAACATACATTTACTAACACACACAGAGAGAGAGAGAGAGAGAGGGAGAGAAAGAGAGAGAGAGAGAGAGAGAGAGAGAGAAGCGCAATAAAAGAAGATAGTAAAATGAAATGGTCAAAAAAACTCTTAACTTCCTCACTCTCTTTCTATTCCCATAATCCTAGCCAGACACACACACACACACACACAGAGACAAACGCAATGAGACAGAGACAGAGAGAGAGAAAGAGAAGAGAGAAAGAGAGAGAGAGAGAGAGAGAGAGAAAGAAAAAGAAAAAACACGAGGACCATTCAAACAAAAGAAAATGAAGAACATTGTAACCCCTGGTGAAAGAAGTGTGACAAATGAATCTGACACAGACTAAAAGTGAGTAAAAGCTGAGATATCAGACAAGGCAATCAACAGTTTCACCTCCACTGCGCTAAACATTTCCTTACGTCATACACGTGTTCATGAAACAAGCAAAAAAAAAAACAACAACAGAAATTGGAAAGAAAAGCAGAACCAAGTAAAGTAAGTTCGTAAATATTTCAGGGGATTGACTGGGGAGCTGCTGATAAAGAATGATATTGGGTGGAGGGGGGGGGGGCGCAGTCTAATCCGAGACAAAGAATACCGAGACGGACCATTCTTTCTTTCACTATAAGACCACAACTTGTGCGCGTATAAACAGAGCTCTGTGGTACTAGTCTTTTTCGTTTAGTTATGAAAGGGGTATGGTGCGGATTGTTGCATTGTTGACATGGACGGTACGCGCACAAGCCGGCGGACGGAAAATGATGAATTGGTCCGTCTCGATATCCTGTGTCTCGGGTCTAATTACAAAGCCAACTGGAGAAAAATACTGTCTTGTGTTCATTGTTTGGCAATTGCCCATAATGTAAACTACTACTCGCCTGTAACAACAGCCGGTGATGAAAGATTCTAGCTGAGCAGTGAACACAACTCTGTATTTTCTCTATCATTTGGCTTTGTGACTAGACTACGGTCCCCGAACAAAAAGCCAAGATAAATGTGAGTGTGCGTGAGAAGACCCACAATAAGTCGGCAACATGACATTTTGAGTTCTGTACATATAAGAAAAGACAAGACATTTCTGATAAATTGAAGTCAGTTACCACCCTAAAACAAGATTTTGAGAAAACGGCATTTAATCCTATAAGTGGCAATAGCTAATTGACCAAGTAATATTGGAGTGATTGTTGTTAGGAGACGGTAGTCCAAAGATCTTAAAATAGTATTAACTATTTTAAGATCTTTGCGGTAGTCTAATAACTAAGCCGTTATAGAGGTCATAGTGAGTAGTGTTCACTGCTCATCTACAGTTTACTCTGTAACATGCCACGGTCCCCTAGAAATAGCCAAGTCGGAGTTTTTGGATCTTGTTAGGAGACCGTAGTCTAAGTACAAAGCTGTTATAGAGATCATAGTAAGTGGTGTTCACTGCTCATCTACAGTTTACCCTGTAACATGCCACGGGCCCCTGAACAACGGCCAAGTTTGAAGTTTGTGTCGGACCCATATTTTCACTTCAAAGCCGTTTTTCTCAAAATCAGCTCTGCCGACTTATTGTGGGTTTTCTCATGCACGCTCACAAATAGTTGAAAATGAGATTTGGGGAAAACCCAGCTAGTTGAATGTAGGTCAGCCATCAAATAGAGTGGTGAGTGGAGAAGGTGAGGCAAACAAGTGGCCATGAGTAAAGCTCAGACTACTCATATCAACTGACTAGTACGAAAGGCAATGTTTGTCAGAGCAAAGTTCAGGTCGCAGAATTGGGGAATTTTTTGGTAAAATTGGTGAAGCCTATTCTCACATGGACAAAAAACATGACTTCAGGGGAGCTGTAGAAAGAAATAATTATGCAGTGCATTTGCAGTCCAGGCTGTTTTTTGTTGTGTTTTTTTGCGTCCATGTGACTCAGTATGCAAGGTCTCCTTTCTGTCAGTTAACTCAAGACAGTTTTGACGCCCCCCGGTTGAGTGAGACAGTCTAGTCTCTGTCTCGCCAGTGCACGAGCCCCCATTCAACTCCATAGAGAAATAATCTCACATAAAAACCGAAACAAAAGATTCTTGTCTCAGTGCGGCACCTGCCGAGCCTTTTGAGACAGCGGTTGGGTTTCATCAAAGATACTAGAAACGATAAGATGAGACACGGTCTTCTTCACACTACTTGTCAAACACGTGCGCACAGTTTACGCGCTGATAGGGGGCGGGGCCCATGGCGCATAGTATGGAAAGAATGCTTAATATATTGGTAAATTTATGATGCAAAGTTGTGACAGTGCTACTGCCACTAAAAAAGAAGGAAAAAATAGCCAGAGTTTTCCCACAGCGATTGAGGTTATAATTCCACAATAAGTGACGTCAATCAAGGCCTATAGCTTTGGCTGAACAGTGAACATAATTCAATATTTTCCCTATTTAGCTTTGTAAAATACGGCACTTTTTATGACTTCCGCGCGTTTGCTAGGTGGCGGTGCGAAATCCGTGCACGCTAAAAGCACTAGCTGTCTCATCTTGTCAATTCTAGTACGGTATTTTGGTTACATGAAGCTTCAGTTTGACAGTGGCTATTGCGCCTTGCACGGTACACTGATGAGAGATCTCACCTTATTGTAAACAAAAATAGCGGTGCGACTAATTCATGCTGGTGCAATTTTGCTCCCCCCCCCCACCCCCCTATTTTTTTTCTCATCATTACAGTTTGAATGACATTTTCACAAATGTCACCTAATCTAACCCAAGCGCTTTTGTATCCACCTACGGTGTTTAAATCCAAGTTTCGGACAATGTTTTAAACACGTTGTAGAAATGTCAGTTACAATGATCTCTTTGTGTGCTTCCTTTGATAAGCCCACCGCACCGCACGGGGTGACTTTATTTGACACAGCGTGCAGTTGGTGCGTAATGACCTGGCGCGCATGAGTTCTGAAGCAAGACTGGGTTATTACTGGGAATTGTCTGGAGAGAGAAGGGTGAGAACATCCGTTTATTCCGGGTACTGCCGGGGACATCATCTAATTATCGTTTTAAAAAGAGGTCATATTGGTGCGCAACAGTAGAGAACAGTTTAAATGGAAGAGATGAAAGTTTATCTACATTTTCATCTTACACCTAGTTAGCCATCCTCAACTCAAATTGTGATGAGGATTGCACGAGATGAAACCAACGTAAAGGCAAATGAACTGTTGTCACAAAAATCAGAAGAGTACAGCTTTAAATATTCCTTTGTCTGAGTACAATGTCTGTCTGCGGCCAGAAGCTATTTCAAACTAAGTAGTCCTAGTTGCAATCCATTTGGATAATAGCTACTATAGAGCGGCTTAATTGATTTCTTGATGTTTCAGCCGAACCATCATTCTTATCCAAGAACATCATTTTTTTTTCTTTGTCTAGAGATTGTCCCTAGAAAATCGATTTTCAAAAATGTAAAATGTTTCATGCACTTGGTGGCTCTAAATTATTTACAGAATCTTCCAGACTGTTTGCTACATGACTGAACATTTGAATAGAGCAGTTAATCTTGGATAAGTTGCCACATTTGAGATAAACCAAGCTGAAGCAACCTTGCTTAAGAGAAGTTTTTACGTGAGTGGCGGGACAGATAAGTTGAAACAAAGGAGGAAGACAAATACTTGATGTTCACAGATAACAATGATCAATGTTTATGTTTGGCGGTTTGTAGGTACATGCATTGTATTTAAATGTGTACTAATTGGAGCGAAAATCTCTAACAGCACTGTAATAGCACCAACACTGCAACAACAACGACAGCAATAACATCAACAACAAAAATATCGCAGGAGATACAGACTACATCATCAGGTGCATGATAAGTATGATCAGAAATATCCACATCACCCTCACCATCACTACCACTGACATTCCCACCACTACACCATCATCACCAACATCACCACCATCACCAACGTCACCGACATCACCAACATCATCAACATCACCAGCGTCACCAGCATCACCAGCATCATCATCATCACCAACGTCACCAAAATTACCAACATCACCAGCACCACCATCATCACCAATATCGCCATCATGCCCGCTACCATACCCCTCAGCACCATCAAGATCATAACACAACCACCCTCACCACTACCACCATCAACATAAAATTCACTGACATTATCACCACGATCATCAACATCAACTTCACTAACAGCAACAGCATCAGCATCATTGTCCTCATCGGACACCAGCATCACCGTTATCATCAACATCCTCACCACAGCAATGGACAGCCGACAAATTGACCACGTGGTTTCAACTTAGAAAGTTTTTTTTGTTTGTTCGTGCATCAAGATTTCATTCATTTCCTGCCGCCATCTTCGTCAAACTATCCCATTTCCCATCAATATGACAACAACGAGATATCTGACTTTGACGCTAAAAACTGCCTGTGTCACATGGGACTCTCTCTCTCTCTCTCTCTCTCTCTCTCTCTCTCTCTCTCTCTCTCTCTCTCTCTCTCTCTCTCTCTCTCTCTCTCTCTCTCTCTACTTCCTGAGTGTTCTCGCAGTTTCATCGAGGGAGAAGGAAACATGATAAACATATCACGTTTTTTTCAAGGTCCTGTTACTCGGTCAGCTCCGAAAGATATTGAAATAAATTGTTCCGTTTTCACTTGAACTTGCGAAAATTATCTGGCAAGATTTTTCCACATTTTCTGTTTTCCTGTTACGATACAATTTGGCTTTGGAAATTGTGGCAGAGCTGGGAAGTCTCATCTGGCTAGACTGAAACAGTTTGGGGGGGGGGGGGGGGGGGAGGTGGGGTCTAGGCTTAACCAGGCTACATGACACAGAAGAAAGGGTCCAGAGGAGAGCTGCCCGCTTTGTGACAAATGACTATACTAGAAGTAGTAGTGTAAATAAAATGATGAGAGACCTCGAGTGGACACCATTAGAAGAGAGGAGAGCAAAAAACAAAGTAAAAATATTTTATAAAGGCAGGGAAGGAAATATCCATATCCCACTGAACCACCTCACCATTAATACCAGAGGCAACAGAAGGAATAATATAAAATATAACATCCCAAGTTCACGGATTAACAGCCATCTTTATTCTTTTTACCCTAATGTCATCAGGATGTGGAACAACCTCCCGGCAGAAGTCCAAACACTATCGTCTGCAACGACTTTCGACAATGAATTTAAGAACATTATTATCCGTTGCAGCTACCATTGTAACTAAAGTGCGGGTTGTATTTCTGTGCACAATCTGGAAACCAAGAGATATTTATACCAGAGTTATTTATACAAAAGACTTTATACAACTAATATATTTTTAAATGGTCTTAACATCTATGTAAGATTTTACCCTGTTTTTAGTCTCAGAGGAGCGACGTTGAGTCGCATATACTATAGTGCAGTTGGGGGAATCGTCTTATAGTTATAGACGCATATACTATAGTGCAGTTGGGGGAATCGTCTTATAGTTATAGACGCATATACTATAGTGCAGTTGGGGAATCATCGTCTTATAGTTATAGACGCATATACTATAGTGCAGTTGGGGAATCATCGTCTTATAGTTATAGACGCATATACTATAGTGCAGTTGGGGAATCATCGTCTTATAGTTATAGACGCATATACTATAGTGCAGTTGGGGAATCATCGTCTTATAGTTATAGACGCATATACTATAGTGCAGTTGGGGAATCATCGTCTTCTAGTTATAGACGAACCAACTATAAAAGAAGAAGAAGAAGAAGAAGATCGCCGGAGATCTGTGGAATTGTTTATAATAACCCTGGATGTACTAACATTGATCAAGAGCTTCGTCAGCGTTTGCTGTTGGTCAGCTAGTCAAGCTTTAAGCAGAAAGCGATTCGGTATTGGCTCGATTCCTCGTTGCATTGTTCAGGTTATTATTATTATCATTATGAAAAATCGGGTGTTTATTTTTATTATATAAAGATTATTATTATTATTATTATTTCGGTCCCTCGTCCTATTAGATTTCGCGTAATATTTAACATTACTTTAAGTTTTATTTGCATTATTTACCTACAGGCTATCATAAAATGTAATGTAGGGATCAAATCATGTTACATTAGCTTTCAGAGAGATGAGAGGGGGATAAGAAAATAATGTAGGCGGATGTATCGATTACAATCACAAGGTCAGCTTACGTGCCACGGATTGATTAGAGGAAGAAGAAGTGAAAATATTGATATCATTGTTTTACCGCCAGATCGATCTGGACCAGCTTAGCTTTTCAGTCATTCGGGGGCGGACCCAGAACTTTGAGTAGGTGGGTGAACCAGATATGGTTTTACTGGGTTCACGGATTGTGTGTGATTGTGCGGATTCGTGTTGAATCAGATCATTCCTTCGTGATAACTGGCGGAACAGTATGAGTTTGAGTTTAGGTTTTGAGAAAGACAGTGGCTACGTTTACGGCAGATCACGCTCATACCCCAATAGAAAAAAAACAAAGAAAGGAAGCGCTGCTATACGAACGGGATATCATAAAAACCACAGAAAAACTGTGGGGTCGCAGCAGGACAATAAGCAAAGTCAAAATTAGGCAAAAAGAAAAAGTTGTATGTAGCGAAACCCTACATGAGAAATAAAACCCAAACGATACAAAGCAAACTAAAGAGAAGACAGAAAATACACTTCGAGCTTCCATGCAGACGGACGTGCTTTGGTGCTGCTAACGAAGCAAGAACTCGCAGTTAATTAACCTGTTTCGCTTCGATTCTATACATTTCCTGTTGAAATCTTTTATTGTTCTATTTTTTTTCACTTGAAAAAGGCGAAAGCCGAAAATTTTGTGTATTTTCTGTCTTCTCTTTAGTTTGCTTTGTATCATTTGGGTTTTATTTCTCACGCAGGGTTTCGCTACATAAACTTTTTCTTTTTGCCCGATTTTGACTGTACAAACGGGAGTAAAGCCGAACAAAGCCACTGTGTTTGAGGAAACACGTCGACACGACACCGGCCACCCTGTGCCAGGAAAAAAACTTCACAGTAGACAATATAGGAGAAGGACAGGACAGAAGGAGAAGCTACCAGATGCGCACAGCAACCACCTGCCCTCACTGCACAGGCCGCTCGTGTTCTATTGACAGAAAATACAATATTTGGAGTCAACAATGTCGCATTCATCGAAGACGAACGCAGTATTTTATTAAGCACACAGAGTGGGTGAATTATTTTAACTGTCTTCAACTCCCATGGTCCGATACAACTGTGATGTCCTTCGTGAATAGTCGTCAAATGCACTTGTAGGAATGTTGGCTTTCTCAACAGCTTCTCATATTCGTATGAGCTTCAGAACATTCCTTTCTTCTTATGGTTTCCACATTTTATAGTCATATTTAAAACAACATTTATTTTGCTGGCTGTCATATCACAATGTTTTTGTACAATGGAACAATCGTTTTTTTCTGTCACAAAAACAACTGTTTACGTAACGACGAATACTACCACAATCATTCTGTACAATGAAGCGATACCGTAAGAGCTAATGTGGTCTTTGTATTGAACCGACAAGTTTAAAAATCATTGGTATCGATTTCTATTGACAGATTTGGCGCAGGGCAAGTTCCGGTGTGTTCAATCAAAGACGGTATCAAAGCTAAGGGAGATGATCGATTGTCGGACGCTCCGAGTTACTTCCCGTGGGACATGTTAGATTTCAAGTTTTTTACTGAATATACACGAACAGTTGCGTAATATAGTTTCTGTTTACATGTCAAGTATTTGTCTGGAATGTATTCTTGAAGTTGGCTGATGACAGATCCGAGTGGAGAGCCATGATCGCCAATGTCTGTTCCAGACAGGGCAACTGATGATGACGATGATTTGACTGGAATATAGATTTTTTTTTCTCTCCTTGAATGTGCAGCTATGCAAACCTTATTTTCAAAAGATGGGCACACACAAAACAAAAAAATGGCGTGTATGTGTTTGCGTGCTTGTGTCCCAGCCAGAACCCTACGGTTATCCAATGCCTAGGAATGGCGTCAAATTTGCTCATAGGAAAGAGATCCGCTGATTATGACATCGCGCTGACGTCAGTTTGATGGTAGGAAACCCACATCTACGGTAATCCTACCAACCTTACGGAAATCCTATACAAATGTACGTCGGACTGACGTGGGCATGTTGGCTTGGGTGTTTGCATGGGAGTGAAGGTGGGTGGGTGGGTGGGTATATGAGGAGCCATGATGTAACTGAATGTTAGGTGCTGTTTCTCACAGATTATCCTCTGGCTTGAAAAAAATGGGCGGGGGGGGGGGCGCTGAAGTATTCTGGCCTTGGCGCACATGAGCAGATTTTGATCGGCCAACTAGTTGGATGTTGACGTCACGAGACTTGAGTTTCAGCAGAGAGTATGTATTTATAGAGAGATCTTACTTCCGCCAAATCACGAAACTAGGACTTGCGACTAAATCGTGAGGAGCAGCAGGGCGTTGATTGGCTGTTACAATTGCCACCATTGTGTCCATTGTCGATTTAAGTGTGCATTGGAATGGTCAGATGGGCCTGTGGGCGTGAGGGTCTAGTCAGTTTGTATCAATGGGCGGTAGTCAGATTGACTAATCACGCAAAAAGGTCTTGGGGTAGCCATTGGTGATCGTCGTACCAATCAACGTTAGTCGCATGTGAAACTAGGCCGCTACGGTAAACAAGAATTGAAAGAGACCGCCTTCAACAAAGATAGTGTGCACATCTGTTTACTGTGGTTTGTTCATATTTTTGGGCTGATTGAAATTATTTAGAACCGTTTGTAAGCTCTTACGCCCGTGGAAATGCACAAACGGATATTGTTTACCGCAGCGACCTACTTTCCGCTCCATGCTAAAACCAATAGTGAAACCTCTCTATACAGTATATACAAACTCTCTGGTTTTAGTGAGATATAACTGGCTGGCTGGTATACGAGGTCTCATTGAAGCTCAATTTCGTGACGTCATCATCAAACTAGTCGGGTGATCAAAATCGGCGATGCTCGCTTAAGCTTAGGCAGTTTATGCCCAGCCAGCACCCTTACGTCAATCCAATGTAGAATTGTACAGGATTTCCCTTAGGATTGGTAGGATTGCCGTCGAGGTGGATTCCCTACATCAAATCGACGTCGGTGCGGAGACGTGACCAGCGGATCTACGTAGGAACTATGTCATTTCTATATGCAACCTTGAACTCGATTCTACGTTCGGATTTCCGTAGGGTTCTTGACTGGGATTTGTCTTCATGTGTTCGTTTGATGCGACAGTCTGACTGACAGATAGTCAGACAGTCAGACAGACAGGCAGTTAGACAGACAGATAGAAAGATAGATAGATAGATAGATAGATAGATAGATAGATAGATAGATAGATAGATAGACAGATAGATAGATAGATAGATAGATAGATAGATAGATAGATAGATAGATAGATAGATAGATAGATAGATAGATAGATAGATAGACAGACAGATAGATAGATAGATAGATAGATAGATAGATAGATAGATAGATAGACAGATAGATAGACAGACAGACAGACAGACAGACAGACAGACAGACAGACAGACAGACAGACAGACAGATAGATAGATAGGTTAGGTAGGTAGGTAGGTAGATAGATAGATAGATAGATAGATAGATAGATAGATAGATAGATAGATAGATAGATAGATAGATAGATAGATAGATAGATAGAGAGTTAGACAGACAGATAGATAGATAGATAGACAGACAGATAGATAGATAGATAGATAGATAGATAGATAGATAGATAGATAGATAGATAGATAGATAGATAGATAGATAGATAGATAGATAGATAGATAGATAGATAGATAGATAGATAGATAGATAAATAGATAGACAGACAGTTAGACAGACAAATAGATAGATAGACATGACAGATAGATAGACAGATAGATAGACAGACAGACAGACAGACAGACAGACAGACAGACAGACAGATTAATAGATAGATAGATAGATAGATAGATAGATAGATAGATAGATAGATAGATAGATAGATAGGTAGATAGATAGATAGGTAGATAGATAGATAGATAGATAGATAGATAGATAGATAGATAGATAGATAGATAGATAGATAGATAGATAGAATAGGTAGATAGATAGATAGGTAGATAGATAGATAGATAGATAAGCTACTGGGTAGATGGGTATCTGAAGCAACACCTTCACCAGGTGAGACATCTCAAACAAATAGATCAATTATCAGGGACTGGTATCGATCCGACAACAAATTACCGCCCCCAATGTTTCCTGTGTTTCTGTAATTGTCTTTTCTTACTTGCTATTCAAGTGCCCGTGAAATCATTTCGATCAATGCATCGATTCCTCACAACAAGAAAATCAATCACTTGTTTCTCCTGCCGTATCTCGGTTTATTCAGAGTTCTCTGTCCTAGTTTATGAGCCGATTTGAGGACATCCGTGCGCCAGGTCAAGATACCAGCGCTCGCACACCATGGGTTAAGAGCTGTGATAGCCAGTCCTGACAGCAGGAAGTAAAACTATTAGATTTTATAGTGGTGTTTTCTTTTTCCTTTTTTTCATTAGCGAGAGAGGGAAGGAGAGAGAGAGAGAGAAAGGGTGAGAGAGAGAAAGAGAGAGGGAAAGGGAGAGGGAGAACGCGAGAGAAAGAAAAAGAGAGAGAGAGAACGAGAGAGAAAGAGAGAGAGAAAGAACGAGCGAGAGAGAAAGAAAGAAAGAGCGAGAGAAAGAACGAAAGAGAGAGAAAGAAAGAGAGAGAGAGAGAGAGAGAGAGGGGGGGGCACTGCGTTCGTGTCTGGCATCAGTTTGTGCAATGGTGATGTCAGTGTCCACCCACCCATACATTCATCAACCCATCCGTCCATCCGTCTATCCAGCCAGCCACCCATCCATCCATCTGTCCATCCATCCATGCACCCCCACCCACCCATTCATCTATCCATCCATCCATCCACTCATCCATTCATCCACCCATCCATCCAACCATGTATGCATCCATCCATCCATCCATCCACATAACTACCTTTTTCCTTCTATCCCTCCCTCCCTCCATCCATCCCTCCCCCTCCATCCATCCATCAACCCACCCATCCATCCATCAACCCACCCACCCATCCGTCCATCCATCCATCCACCCATCCATCAACCCACCCACCCATCCATCCATCAACCTACCCACCCATCCATCCATCCATCAACCCATCCACCCATCCATCCACCCATCCATCCATCCATCTATCCATCCATCAACCCACCCATCCATCCATCCAGCCATCCACCCATCCATCCACCCATCCATCAACCCACCCACCCATCCATCCAGCAACCCACCCATCCATCCATCCATCCATCCATCAACCCACCCACCCATCCATCCATCAACCCACCCATCCATCCATCCATCCATCCATCCACCATCCATCAACCCACCCACCCATCCACCCATCCACCTATCCATCCATCAACCCATCCATCCATCCATCAACCCACCCATCCATCCATCCATCCATCCATCCATCCATCAACCCACCTATCCATCCATCCATCCACCCATCCATCCACCCATCCATCAACCCACCCACCCATCCATCCATCAACCCACCCATCCATCCATCCATCCACCCATCCATCAACCCACCCACCCATCCACCCATCCATCAACCCACCCACCCATCCATCCATCAACCCATCCATCCATCCATCCATCCACCCATCCATCCATCCATCAACCCACCCACCCATCCCTCCATCCATCCACCCATCCATCCATCCATCCATCCATTCAAGTAACCAACCAACATATACAGAACACCATTCCTAAGGTGTCTGTCAAACTTTATTGCAATACAATAAATATACAACAAAATACAAATTCAGAAAATTACATAATGTACATCAACAAATCATGAAGTTTCATTTCTTCGATATCTTGGGAAAATTGTGAACAGAAGGACAAGTACTTAATCAAAATATTTCCCATCAACAGTTAATGTACAGTATCAAATTCTTACCCACAATCACTACAAATGGCTGTGTCATAGTATGGGAGCTATCCATCAAGTATGTATGTTTTGATTTTGGCAATTATTTACCCCTCGCTTTCCTTTCCACCCGACTATCAACATCTCTGACTGTCTGGGGTTTGTGTCTGTATGTTCGTATCTCTGTCTGTCTGTTTGTCTCGTGCTGATATCTGGACCAAAGAGGCAAATCGACCGTAAGTATGACTGTCGGTGAGGTAAGACAATGGCAAAGTCGCGCTCAACTAACAAAAAAAAAGTTCTATCAATGTCCGTCAGGACAATGCAAATCGATAAGTCCTGACACAAAAGGAAAGGAAAATATTATGATTCTAACGCAGATTTGACAAGTTTAGCTTACACTGACATAAAACACTGTACAAGTGGCAAGAACAATATGGAATGAAGTTAATGACAATAGAGTAACATAACATTGAGGGGGAGGTCGAAATTCCCAAGACAAGGGAGAATTTCAAGGTCATCAGCTCGTGTCTCAGTAACAAAGCAACAAAATAATGACGCACTGAATGTTTATCTCCCATTTTCTTCAGCGTCTCTCCAATTATTTTTTTTAAAATATATTTTTGGGGAGGGGGGGGGAGGGGAGGGGGGACAACCAGACATATGTGAACATGTCAAAGGCAGCGGCGCCCTATATGTTTTGATAATGGTCCAACGCTTTGTACAAAGGACAATGTTCTGGGCACCCAAGGACTATACTAGCAAAAATGAAAAAGTAGGTTTATTAAATCGAAGTGCATATCCGTACAACATGTTGTGCACACAATTCGATGACGTGGGCTGGGGTAGCTCTACCTGATTGGTGTAAAATGTAAGCGCTCTTCTATGAATGAAGAAGATTCATTCACATTGTGTGTTCTACGTCATCGAATTGTTTGCACAACATGTTGTACGGATATGCGCTTTATTACAAACGTGCTTTTGTCAAGAGAGTTACTTCTTTCGTTTCTTCGTCTCCGGACTAACTTTCATCTTAGTCTTGGCTTCTGCAGTGAGAGACTTTGGTCTGCGAGCATCGATACCTCTGCTGTTGTCACCGGCCTCTTCTGACCGAAGTAAACTTAGTTTTGGGAACTCTGCTTTTTGTGTGTTGAGAATATTCTCTGAGGATTTAGAAGTTGTCATGTGTGGCTCGGATACAATTCCTTTCACGGTGTGGCGGAGCGGAGAGAAACGGGTGAAAGGAATGGTCATGTTTTCAGTAGGGGAAACAACTTGACAAGAATTTCTAGCTGAAGCTTGTCGGAGTTGTCGTCTCTTTTCAGCTTCTTCCATAAGCCGACCCAGATCTTCCGCGGATTTGAGCAATATCGCCTTATCTCCTGCCGCAATCCGGCTTGGACGTCGATTGTAGCGAATTGAAGCTCGTTTGACAGTCTCATCTAAATCATCCCACGGGTTATCGTAGTCACTTTCATCGCTCCCGTCATCAGGTTCGCTGGTTTTCGTGTGCTTTCCTCGAACGACTTCACTATCCTCGAACTTTCTGTACTCGTCACCATCTTTGCTAAAGACAATTTCTGGCAGGTCTTTCTCTGCCCGGGGGTCCGATTTACTAGGGAATGATTCTGCTTGGTCACCGCGTGATTTATTCAAGTTTGATTCGTTATTGTTGTTTCTTTCTGTACATTTTGGATCCTTTTCACCTCGACCCTTTCGTTCTTGTCCTTCGTTATCGCCAGGGTGGGAGACATTACCGTGATCATCATTTTTGTCATCAGTCGCGGCATCAAGAGTTTTATTGATCTTTTCTTTCAACTGCTTTTCCTGCGAGCCGAACGAAGGACTTGTATGTGTCACAGCTACCGATTTCTGAGTTGCTTCCACCTTTCTCTGGGGAATTTTACTTCCCTTGATTTCAGCCTTATGTTTCTCCATTGCAGTTCCACCAGAACCGCCCTTGACAGGCAAATTGTGTACACCACTGGCTTTGGTACCGTCTCCTGCCGTCGGTGACATCATCGATGTAGGTTTTGTCGCCCTGGAGACGGGAGGTTTTGGTGGGAGATATTTCCTGTCTCTGTTCTCATAGATTACACCGGAATCTTTCTCTTGCAAGCTCTTGGTCCTCCGGGGATGTTCAAGCATCACAGCTTTCCTTCTGTCTCCCTCAGTTTTTTGTTTTATTTCTGCATTTGTTGCTTTGGTAACGTCTTTGCTTAAGAGATTTTGATCAGCTGCTGTAGCTACATTAAATTCATTGTTTACGGAAGTTCCACCAACTGCTGTGTTTTCATTGGTTTGTTCATTTAAAGAAGTGACGAGAGTTTTGTCTTTCATTCGCTGACCTGCTAAATGAGCAACTTGAGTGTCATCGATTTCCTTAGATTCTGTTTTCAAAGGCGGAGATTCGTGTCCTACATTTGCCCCAGTTTCCAGTGATGTTTCTGGACAAGGTGTTGTCTCAGCTGTCTGTAGCGCAGGCTCGCGGCTCCTCCGTGCGTTCTCCACCAAGACATCTTTATCGCCAACATTTTCTACAATAGACTCCTCTGCCATGACCTCCATCGCTGTGCATGGCGTGGCTCTGACGCCTTCTTTCTTTCTCATATCATCATCGTTTTTAACTTGTGCAGTTGCGTCGAAATCTTTCCGATCACTGGAGTTTCTGTTTGTTACAGTGCTCTCGCGACTTGCACTGGGTACTGCATCGGTTGATTGAGTTTCCACAGCTCTCTCAGGAGAAGTGCCAGATTTCTGGATTGCAACTGGCTCTTGTACTGATCCTGCTTCGATGCCAGGTGAAATTTTCTCCTTCGTCTCTGTCCCGGTAGTGCTGGACTTTTCTGTGCTTTGTGCGTCAGACTTACTGGAACCGGTGACATCCCCAGACTTTTCCTGCCCTGGTCCAACTGGACTGGCGTTGGTTTCATTTGTCTGGCAAATTTCTGATTTGTTTTTCTCTGTCACAGATGTTGAACCCGCCACTGACGGTTTATCTTCCCGTGAAGATTTAATATTAGTTGCTTTTTCTGCCGCTCCAGCTGTGACGCAACTATCTTGTTCATCTTTTTGAACGTTGTTGATATTTTCATTCTTTTCTCCCTTTGTCGAGGGATGTTTGTCACGAATGACGTCGTCGACCTTGTGGTCTGAACTCTTGACTGGTGTTGTTTCCACCCTCGGCGTGGCATCGTTGTCCTGTGACTCTGTGTGACTTTCAGATGTAGAAACACCTTCCACGGGAACAGAACCAGAGTCACTCGCTGGCTTCACTGTAGCCACAGAATTCTGAGACTGATCTGGGCTTTCACATGGTTTGTCACACGGGCCGGTAGGCTGAGATTTGTTGGCCAAGCGGTCTGTTTCTCCCTTTTGTCTCAATGATTCACAACACGGAGCACTCGCAGCTCCTGGTGGAAGCTTTCTGGGTGGTGCCGGCGGTGATTCAGCTACAGAATTTCTTCTCTTCGTTCCTCCTGTAGTTGTGGCTTCAGATGAGCTCAATTTAAGACTTGCTGGCTCTGAAAGTCGCTTGGGCATGACCGCTCTCGGTTCTGTCGACAATTTTCCAGATTTCGATGCGAACGATTGCTCCAACAGTTTTTGTTTTGAATGCTCTTCCAACCTTTCTGCAGATTTACTGTTGTTCAAGGCTTGGGTTTGAACAGTGCGATTTGTTCCTTTTGTATAAACACTGTTAGGAGGCGAATCTTTCCCGTGTTTGCAACATTCTGACGTGGGACTGCATGTAAGCATGGCAACAGATTCACCACCTTCTTTCTCTTGGTCAAAATGAAAATCAATCTTCAAATTGAGACTAAAAGTCTTCCTGCGAGGATGTCCGATGAAATCTTGATGGTTTCCGCACCCCTGTGGGATTGACGAATACCTCCTCAATGGAACACGCCCCTGCTCAGCGTCTTCTATGAGTTCAGAACTGTGGGTGATGTTTGCCTGAATGCTGGCGTTCGGTCGAGGGCTGAAACTGGTCTTGGAATGCGCATTAAACTTTTGAGGCGTTTCTCTTCCAACGTTTGAGTGTTTCTCAGGGTGCATTTCTGTGTTGGCAACTTTGGGTAATTTCTCTGCACTCTCAGTGTGAACTTTGTCTGTTGACTTCTTGTCTGTTGGATTTAAAGCTTCAGTGGTTGAGTTACTGTTGATGGTGACGGTACTGGAACAAGATGTCGGCGTCTGTGTGGTGTTTACTTGGCATGTTACATCAGCTGCAGCTCTTCGTTGTTCTGGCGTGTTGGGAGCTGAAGTTTTACCTCCTGTGTCATCACATTCCTCCGTTCGCGGCAAGCTAGTGCGAGGGACTTTATTTCCCAGAGCCATATGACCCACCTCGTGGCTAAAACTGCAACGTGTCGAGCTCAGGAATGTTTGTTTCTCGGGCGTGATCGAATCACGGTGTATTTTTAAACCGGTGGGATCGATGCCAAGTTGATCAGCTTGCTCTGCAGATAGTTTTAGCTTCCGTGCGGTATCGGGACTTGGCTTATCCTCGTTGTCTGCGCCAGTGCATTTCTTTGGAAGAGAATCTGCCACGGCTTCAGCACGCTTTAACTTGTTATTGGCAGTATCTAACATTTCAACTTGTCCGGTCTTAGTACTGTGGCGTTGACTAAGATACTCACGGTCTTGGTTGCGTAACTCTCTGTTTGCTTTAATGACTTTCTGGCTTTGACTTTTCCCTTTTTTCAACGCTGAAATGGTCACGTGAGCATCGGCCTTGCTGAGGACGGCGGTGGAGCTGAGGTTTGTCCCATCGGGGCCGGCCGTGTCCAGCCCGTGGTCATTCATGGATTCCTGGACTGTGCTGCCGTTGTCAGAGGCCAGTCCTGCCCAGCTGCTGGTGTGGATGGACAGCCGGCCATCATAGGATGCTTCGCTGAAGACGGATTCCGGGTCCGCCAGAGACGGTTTACTGAGGAGGTCTTCCAGTGGAACTGTGTCTCGGCGACTGTCACTGCGCTCATCGTCACTGCTGCGGCGTCCGTGTCTGGGAGAGCAAGAGACATCAAGTACAGACATTTGGTACAACAGAACTGGTGGAAATAGGTCAGGACGCTAATCAAGTGAAAAGTCATAGTAAGTACGCTCAGAGGAGGTTGTGTGCGTGCCCCCAGGGCACGACAAACGTACTAGGGCGCACTCTTTTCAACATCTTGTCATAAGGAGTGAAATGTACTCATCTTTCTATCTGGGTTACAACAGAGAGTATAGATATATAGAGTGGGCTCACTATTGGTCGATTTGCACTGCGGGACGCGGGAGGCTATGCGAAACCACTGTTAGCAAGAAGCGGAAAGTAGGTCGCTGCACAGACTAATAAATTAACCAGACTGGAAACACGAGCTTCGGGCTGTGTCGTTTTTTACGGAATTTCCCGAGCGGCCGCCGCATAACCAACATGGCCGCCGCTCGGGAAATTCCGATTCTAGTTCTATCTGCAGTAGAAATTTCTTTTCATTTGTCAAAATTGGTTGTACATGTATTAATTTCTTGGTGCGGAACCAAACTTCCGCGTTCAGTAGGCGCGTCAAAATGGTGTCATTCAAACTTGTAGCTATGCTGAAGCGTCGGTCGTTACCGTAAACTTAATGTGGCGGATGGTTCATGACCTTTCGCTATTTTGTGACGTCACACAATGGGATCATCCAGTCTGGGTATTTTATTAGTCTGTGGGTCGCTGCGGTAAACAATATCCGTCTGTGCATTTCCACGGGGGCGTAGGAGCTTACAAACGGCTCTAAATAGTTTCAATCAGCCCAAAAATATGAACAAACCACAGTAAACAGATATGCACATTATCTTTGGTGAAGAAGGTCTCTTTCAATTCTTCGATTTCTTGTTTACCGCAGCGAACTAGTTTCGCGATTTTGCGGAGGTGAACCCTCTATATATATCTGTACTCTCTGGTTACAATTTCAAACGACTGTCGGTTTCTTTTCGCCACCAATGAGCAGATGATAAAATGGAGAAAGGCGAAACATTTTTTGTGTCATTTTTTCTTGTGTGTATGCTCATACGGCCTTTTTTCCGCAACAAGACAACTATCCCTGCCCCCCCCCCCCTCTCCTTTCCTTCCAGTCTAAACATGGCACTCACTGAGTCGTTTTTGGAGGAATGCGCGGATTCCCCGAGCTCAGAGTTGGAACTGAGTGTATGACTTACTTACCTGTAACAACAAATGCAAGAAATGATGCAGAGAACCATGACACAAACTCCACTGGCGATGGCCACGATCAACATGGAATTGTCTGAAGAAGAAAAAATATGTGGAAACAAATTAATTTGAGAAATACAATGGGAATTTACTAGTGGAAAAGACTTTGGCGGGTGATGTTGTCACAATGCGCTAAATAATTGCTGCTATTAGTTTGTTCTACCTACGTCAATCAACATTGTAATGTTGACTGCACGGCATCTCCTCCCCCCCCCCCCCCTTTCCGTGCATGGCGGCTAAGCATGCATACTCGCCAAGATTGGCTGCAATCCAAAAAGAACAACTGAAACTCTCAGGGAAACGAAACATATTATTGCCTTGGAACTTCAGCCGAAACACGGAAAAAATGTCAAAATTTTGTCATAGAGCACAAGTCCTGTGACGTCACCTGAAACGAACCAATAGCGGGCCACTAACGTCATAAGCTTACTGCTGTATAACGTGTATTGTTCACAATGCAGATCGCAGTAATTATTTGATAAATGCTCGAATGTGCAGGCTTTTCAAACAATGTGAATTTCAGAGCTGCAGTCCAAAAGTAACCCCAGCCTAGGTCTCCATGACTGGCTACAAAGTGAGGAAATTCTGCATGGACAACAAGAGGAGCTTACTTGAAGAGTTTGAGTTTGAAGTTAACGGCACGACTGCACGAGTTACTTGAAGAAATCCTGAAATCTGAAGGCCAGCGGCAAATAAGTATTTGAATAAAACATTGACTGAATTAATTGTCGAACATCAGTCTTAAGCTAGATTCTCATGTATACGGAAATTTGGAACAGAAATGGCAACGGAAACGTCAAAAACCCTTCAAGTAGTGAAATAGAAAGAATGTTTCCGTACGCCGTTTCCGTACACATGGAAACACTCTTTCTTTTTACTATATGAGGGATTTTTTGCCGTTTCCGTTTCCGTACACATGAGAACCCATCTTTAGGCTGTATAGACAGACATGATCGTTTCGTAATTGCCAGGCAATACTTGATTATTTTTGACAGTTAGACGGTATTTATCGAAACTCATGTAGGCTGTCACTATGTGATGTAATGTTTTTGTAGTGTCGACTCTTCAAGAGAGAGAGAGAGAGAGAGAGAGAGAGAGAGAGAGAGAGAGAGAGAGGGAGAGAAAGAGAGAGAGAGAGAGAGAGAGAGAGAGAGAGAGAGAGAGAGAAAGAGAGAGAGAGAGAGGGAGAGAGAGAGAGAGAGAGAGAAATACGAAGACAGCGAGGGAGACAAAAATTGTATTGTAAAATGATGGGTGGGGGGCAGAGGAGGAGAGAGAGAAAGAGAAAGAGAGAGAGAAAGGGGGAGAGAATGAAAGAAGATAGAGAAAGAAAGAAAGAGAGGGGGAGAGAGAGAAACGGAGAGAGAAAGAGAGTGAGGGGGAGAGAGAGGAAATTGGAGTAAGGGAGAGAGAGACAGAGAGAGGCAGAGACACACAGAGAGAGAGAGAGAGAGAGAGAGAGGGAGAAAGAGAGAGAGAGAAAAGAAGAAGAAGTGAAAAAAAACCCACAAAGAAATCTTTTATGCGATTCACATTTTCAAATCCTCTGGCTTCCACCCAAAGCCAGAGAGGAGATTCGATTTTCTATCAGGTATTTGAGATTTCGACGTAACGAAATTGTTAGACAATATTCTAAAGAGATCTTCTCTCATAAAAGGGGCTATCGATTTTTATAACACAATAAAATTTTAAGAGAGAAATGAAAGTGGGTTAGATATAGATAGCCTATTATAGATATTGCTGTCCTGCACAGAACAACAAAACAGCAGGTGTGACCGGCCTACTTGAAATAAAGTTTAAAATGCAGCATTTAAGTAATCGAAATCCCAGGTTCATGAACAAAACGTTAAATAACCATCATCACGTCAGACAATCTGGCAACTGTTTACGAATATAATTGGCCACAGGAAAGAGAGTACCTGGCTTCGAAAACCAGCGTTCGCTGCCCGCTGCAGTAAATAACCTTCAGAAGAAAACCTGTCTGTTGATCGGTTTCGTTCACTTGCAATAAACTTGGGTTTAAATTAATTAGCAAGGGAAGAGTTTTTCCTTTTATTTATAGTTTTATTTTTTATATTTTTATTTAAAATTTTCAAATGCGCAACTTGCGTTTGAGATTATAATTCCGACGATTTAATTTGAGTTATATGAAATAACGTATTCTTCACTGAATTCCCTGGGCTCTAACCACACCGTCCCTCTCCCCCCCTCCCCCCCTCCCCCCCCCCCCCAAAACAACAACAACAACAACACATATACACACACTCGTCTTCCTTTTCCACCTTGGTCGATGAGAACAGCGACTAAGAATAAATATCTTACTTGAGACAAGTGACCAAATATGAATGCCTTATATGAAATAAGTGACAGAGTATGAATATCTTACATGAGATAAATGACCAAGTATGAATGCCTTATATGAGATAAGTGACCAAGTATGAATGCCTTACATGAGATAAGTGACCGAGTATGAATATCTTACATGAGATAAGTGACCAAGTATGAATGCCTTATATGAGATAAGTGACCAAGTGTGAATGCCTTACACGAGATAAGAGACCAGATATGAATGTCTTGCATGAGATAAGTGACCAAGTATGAATATCTTACACGAGATAAGTGACCAAGTATGAATGTCTTACATGAGAAAAGTGGCCAAGTATGAATGCCTTACACGAGATATGTGACCAAGTATAAATATCTTATACGAGCTATATAACCAAGTATGAATATCTTACATGAGAAAAGTGACCAAGTATGAATGTCTTACATGAGATAAGTGACCAAGTATGAATACCTAACACGAGATAAGTGATCAAGTATGAATGTCTTACATGAGATAAGTGGTCCAGTATGAATGTCTTACATGAGATAAGTAATCAAGTATGAATGTCTTACATGAGATAAGTGGTCCAGTATGAATGTCTTACATGAGAAAAGTGACCAAGTATGAATGTCTGACATGAGATAAGTGACCAAGCATGAATTTCTTACCCAGTTCTGCTACCTCCTGTTGAATCTCACTATCAGGTCGAGGTTTCTGGGCCAGATCCATAGTTGTATTAGTAGTTGTTGTTGCGGTGTGTTACATACACGTCATTACATGGGTACTTGAACTGGTGGACAAAATGTTACATAAAGATTAGTTTGTAATCTGGTTCATACGGGTGTTTTGTGTTGTTGTTTTGTTCAGTGATGATGGTGGCGGTAGTTGCCGTGGTGGTGTGTTGTTGTTGTTGTGGGAGCTGGTGCTGGTAGTGGTGTTGATGATGATGGTACGTGGTGGTGGTAACGGTACTGGTTGTATGGTGATGAGGAGAATGTGGTGGTGGTGCTGACGATAATGATGATGATGATAATGGTGATAATGATGAGGATGATGATGATGATGGTGATGATGATGATGATGATGATGATGATGACGATGACGACGACGATGATGATGATGACGACGACGATGATGATGATGATGATGTCGACGACGATGACGACGATGATGATGATGATGACGACGATGATGATGATGATGATGACGACGACGATGATGATGATGATGACGACGACGATGATGATGATGATGGTGATGATGATGATGATGATGATGATGTCGACGACGATGACGACGATGATGATGATGACGACGATGATGATGATGATGATGACGACGATGATGATGATGATGACCATATTGATGATGACAATGAAAATAACAAAACATTATGGAAGAATACTCATAATGAAACTAAAAGTAAAAATTTAAAGTAAAGGAAATTCGATTATGCATCTAAAGTTACTCACAAGCTTCTGTCAGTAGAACTGAATCCACACTGCAAAGTTGTGAGGTTTAACACATTCTCCAGCAGGGTTACCTGCACACATGCTGTAAACCCACAGATATCTGATCTGGATTAAAGGAACAAAAATAAAATAATTATACATTGTGTGGTTAATTGCGCAGCTCAACCATCGCGCGGTTTCGCCCAGGTAACATAGTGACGGCATGGCCAGCGCCCGCACTAATAATTATTACGCTGGGCCGTACGCCGTCCAGGTATATCTTGTTTTTCTCTGTATTTCGGTAAGAATCTGAAATCCGATCATTTTGCATAACACAGTCGACAAACATACTGAAAGACGTCTGGGCCTTCTCTAGAATGATAAGATAAGAATCGCTTTGTTATCCCATGTAGGAATTTCACAAGGCGTTTCAGAGCATAGTACTCAAATCGAACGCATCATTACATGAATATAATTATCATAACTCAGTAACAATAATATTACATGAGGTAACATGTCATGGAACCATGGTAAAGTTTTGCGTACATCTACTGGTATCTTACTATAATTGAGCTAGAGGGTGAACCTGTAAGCAGCTAGAACTTCGCGACTACGCCCTCAAAAATTATGAAACTTGGTGTACTGCATCAATTTTTGACGAAGAGTTACGTGGACACATTCATTTCGAACAAAAATCAATCATTACTATTATTTATATCAAAATTTTATGAGCCATTAAAATAGAGACGCATTTTCGTCGAGTAGAATCAAAAAGCATAATCGGAAATTCCGTCCTTCACCTCTCTTTACATATTGGCGGTCGAAAATGACTCACTCACATCTGTGTATTTTTACGCAAATTCTATCAGAGAGTATAGATGTATAGAGAGGGTTCACTTCCGCCAAATCGGGAAACTAGGTCGCTGCGGTAAACAAGAAATTGGAGAATTGAAAGAGACCTTCTTCACCAAAGATAGTGTGCATATCTGTTTAGTGTGGTTTGTTCATATTCTTGGGCTCACTGAAACTATTTAGAGCCTTTTGTAAGTTTTTACGCCCCGTGGAAATGCACAGACCGGTTTTGTTTACCGCAGCGACCTACTTTCCGCTCCATGCTAACAATGGTTTCGCAGAGCCTCCCGTGTCTCGCAGTGCAAATCGGCCAATAGTGAACCCTCTCTATATATCTATACTCTCTGATTCTATTAGACATTGCATCCAATCCAATTAATGTATCCTAGATCTAGATATACGGTTGGGATTCCTACAAAGAACCTGCAAGATTTATCTTGCGCGGGTCGGCTAGTACTAATAATTTAGCTTACATTGTACGCTGTGTAAACGGCTCATTATTAATCGGGTTGGCTGGAAAAGTCAGTACCGTACTGGATTTAGGCATTAGGTAAAACTACGGCATATGGCCCCACAGTCTGCAGGGGTCTCACAAAAGTTCACAACCATTTTTTTCGTGTGGGGGGGGGGGGGTGGTGTCACTCAATTTATCCTTCTCCCCCCTCCCCTTTTGTTTTCTCTACGTCTCTTTCTCTGTCACGCAGACACACAAGGGGAGAGAGAGAGAGAAGCACACACACGCACAGATTAACAGAGAGAAAGTGAGTGAGAGAGAGAGAGAGAGAGAGAAGCACACACACGCACAGATTAACAGAGAGAAAGTGAGTGAGAGAGAGAGAGAGAGAGAGAAGCACACACACGCACAGATTAACAGAGAGAAAGTGAGGGAGAGAGAGAGAGAGAGAGAAGCACACACACGCACAGATTAACAGAGAGAAAGTGAGTGAGAGAGAGAGAGAGAAGCACACACACGCACAGATTAACAGAGAGAAAGTGAGTGAGAGAGAGAGAGAGAGAAGCACACACACGCACAGATTAACAGAGAGAAAGTGAGTGAGAGAGAGAGAGAGAGAAGCACACACACGCACAGATTAACAGAGAGAAAGTGAGTGAGAGAGAGAGAGAGAGAGAGAAGCACACACACGCACAGATTAACAGAGAGAAAGTGAGTGAGAGAGAGAGAGAAAGAGAGAGAGAGAGAAGCACACACACACGCACAGATTAACAGAGAGAAAGTGAGTGAGCGAGAGAGAGAGAGAGAGAGAGAGAAAGAGAGAGAAGCACACACACGCACAGATTAAGAGAAAGTGAGTGAGCGAGAGAGAGAGAGGGAGAGAGAAAGGGAGAGAGAAGGGGAGAGAAGGATGGACAGAGGGAGAGACAGTGTGTGTGAGAGAGAGAGGGAGAAGAATGTGTTTGTACGAGACAGCGTGAGAGAGAGAGAGAGAGAGAGAGGGAGAGAGTGAGGAAGGGAGTCAGAGAAAAAGGGGTACAGAGAGAGGGAGAGACAGTGTGTGTATGAGAAAGAGAGAGAGAAAAGAATGTGATTGTATGAGAGAGCGTGAGAGAGAGAGTGAGGGAAGGAGTCAGAGAAAGAGGGGTAGAGAGAGACGGAGAGAGAGAGACAGACAGACAGACAGACAGAAAGAAAGGAAGAAAGAAAGAAATATACAAAAATAGGAAATAATTACTGCTAGGTTGTTTGTTTTGTTTGCTGGCGAACCATTCCAAATATTTTGGCGACCCTCGGGTTAAAAATTCCTGGGCTCTTTAGCTATGAATCAGCTAAACAGAAAAACAATTAGATTGTAGACTTGAGTTTTGTCTGTTAGACACTTGAAATAAGTATGCTCATTAGGGGCAAGAACACACGGCTCTTATCAGGTACATGCCCTCGCTCAAACCTTCGTGTTTTAACTGCAAACATTGATTCAATTTCGTTTCCCAGCCTTTCCAAAATAACTAGAAAATTGGCCAAAAAATGTTTACTAATCCAAACCGATGCCAAGCGTATTAATATCCAGTGTGTGCTGATGCGGAAGTCCACGATTTACAAACATTACATGTCAGAAATAAATGCGCATCTAGTTCCTGCTTCAGTTTCGTACTTAACGATGTTAAAACTCTTGAATTTTATCGTACCCGTTGTCTCAGTTTCACTCGCATTCACGCAGGTTCTTAATCGAAAAGATTCTGTATTTTTTGCTTGCGATTTTAACTGTGTGAGATAAAGTAAATCGTGCTCACGTGTGCTCTGATAATTTGCGTACCAATACCTCCTCCTTCTCCCCACCCGTCACCACACTCCTCAGTCTATCTCAGCGGTTCTCAAACCTTTTCCAGACAATCGCCCCCCCCCCTTCCCGGGTCCACATTTTCTTTCATTCCCCACCCCTCCCCTTTTATTTCCCACCGCCCCCCCTCCCCCTTTTCCCATAGCCCCACTCTAGGCCGCCTTTAGATAGGGCTTCATTTTTCACTTCTCATTTTTCACTCTTCATTTTTCACTTCTCATTTTTCACTCTTCATTTTTCACTTTTCATTTTTCACTCTTCATTTTTCACTTTTCATTTTTCACTCTTCATTTTTCACTTTTCATTTTTCACTCTTCATTTTTCACTTTTCATTTTTCACTCTTCATTTTTCACTTTTCACTCTTCAATTTTCACTTTTCACTCTTCAATTTTCACTTTTCATTTTTCACTCTTCAATTTTCACTTTTCATTTTTCACTCTTCATTTTTCACTTTTCATTTTTCACTCTTCATTTTTCACTTTTCACTTTTCACTTTTCATTTTTCACTTTTCACTCTTCAATTTTCACTTTTCATTTTTCACTCTTCAATTTTCACTTTTCATTTTTCACTCTTCATTTTTCACTTTTCATTTTTCACTCTTCATTTTTCACTTTTCATTTTTCACTCTTCATTTTTCACTTTTCACTCTTCAATTTTCACTTTTCATTTTTCACTTTTCATTTTTCACTCTTCAATTTTCACTCTTCATTTTTCACTTTTCATTTTTGACTCTTCATTTTTCACTTTTCATTTTTCACTCTTCAATTTTCACTTTTCACTCTTCAATTTTCACTTTTCATTTTTCACTCTTCAATTTTCACTTTTCATTTTTCACTCTTCAATTTTCACTTTTCATTTTTCACTCTTCATTTTTCACTTTTCATTTTTCACCCTTCATTTTTCACTTTTCATTTTTCACTCTTCATTTTTCACTTTTCACTCTTCAATTTTCACTTTTCATTTTTCACTCTTCAATTTTCACTTTTCATTTTTCACTCTTCATTTTTCATTCTTCATTTTTGACTCTTTATTTTTCACTTTTCATTTTTCACTCTTCAATTTTCACTTTTCACTCTTCAATTTTCACTTTTCATTTTTCACTCTTCAATTTTCACTTTTCATTTTTCACTCTTCATTTTTCACTTTTCATTTTTCACTCTTCATTTTTCACTTTTCATTTTTCACTCTTCATTTTTCACTTTTCATTTTTCACTCTTCATTTTTCACTTTTCATTTTTCACTCTTCATTTTTCACTTTTCATTTTTCACTCTTCAATTTTCACTTTTCACTCTTCAATTTTCACTTTTCATTTTTCACTCTTCAATTTTCACTTTTCATTTTTCACTCTTCATTTTTCACTTTTCATTTTTCACTCTTCATTTTTCACTTTTCATTTTTCACTCTTCATTTTTCACTTTTCATTTTTCACTCTTCATTTTTCACTTTTCACTCTTCAATTTTCACTTTTCATTTTTCACTCTTCAATTTTCACTTTTCACTCTTCATTTTTCACTTTTCACTCTTCATTTTTCACTTTTCATTTTTCACTCTTCATTTTTCACTTTTCATTTTTCACTCTTCAATTTTCATTCTTCATTTTTCACTTTTCATTTTTCACTCTTCATTTTTCACTTTTCATTTTTCACTCTTCAATTTTCATTCTTCATTTTTCACTTTTCATTTTTCACTCTTCAATTTTCACTTTTCATTTTTCACTCTTCATTTTTCACTTTTCATTTTTGACTCTTCATTTTTCACTTTTCATTTTTCACTCTTCAATTTTCACTTTTCACTCTTCAATTTTCACTTTTCATTTTTCACTCTTCAATTTTCACTTTTCATTTTTCACTTTTCATTTTTCACCCTTCATTTTTCACTTTTCATTTTTCACTCTTCATTTTTCACTTTTCATTTTTCACTCTTCATTTTTCACTTTTCATTCTTCAATTTTCACTTTTCATTTTTCACTCTTCAATTTTCACTTTTCATTTTTCACTCTTCATTTTTCACTTTTCATTTTTCACTCTTCATTTTTCATTCTTCATTTTTGACTCTTTATTTTTCACTTTTCATTTTTCACTCTTCAATTTTCACTTTTCACTCTTCAATTTTCACTTTTCATTTTTCACTCTTCAATTTTCACTTTTCATTTTTCACTCTTCATTTTTCACTTTTCATTTTTCACTCTTCATTTTTCACTTTTCATTTTTCACTCTTCAATTTTCACTTTTCACTCTTCAATTTTCACTTTTCATTTTTCACTCTTCAATTTTCACTTTTCATTTTTCACTCTTCATTTTTCACTTTTCATTTTTCACTCTTCATTTTTCACTTTTCATTTTTCACTCTTCATTTTTCACTTTTCATTTTTCACTCTTCAATTTTCACTTTTCACTCTTCAATTTTCACTTTTCATTTTTCACTCTTCAATTTTCACTTTTCATTTTTCACTCTTCATTTTTCACTTTTCATTTTTCACTCTTCATTTTTCACTTTTCATTTTTCACTCTTCATTTTTCACTTTTCATTTTTCACTCTTCATTTTTCACTTTTCACTCTTCAATTTTCACTTTTCACTTTTCACTCTTCATTTTTCACTTTTCATTTTTCACTCTTCATTTTTCACTTTTCATTTTTCACTCTTCATTTTTCACTTTTCATTTTTCACTCTTCATTTTTCACTTTTCACTCTTCAATTTTCACTTTTCATTTTTCACTTTTCATTTTTCACTCTTCATTTTTCACTTTTCATTTTTCACTTTTCATTTTTCACTCTTCATTTTTCACTTTTGATTTTTCACTTTTCACTTTTCACTCTTCAATTTTCACTCTTCATTTTTCACTTTTCATTTTTCACTCTTCATTTTTCACTTTTCATTTTTCACTCTTCAATTTTCACTTTTCATTTTTCACTCTTCATTTTTCACTTTTCATTTTTCACTCTTTATTTTTCACTTTTCATTTTTCACTCTTCATTTTTCACTTTTCATTTTTCACTCTTCATTTTTCACTTTTCATTTTTCACTCTTCATTTTTCACTTTTCATTTTTCACTCTTCAATTTTCACTTTTCACTCTTCATTTTCTTGATAGTTTACACTGATGATTCACTTTTTACTTTTTACTCATCATTTTCTTGATCGTTGGGGTTTTTCCAATACATATACACATGGTCTTTAAACTTAATTATCATATAGAATTTAGTATCAAACCACACTAGAATTTAATGAGAAATTGGATTCTGAACTCAGATTTTGACCTTGTGACAAAAAATGTGTTTGAAATGAAAGGAGCCACGCCCCCACCTCTCTTCATTCCACACTAGAAATGAGCAAGTTCATTCTTGTTGTCAGGAGGGCTAGTTACTTATTCATGGATGAAGAGTGAAGAGTGAAGAGTGAAGAATGAATCTCCATCTAAAGGTCCCTCTCTTTTTCTATATTGCCATTTTCGTTTCCTTGGTGAAGAATGAAGAATGAAGAATGAAAAGTGAAAAATGAAGCCCTATCTAAAGGTGGCCTAAACAGATACATTTCCCAAGAAGACAAGACTACACACAAAGTATGATGTCAAGTGTTTCGAGGCGTGTTCATTTTTCATGACAAAACAAAACATTCTCTCTTTATCAAATGCACTGAAAAACAAAGGCTTTTTTTTTCTGTTCATAAAACCCACTTACTCGTGCAGTTGAACAACTCAGTGACTGCCCCGTAGTTGCTCCCTAAATCGCAGACCCCCCTCCCCCCTTCCATCGTTTTCACCCCCGGCCCCTTGTCGCCCCTTTCTCTGTTTTCGCCTCCCCACTCCCCCCCCCCCCGGAATCAAAATCTCCCCACGGGAGGCGATATCGTCCTCGTTGAGTACCATAGCTATCTCTTTCGTGTCCGGTCGGCATGCCTCCCCACGCATTTCGTAATTACCGATTTTTTTCTTTTTAAATTCTCATGCAAGGAAATGTTTACAGTAAAATATCCCCAGTAATTTACATCCTTGCGTGCAACTGCCAAAGGAAAACTGTTCTGCAGTGAAGAATGTTGCTCAAACCACAGTAGCCTAAATCTGTTGTGTCGCACCAAGGCTTGAGGCAACTACAAAATGTGGCAAAATGAAGAGTTATATGTAGCAAAGTTATATAAACCAAAAGCTTGAAGTGACTTTCATTTTCCTTTGCATTTTGCTATCATTTCTGTGCAATGTCTTGCGAGCAGCTTTGCTACAGACAACTTTTCCTTTTTGCCATATTTTGTCCTTGCAACATTCACGATAGCTTGTAAACCCTGGTACACTTTGATCAAAGAAATCGACCACTTCTAATGAAGCTTGTGAAATGAAACTACGCATGCGCTCTTGCGTCCGCAAAAACGTTTGTTTTAAATCTAATTATTAAACTGACAGACACGTTCGCGATAGCGAATTTCGCTTTTTGCGACCTATAAAATTTCAAACCGCTATACGAATATTAGTAGGTATACATAATTTCATTGTTGGTTTCTGTTGTGTAGCTTTACCACCGCGAGAATATGAAACTCCTTCTCGGTAAACGTTGCTCAGAGCTAGTGAACATGCAAAACTAAAGTGAACTTGACCCGAAGAGCACAGACAAAAACGAGAACTTGGGGGGGGGGGGGTCATCCATCGCACTATGCGCACGAGGCAGTTTGTGCAGTGAACACAGTACCGAGCGCCATGACGAGGAGATTAAAAAAAAAATGTCATCCATTCATTTCGTGAACAGTGGTCATGAAGGGCTCCTGAGAACGTGAAATTTGTAAAAGAAGAAAAAAAATGTTTTTCCAGATTTCACCTCGTCTTTTTCCAGCCAACCAGCGAGACACAGACAGACAGACAGACAGACAGCCGGACAGACAGACAGCCAGCCAGACAGACAGACAGACAGCCAGCCGGACAGACAGACATACAGCCAGACAGACAGACCGCCAGCAGGACAGACAGACAGCCAGCCGGACCGACAGACAGCCAGCCGGACAGACAGACAGACAGACTGACAGACAGACAGGCAGCCAGACAGCCAGCCAGACAGACAGCCAGACAGCCAGCCAGACACACAGACTGCCACACAGACTGACAGACATACAGACATACAGCCAGACAGACAGCCAGACAGACAGACAGCCAGACAGACAGAAAGACAGACAGACTGACAGCCAGACAGACAGACAGCCAGACAGACTGACAGCCAGACAGACAGAAAGACAGACATTCAGACAGACCGACGGGAAAATTCTGAAACAATAAATGGGATGCACGATTTTTGCAGCTTCACGGAAAGTTGAACATTTGCAGCACAGCTTGATTACACAGTATGATAATTATTACGATTACTATTAGAAATATTCACTTTGACATTTAGTTCCATGTCAGAGAGAACGGGGTATTTCACCTCTGTGACCCCCACCATCATAAAAACTTAGGACGTGTGGACTTTTAACGAACTGCAGATCTCTACCTGTACTTGGGAAAGCCGAGTGTGTTGTAAACAAGCCAGTCCAATTCAGACAAACAGACAGACAGAAAACAGATCACCACATACTTGCTGTAAATAAAGTCAGGAATTTGTCAGACAACAGACAAACAGACAGGCAGACGGACCGACAGATAGGCAGAAAATAGATCACCACAGGCGTGTTGTAAACAAAGTCAGGAATTTTTCAGACAGGCAGATGGACAAACGGACGGACAGACAGACAGCCAGCTAAACAGACAGACAGGCAGAAAGATAGACAGACAGACAGACAACCAAACAGACAGACAGACAGAGAGGCAGACAGAAAACAGGTCAAAATAGACGTGGTGTAAACAAAATCATGCACGTGCCCTGTTCTTGTGTGACAAACTCAACCTTATTTAACAAGAGGTCGCAGAAATTCAGGTCACACCGAATACAATGGGGTGATTTCTACTGCCATAACAAGTACCAGTAACTAAATGATTTAATGCCCCACCATCGATTCGTTGCTGACTGACCATTAGTTTCATTAGCCCCTAATTATAATCTATTATTATGTTAACGAAGATACTGGACATAATAAGAGGAGACCACCAGCGTCCCCAGATTTGGCCTCGTCACCAAACGGCGAATGCGTGGATGTCATGAACAATGCCGTATTTTACAAAGCCAATACATGGAAAATACTGAATTTTGTTCACACTTCCGCTATCGATGTAGGCCTTGATTGAAGTCACCTATTTTGTAATTATAACTTCAATCGCTGTAGGAAAAAAATCTGGCAATTTTTTATTATTTTTTTTTAGACGCAGTTGCAGTGTGAGTGTAACAAATCTGCATCATTAATTTATCGTTATATCAAGCATTCTTTTCATGCAATGCTCCTTGGGCCCCGCTCCCGATCATGGAGATAGCAGTGAGTGTTGTGGTGAAGACCACATGGCCAGTCACGGTAATCTCCCCCTGACTGAAAACGCATCAGATTTGACCATCAAAGATGTCCTCAAACCTGTCATCGTTTGGATAGACTTTGACTGCGAACGGTAATGGTTTTCAGGTGAACAAGTTGGCCCGCTGACACGGGGAATACACAGAGGTTATTCTTAAAGTGGCATTTTGATCACCAATGTGTAAACTGGGGTGCAGAACGAAATTTCCTGTCATACTTTTTAATTCTACTCGAAGAAAATGCGTTTTGTTGTTGTTTTTTTTTCCCGGCTCAAACTGTCGGAACACCCTCTTCTGTTCAACTCAGTTGTGGCCCAAAATCAACGAAAGATAGAGTTTCAAGACCTTTTAAAATATACCCACGCACGTCTTCACGTTTTTCTATGAGTAATATGATATTTGGTAGAATTTAAAGTTCAGCGGTTAAAAAGCCTTTCATGGGTACACTGGAGGCTTTCCTTCCTTTACAATAATTATTCGAGACAGAGAATACTGAGACGGACGATTCCTTCTTCCGCTATCCTGTCCACAAATTGCGCCCATATAAATACTGTGATTACTACTCTTTTTCTTTCAAATATGAAAGGGTGTGGTGCGAATTGTTGCATTGTTGACATGGATTATACGCGCTCAAGTCGACGGACGGAAAATGGCGAATTGATTCGACTCGGTATCCTGTGTCTCGGGTAATAATAATGATGATGATGAAGACAATATTGAACTTATGAAAGCAAGTCGCCGTGCTTTGCCATTCAACAATAGCATTACAGTATTTTCGTTGTTCGCAAACATGTCAATACCTTATAAGTTGAACGAACTCACACATAGCAAAGTGAAGCCATATACGCTATTCTCATCAGTGAGGGTCAGTTATCAGTATCATTATCATATTTTCTTTTAAATCATGTTTTATATTGGTGAGTGGAGAGAAAGAGACTGTGAGATTACGAAGAGCTAGACAGAGAGAGAGAGAGAGTGGGGGGAGAGACAGAGAGACACAGAGAGAGAGAGAGAGAGGTGAAGCTGGTTTATCCGGGAAAAACCGGGGAGATTAATTATACTTGTTACTGGTAATCCTCAGGTGGGTGCGGTGCTGGTTGACCCTAAACAAAAAGGCTCTGATTGGTTAAAACTATACCGGACTTAATAACAAGACATGTGATTGGAAGGGAACAATGATCATATGTGTACACCAGAGGTTTTCATGTCTGGTACAAACAGGTCCCACTAAATTAATGTTCCGCTTCACACCCGCTAGTTTAAAAGCGTGTAAAGAAGGCCTCAGTAAACGTGTTCCCCTAGCTAAAAAACAAACAAACAAACAGAAAGTGCGGCTGGTGGATTTCATACAGTGGTAAGAAACTCCCCAGGTGGAGGGCAGCGAGACAAGTGACGGTCTTCAGAAGAAGAGTTCATTCTTTCATTAGAGTTTTTTTTTTTCTAGACCCCCACCGAAGACATGGTACTATTATGGCATTCCCCAGCCCCCGTGGACGCAAATCATGTTATCCGATGCACCAAATAGTGCCGTATCATCCCTTTACACAATTATTATCTGTAAAGCACACAGAAATGTCCTACCGGGGCCTCAAACGATTTTCTGTACGGAGACGAACAGGTTTTCTCCCGTGCTCGAAAAAAAACGAAACAAACTAACTTTTGAAGTACCTCTTACTTTACACACATGTAAAGTCCATACCACGAATGTAAAGTGGTGTCGCACAGACTAACGCGACATTAGTTCCTGTTTATTCCAGCTCCAATTTTAACACAACTCAGAAATTCGACGTTAAGCGAATAAATCGCAACTGAGAAACAGCTTGGTAAGTGCCAAAACGCATTTTAAACAACACTGTCAAAATGTGCATTTATTATATCTCAGTTACATGCTTAAAAAAATCTCCAGTTTTTCAGAAAATGGAGATAGAACAAAAATGGAGTAAGGTCGCCATGGGGAAAACCCATATCACAACTAAAAAGTAAACTGTCACAGAATGAAAGAATTCCTGCTCCGTCAGTCCACTACAGAATTGAGCCATACCTCTGAACACAACTGACAGTATAAGCAGTTTAAACAACTAAAACTCGCATCTCTGTGCGGAAGTCGAGAGTGGGTGATTGATTACCTATAGGTTCCTGTAGAAATATATGAATATGCTTAAACATCAGTGAAGTTGAATCATCTGTAGATCTGATAAAATTTTATAACCGTGTCATTCACACAGATCGGTTTAAAGTCTTTATTTTAGGAGGTTCACTTTTCACATAGATCGGAGTAGCCCATGCACTTTAATCTCCTAATAGTCCTACTCTCACACAAAGTTCCTCCGTATTTCTATCAGCCGATACATTCAGTAAGAAACTGCTTTCATCGAGTCTACGCAATGGCATGAGCACTATGAGTCCCACGCGCAGCCCACGTGTCAGACAGTGCTACAGGTAAACAGCTGACCTACCTTCAAGACTTACTTTAACTGTTTCCAGTGGCACAACGCAGGCTCACAAATCATACCTCTCTAAAACATGCTCAGCAGACTGACAGTTTGGCGGCAATTCACCGAGCACTGGAAGTCTGGTATGCGCTTCCACCCTCTGGTGTCGAGAAAATACAGCCGTTTAACCCAAACTTCGGAATCTTGCTGAACTGGTTTAAATAATCAGATGTTTGCAGGAATGTAAATTTTTTATCACAAATTATTGCACTTTAATGAATTCGAAAGTGCGCTTACTGCAGAACATTAATGTAGGAGAAAATTTCTGTGTGAATGGAAGAGGTGGAGAAATTAACTATTTCGGTTTTTAAAATAACTGCAGTTCGTGTCGGTACATTCTATTGTATTTGTATTTGTATTTGCTGTTAAACATTTTTTTTTCTGTGCTCAAAAGCAATTTTCCCTTCTGTTCTGCTCTATTCTATTCTACTTAGATACCAGGTGAAATGTTAAAAAAAAATAAAAAATAGAACATTGGGTTTGAAAGGACTAAGAAAAGCTACATTGTAGGAGGAGGGGGAAGGGTCGGTATCTCAGAAAATAGGCAAGAAAATTCACAAACCCAGCAGAGGTTCTCTTCAAGTTGACAGACTTAATCCTCAAATGTCCAGCCATGGACTGACTTAAATGAAACCTTTAAAACATACAAAACTGATTTTAAATAGTCAAATTATTGCAAACATTATTGATCACGAAAAACGTCTGTGCTGACAAGTTAGCGAGTGTTCCAAATAGGCCCGGTGTGGTATCCCAGATTATCCCCCCCAAAATCTATCCCCCCTGATATTTCAAAATATCCCCCGGATACTCTAGGATATCCTAGAATAACCCCCGGATATTCTGGAATATTCTGGTTTATCCCCCCGGATATTCTAGAATATCCCCCTCTATAACAGTTTATCCCCCGGGGTTAAAATAGGATGGGGAATACTTGCCAATGGGTACGAGGCATCATATTTTATCCCCCCGTTACAAATTATCCCCCACCTTTTTTTTTTTTTGTCTTTGGGCGGCCTTTTCCCCCTTTTCTTCGTGTGCATTTCTAGTTATTATACAATCTTTCTCTGCCACACGCACAAAAGATACACATTTACAAAGTGTGAGTGTGACTTAACATGCGTTTTAAGCCGACCCTTAGAATTGGACTAGGGGCATAAATCTTTCTCCTCCAGTCCATCAACCATACCCTTTTCTGGAGCTTTTAGTAGTAGTAGTAATTAAAGAGATTAAATTTCAGGGGTGGACTGTGTATAGAGCAATGAGAATAAAGTACATTGTATTCAGTATCAACAGACAACCAGGGCACCCATTCTTTATTGTGAGGAGAAAAAGGAACGGACAATGCACCAGCGTGCTAAAATTGACAATACCGAATCGAAGCTGGCACAAAATGAAGTCGAGATATAATCTTAAGCGGCCACTTGTGATCTTAAAGTTCTCATATTTCTTATAGTAGGCTATGCTTCGACAGAAATGTGTATCCTTTTATAAAGCACCCTAGGTGTAATTTCCAAGTTTTTGAGGGATTACCTCATGGAAAATACTGTCTGTACAGCACAGTCGGTAGCAAGCAAAGAGGTCATATAAACTCTTTGGTAGCAAGTTGTTGACTTCACGGGACAAGAGGAGTGTTAAAGAACTAATTATTGCACGTCAAACATAGTGACACAGCAGTAACCAAACTACTGCTGATGAGGGATTTACAAACTTTGATAGAATTTCCCCCCTTCGAAGCAACATTGTGGAGGATGTTACTGAAAATTACACCACCAGCTTCAGGAAAGTCTATCACTGTCGTCAGTTCTGAAAGCTGCCATTTGGAGAAGCCAGCCGACTTGTCCCCTCTCCATTGCATTTGGTCACACATCCATCTAAGAAATATTCTCAACAGCTCCAAGGACTGGCTGCCCAAGTTCGAAGATGCAATTGGCTCAGCGTCCCCAGTCTTCTTCGTTATCAATCCTCTAATGTATGTTGCAAGTAGTCTGTCACCAAAGCCGAGCAAATGGCAGCATCAGCAGGAAGAGTCTGTTTCTAGTTTACATGAGAAATAGTCATCAAAACCTACAGACTGTCCTGTTTTCGGGTCTCATGGACAAAACTTCCTAATCAGGGGCGCAATGCTAAGAATGGATTCAATCAACCTTCAAAGACAATGGAGATTCGAGACAGTCGGGGAAAAAAATCCAGATTCTTGGACCATTTGGGGATACACATATAAGACGAGGTGAAGATTTGTTAAGTGACAAGCAACCCATCCCATTCAAGTGTACCCAGATAGATCTAGACCCAAATTTTTTTTTGCCTTCCAGATCCAACACTTTTTACAGACTTAACGTGCTCTGAGTAAGAGGTCCTTTAAAAAGTTATTGCAGATTGCATCCTGGTTTTAATCCTTAAAATTTTTCCATCTTTCAGCCTCATCTGAGACTTCCTTTCCTTTCTACGGGTCACACCACCTATTTTCCCTCCTTGGAAGTCTAGCGTTCCATTATGTAATGATAGCATAAACCTCGTGTGCGTCCTCCTTCTCCCTATCACCCCCGCCTCATTTCCTGGAAGTATTTCTGTCAATGCAGCAGGACACAATCAGCAATTAATGTGAAAGGGGGTGCTGGATTAATATAGCTTTAGTCCACGCCGCAACAATTGTTTTTCCCTACTATGTTACAATGCACATAATGCATTTTGTCAGCCTTCACTCATGGGATAGGCAGTGTGACTTACTGACCTTGAATGTCTGCAACCCCTGCCAGTGATGTCAGTAAAACTTTAGAACAGTGATTCTCAACGTGGGCGATATCAGCCCCCTGGTGACGTGATTCTCATTTCCAGGGGGAAGGGGAGGGGAGGAAACGAAGAAAAGGGCGACAAGTGGGCGAAAAACAGGAACGGGGGCTATATGGAAGTTTAGGGGAACCAGCAATGAAGAGAAATTTGGGGGCAGATACATAACAGTCATTGACTTCTTCTACATCGTGCTTAGATGGGTTTGATGAACAGAAAAGAGTTGTTTTTTTTTGTTTAGTGTATTTGACAAAGAATGGTTTCTGCTTTATAGTGTATCATCAACATGTTTGTTGTCTTTTTTCCCCTGGAAATAGGGGAAAAAGTGGGCGATGAAAGAAAATTTGGAGTCTGTGGGGCAATTGCCTGAAAAAGGTTAAGAACCACTGCTAAAGAAGGTGAAATCGAGCTGGGGGATACTTTAGAATAGAGGGGGGTGTTCTACGATATCCTAGATTATCAGGGGGGTTAAAATAGTATGGGGGATATTCCAGGATGTCACAGCGTTTAATGCAAGCAATCTTTCGCGTGGTGTGCAGCACTGTAAACTCTTTGCCAAGCAAGCAAAAATCTGCGTTTGCACGCCATGCAGCAGGCGAAACGGGATAGTGCGCGCCGGGCCATATAGAGAAAATTTGTGCATCATTATCTCTTGTTTCAAATCCGGCTTTGATAGTTAGGCAATAAACACAAACTATTTGGTGCAATTTCGACACTCATTTTGAACCAGGATAAAACGTGTGAGCCTGTCAAGTATCGTGCTTTCAGCTGATCCTTTCCACATCCACACAAACTGACACTTGAAAGCGTCCACCACCATCACTTAAAGAACAACTAAACATCCGTGGCTCAAACATACATCACAGAATCTCCACTTCCGCCATACACAACATACTCTTTTCCCCATTACTCACAGTACCGTCTAGCCTACGCTACTTCACCACCAATAAACACGTTCTGCCAATCCTGTATGAATGGTAAATGCTGGGAAATCATGAGAAAAAATCCAGAAAAAGGTTAAAAAAATGAAGAAGAGAACAGGCAAATCAGCTGAACGTGAGGTGGACAAAGTGACAAGACACAATAGGGAATCAAACCCCAAACCAGTGGCATTCCGGGCGAACGCGCCACCAACTGAGCTATTGTATGCCGCCAGAAGGAGTCATCGCATTTTAGATAAACAAAAGGAAGCGCATATCCGTACAACATGTTGTGCAAACAATTCGATGACGTAGAACACACAATGTGAATGAATCTTCTTCATTCATAGAAGAGCGCTTACATTTTAGACCAATCAGGTAGAGCTACCTCAACCCACGTCATCGAATTATATGCACAACATGTTGTACGGATATGCACTTCGTAAACAAAAACTACCACGACCCACTCTTCCATCTCTAGAAAACCTAATAATTTGTGTGATCCAATCAAAGTCGCCAAGCAGCCAAATCCTCAGATCGTGCTTTATGGCACCAACCTGTGGTCAATTTTGGAAAACGTTATTATGGCCAGGTGGCCAAAAATAAAGGTTGTTGTGGTCAGTCAACTCCACTTAATCCTAACCCTAACTGTTCCCCTCTCCCTCCACCCCAACTTCCAACCCCCCCCCCCCCGCCCCAAATAACTAAGTTCAGGGGATCTGGAATTAGGAGACATTGGAGTGAACCATAACATTGTGACCATTCGGTACAGGACACTGGCCGAGCTGTAATTCTCATATGCTACAGTTTTCCTTGGTAGAAATATTAACCACAGAAGATCAACAAAGAAGTTATAGATCTATATAAATATAATATTTTTTCATGTTAGCCCAGATTTCAATCAAAGGCCGCCCCTGTTCTAGAATCCTTGCTCGCTGTATCGTTCTTGCGGGGCGGCGAGAACTCTCACTTTTCGGACTTCTCGTGTAGGTAACAAAGTTGAGAAAGAAAATATAAGAAAACAAAATATGAACAGAGAAAAATTCCATTAAAACCTGCTCGTGACGTGGCAAGTGGCGAGCGATGAAGATAACCTATAATTATTATATAAATGCAAATGCTAGTTGGAAAACTTACGCCCACAACTCAGAGGCAACCACTAAACTTAAAAACACGCGTTTTTCACCCAAATTCCTTTAAAGTGATATAGTTTGATACTGACAAACAAACTTGAGGGCATGTGTTTACACTAAACCCAATGATGATCATTTTCAAAGTTGAGCAATATCCGTGTTTGGGTCTTTATTTTAGGTTCGCTGCCCTTGGCATTTACACCTCACTTTTTCTAGTTTTGGTAGGGATTAGTTTTTTAGAATTTTGCCCCGGCAGGGCCCTTGTACGGTCTGCTCTTCACGATTTCCAATTGTCGAGGTATCTTTAACGTGCCCAATGTGCACACGGGCCCTCCGAAAGTTTCGTCCTTATCCGAGAAGACTAAGTGCTCGATCCTACCTACCATAGGATCAGGGACAGGAAAATATGAGAAAAATCCCAAAATTCCAACATGCCTGCACCGACCGGGATTTGAACCCGGTACCTTCGGCATATGGGAGGTGAGCACCTTGCCTCTAGACCACCGTGCACTCTCCCTCCCCCCCCCCCCCCCCCCTCAGCTGAGCCATGTCCTTTTCCACGTTTTATATCTAACATTCCTACCATTTCCTGTCCGTGTTTTTATTGGTACACTGTGACGTTCAGAACTGTGTGTTCACTAAACTAACTGCCCAGCATGCCCAACGTGATTAGAAGGTACAGAAGTGCAGAGACTCCAAAGTTGGGAGTAAATGCAGCGGTACTTTGTTGCAGTTTAAAAAATATCAGTACGTTTCAGCAGAAACAGATAGAGTTCGGAAGGCCTAAAGTAAATTTATTAACCATAATTTGCACTTGTGGTCATTTTTAAGGTGGAGAGTCACATATTCCGGTTAGGGATACACAGGATGAGTATCATCGCCTGAAGAGAGAGGATCAAGTGATATTGTTCAGACTAAGAACTGGTCACAACGGTCACAATAGGCTCCACTACCATATGTGCACCAAGTTTAAAATGGGAACATCTGCCATATGTGAGTGCAGCCAGTCTCCTCAAAACACAGAGCATATATTGCAGAACTGCACACTCTTCTCAGCGCTACGACGTACTACAAGAAACATAACAAATATTGGCCCAAACCCACCGACCTGAATATCAAACTCTATGATGCTCTGCTACAACTGCAGAAAACCGTAGATTTTCTTAAATGAACAAATCTGCAGATTTAGATTAGTGAACGAAAGAAGAAGAGATTTATCCAGACTAACGTCAGCTGGTTTCAATTAAATTTGAAGCGGCGGCAGAGAGATAAATTATGAAAAGAAATTTTAAGAAAATTAAGTAACGCAAATTCCTATGAAACTAATATGATTATTGAATTACTAAAACCACTATAGAGAGGTAAATCATTACACATGCTTAAACTTTTTCTGCTACGAGAGATGTACTAAAAATTGCTAAAAATAAGCATATAATACAACCTGGTACAGCTACAAATATGTACATATTAATTGGAAAGGTAAGAAAAAAGGTTAAAAATCTATGGAACCCATCCAAGTACCAATACAGTGAAAGAAATGTGTGGAACAGCCAAGTATATTATCATGCATTCTTGTTTTATATTATATGTTCACAAACAAAATGGCAAGTACAAACCTGAATAACTCTGTTACTGAAATTCCTCTTCAAAATTGCAAACACGTTAAATTTGAATATTGCACACCAGTTGAATTGAACTCCGTAAAAATCCGGGGAAATATAAAAGAAGGGGACGTCACACTTGTTGCGTGGAGATGATGTCAGTGACGTCTGCCAGCGAGTTTGTGAAAGTGTCGATGTAACATATTATGAAGGCTTATACTTCCTCAGCGTATGTTGTGAAGACGGCATACAGTACATTCCAACAGCCAACAAGGATTGAAATGTTCAGCTCACTAGGCCTACCTACACTGCACAGAGAGCAAGGTTGAGTGGACACTTCCGCTGCAATTAAATACTGTACTCCTGCTGTTTTTTTCTTCACACTATCGTGATACCTCACACGAAAATCTTGACAGTGTAGTATTGTTCTCAATCGAACATTAGAAAATACTGGAAAATTTCACGGATAGAACTTTTCAACAATGAAGTCTTGTTTGCAAAACAACAATAACGCCGACAACAACAAAACAAACAAACAAATCGGATGATAGAAAAAATTAGTATTAGTGCTAATCCTCAGTCCTGAGTCTTCTGAATCCGATATTGTTACAGACTATACCAATCAAAGCGTTATCAACGTTCACAGAATGTGATACTGTAATTAGGCTATAATGTTCGAGTTGATCATTCCGTTGAGTATTTTGTAACATTAATCAGATTAAAAATCTAGCAAAAAGCAGAAAATAATTTGTTTTTCTTAAACTTCATGGTCGTTGATCTAAATTAGCATTTTAAAAATAATTATCTCAGTTAAAGAATATTATTGTTTACATGAGAGAGAGAGAGACAGAGACAAAGAGAGGGGGGGAAGAGAGAGAGGGGGAGAGAGAGAGAGACAGACAGACAGAGACAGAGAGAAAGAGAGAGAGAGAGGATTTAAAATGGAATGTGTAAAATCGAGAGCTCTGGCTATTGCCCATTAAAGGAACTTGTAACAAAATGACTGCAAACCAATATTTGATATGGTTAATTACCAAGTCTTCATGACTTGAGAATCTAAGCACAAAATCATTTAATGAATTAAAATTATGACAGAATAAATCTCTTCCAGTCTTGGCTTATTTGATTTTAAGGATCATTAAATTTGGGGAAGACAAAAATGTGGTGTAACAAAAAAATAATATAAAAGAAATCAAAAACCAAACTATAGACTCACTGACTGTGGACCGAGGCAGTCCCTTCTAACAGAAATATTTTGTAAAGGGCTATATTTATTATATATACATATGTCTAATTAAGTCTAAGATAATGAAATATAGGACAAATATAAGGTATCAACAAACTTGTAATTAAGTGAGATGTTATTTGGAGGGAGTGAATATTTGAGTATCTGTTTACGTCCGGTCTGTCGTATGGTTGACAAGCGGGGGAGAGGGGAGTCTTCGTCTATAAAGTACGTACTCTCTCACAAGGGGGTGGGGGTGGGGTTGCGTCCAGCGTATAAAACGTGTGAATGTGGGGAGGGAGGGGGTGTCTGAAGAGTACGTACGCATTTTGTTTACGGTAATGAATTCAAAAGTTTGGTGTTGTTTATTTATTTTTTTCAACATAATATGCTGTAGGATTAAATATAATACATAAAAATCATATCCAGGCTATGTGTCTATTGAAATAGACGAACAGTACGTGGTAAATGCTACTTAAAGCTTCAAAATATCCAGGCTTTGTCCTGGGCATTCAACATTTTAATGGCCGCACACTTGTATGGGGAAAGGGGGAGGGAGGGGGGAGATGCCGAAGCCAAGGGCGTGAAAACCGGACAAGGGAGGTCAGAGCCGGGGGTGGGGGGGGGGGGGGCTTGGATAACCTAAATTGAGCGTATGCACTTTATAGATGGTCCCCTGTGTGAGAGGCAAACGCACACACAAAAATGTGTTGTTAATGTCCGTGTTTATCACTAACGAGTCAGTGACTGGTGCTGCCAAGTTCCCTGTATGGAGACGTGGAGAACTGACGGGTGTTGTCTTTCGTCATCGATTGTACAAATGATATGACGTCACCGGAGATAAATACGGGTTTTTCTTTGCTTTAGCATTACGGTAATCATACGGATGAGGGTGTGTGTGTATATTTGTGAGAGGAAATTCGCTGATACAGTGTGTGGTTACGTATGTACGTTCTTATAATATATTCTGCTGGTCTCACGCATTGACGTATGGATGATTTTGGCTTTGACTCTCTAAGCATTGTTTGTGGTGAGATCTATATTCTCACAGAGTGACGTATCGATATCTTTACTAGATTTGAAGTTACAAGCAGATACGTTCTTTTGTCACATCCAAGAATGACGAAAGTGACCAAAGCTTTTGAAACGCCCTCCTGTAAAATGAGAGTGGGTGGTTGGTAGGCGCTACTGGTGGAGTCTCTTTCTGTCCTATCTTTCTGTTACATTCTGTCCATCCTCTTGCTTTTTCCTAGCGCATATCCGTACAACATGTTGTGCACACAATTCGATGACGTAGAACACACAATGCGAATGAATCTTCTTCATTCATAGAAGAGCGCTTACATTTTAGACCAATCAGGCAGAGCTACCCCAGCCCATGTAATCGAATTGTGTGCACAACATGTTGTACGGATATGCACTTCGTTTCCTAGCACAATGTGCCGTTATCGTGTAGACGTGATTTCTCTAAAATCGAACATGAGAAAATCATTGATACACCAGGATATGATATGGGCCACGAATTATGTATCATCATTTTCAATATCCCACGACACGTATACATGTATATATATTGTTCACTCTGAATGATAAAACAGTGAGAAATTTCCTTTTCCCACATCCTTGAGATTATCCGGGTCCATCCTTCTTGAGAATACTGACCGTAACGACTTCTTCCTATCAGTGCAATTATCAGGCAGAATACAAAAGTTTCACACGTATGACATGTCCCAAGTGATTCATTAATCACTTTCTCGGGTCATGATTCATTAACATTTTGATAAAATTATCTTTGTCTCGCCTAAATCAAATCCTCCCCGCCCCCGAAAGTGCACTGGCATATGGCAAGGATATCAATTAAGGAAAGAGGAAAAGAACTTCATTTTAAAATATTGTAACAAATTGACTCTCTAAGCTCCAGAAAGAAAGAAAGAAGAAATATTTGAAAGGAAAGGGTTTGAAGGGAGGATGAAGAGAAAGAAAAAAAAGTGAACCTGAAATAAACATTGTCTGAATGCTTTCTTTACTGAGATGCAGGTGACAGATATCTACAGTATGATTTGTCTAAACGCTTTCTTTACTGAGATGCGGGTGACAGATAACTACAGTATGATTTGTCTAAACGCTTTCTTTACTGAGATGCGGGTGACAGATAACTACAGTATAATTTGTCTAAACGCTTTCTTTACTAAGATGCGGGTGTCAGATAACTACAGTATGATTTGTCTACACGCGTTCTTTACTGAGATGCGGGTGACAGATAACTACAGTATAATTTGTCTAAACGCTTTCTTTACTAAGATGCGGGTGACAGATAACTACAATATGATTTGTCTAGACGCTTTCTTTACTGAGATGCGGGTGACAGATAACTACAGTATGATTTGTCTAAACGCTTTCTTTACTGAGATGCGGGTGACAGATAACTACAGTATAATTTGTCTAAACGCTTTCTTTACTGAGATGCGGGTGACAGATAACTACAGTATGATTTGTCTAAACGCTTTCTTTACTGAGATGCGGGTGACAGATAACTACAGTATGATTTGTCTAAACGCTTTCTTTAATGAGATGCGGGTGACAGATAACTACAGTATGATTTGTCTAAACGCTTTCTTTAATGAGATGCGGGTGACAGATAACTACAGTATGATTTGTCTAAACGCTTTCTTTACTGAGATGCGGGTGACAGATAACTACGGTATGATTTGTCTAAACGCTTTCTTTACTGAGATGCGGGTGACAGATAACTACAGTATGATTTGTCTAAACGCGTTCTTTACTGAGATGTGGGTGACAGATAACTACAGTATGATTTGTCCTAACATTTTTTTTCTTTTAGTTCAATGAGATTGATACTTGTTTACAAACATCGTTGTTGGTCCTTGGAATTTTCCCCAAGATCTTGGGTTTAGGCTACCTTGGGATCTTGATATTTTTTTTTTTTTTTCGAGTTTTAAGTATTTGTTATTATTTCTTTGTTTAAAAAAAACAACAACAAAAAATTGCCCTTCCCCTTACGATGCTGTTTGTGAATTTAAAAAGGTGAATACAGCTGTACAGCCTAACGGGCTAAGGGGCAGTTTGAAATTGCTTGTATATGAGGATGTTTTTTTTTGTTGTTGTTGTTGTTGTTTTTTGCGTTATCCGCGAAGTAACCACTGCCTTTGTCTAGTTTAAATACAGTGTATTATGAAATTGTAGATTTTAACATGAATTTTTTGTGTTGAGAAAAAATCTTGGGATTTTTTACTTCATCTTGGAATTTTTCAAACCGGTTCCTTGGGATTTTTTGAAGTCCTCATAGGCAACGCTGTTTACAAATAACTCTAGTGTCATAAACATAGGCTACAAGTCAATTTCCATTAGAGGCTTTGACTGCTAAGAAGCAGTCTGAATTGTCTCCTTAGCTAACAAAGAGTTAATTATGACACCACAACCACCCCCCCCCCACCACCGCCCTCTAGATTAGTTACGCAGACGTACGTATTCTCCGGAGCTCAGGTTTAGAATTCTCGTCCGATCAATAATCACAACATTAATCCGACAAAATTCCTTAACAACAGGCAAACGTGTTCACCGTAATTTGCCTCACCTGCCATTGGATGACAGAAATGAGCTCAGTTCAATAAGCTTGTTGATTGGTTACGTAGTTTTTTTGTTTGTTTTTTTCATTCGATGTGCCAATCTCTAACTGTGGCAAACAGATCAATGTTAGATAACTAGGGACCAAGGTTTTATAATGTTTTTTCATTATTTATCTATCTATCTGTCTGTCTGTCTGTCTGTCTGTCTGTCTGTCTGTCTGTCTGTCTATCTATCTATCTGTCTGTCTGTCTGTCTGTCTATCTATCTATCTATCTATCTTCTATCTGTCTGCCTGTCTGTCCGCCCGCGCGTCTGTCCGTCTGTCCGCCCCCATGTCTGGGGTCTGTCTGTTTGGCCATCTGTATGTCTGTCTGTCTGTCTACCTATCACATAAAAACAGATATAAGAAGACACGCCGGCCAGCAACCCTAAGGAAATTCGACACATAGGAACAGGATGGACATCAAGTTTCCTCCTAGGAATGTCGTCGTCCCTTCGTAGGTCAGCAGGTTATGACATCACCCCGCCATCGGTTTGACCTCGGAAACCCACCCCTACAGTACCCCTACCAACGGTGCAGAAATCCGATCTAAGCTACGTCAGGCTGATGTAGGAACGCTGGCTGGAACGTTTCTGCTGATTTTCTGCAATAGCTCTACCGGCAGCAAAATCCATGCTATATCAACAGTGGAATTGGGCTGGACATGTGGGAAGGATGAATGACAATAGATGGACAAAACGCTGCACTGAATGGCAACCAGGAACAGGAAGCAGAGCAAGAGGACGACCAGGAAGAAGATGGCAAGACGACATAAAACAGAGAGGAGGAACATCATGGATGAGGAAAACATCAGACAGAAAAGAGTGGAAATCATTATCAGAGGGCTACAGCCTGCAGTGGGTGAACAATGCCTAGGTGAAAGGTGAAAATTCTATCTATAGAGCGTTTCCCTCAGAAGTCAGAGATCTCAGATTCGATTCTCCAGCCCACAACAAAAACAAGTTTTGAAATTTCAGAGACTGCAAGTAATCTTTACGGTTAAAACACTGTACACAAAGTGGCTCATTATGTAAGAATTGAAGGCTCCCTGTATTTACACAGAAGGGCAGTCCGTTGTCCCCTTGTGTAAGTAAGTGCCTGCGAGTGTATGTATGTATGTGAGTGTTCAGTGCATGTGTATGTGTATGAGAGAGAGAGAGCGAATGGGTTCGTGTGTGAGCGTGTGTGAGTGTTGTAATAGAAACAACATGCTAAGTGAATGAGCAACTGTTACATTCATTAAGTATATGGGCGTTGACACTTGAAGCTTCCAGCTCTTACACCATAGGCTAAAGGAACACTTTGTGACGCTGACACAGTTGTTGTGGGAATAACGATCAAAGATCTTAGCGTGTGATAGGCGTGACCTAGTTGTGTAAATAGAGGGTCATGTCGTGAGACGGGCGCGCCAAAATCTCGGAGATTTACGACTCAGTCTCGTTCTTTCGTAAATGAGTTGAACTGACGTCAGAGAATGTGATTCTAAACGTGTGGAATTTGTATGAAACTTCCACGCATCGCATTTCCTTGTACGAAGAGTGGCACTTAAAAACCTTGAAGTAAAATCTGAATACGGCAAGTCTTTCAAATAACTTCTTTGGATTTCATGGTTACGTTGACTACAACCACAACTTCATTGAATTATTTGACGTATCTCCACATCTCCCTACGCCAAGTTCCAGAGATTTGCTTAAATTTTACGTCAACTGAGACGTTCTCCGTAAAACGAGGTAGCCACACTCATCACATGACAAAGATGGCCTCAGTTTTTTACCTTGGCTGAAACGAAACTCTTTTGCACTGCAAAACAACAAGCTGTCTCCCGGTCAGGAACCCTACGTCAGTCCCAGGCTCAGGACTGAACTCAAGTTTACTCATAAATATGACATCGTTTCGACGGAGATCCGCTGGTTATGACATGGCCCCGCCGTCGGTTAGATGTAGGAAAATCACCTCTATGGAAATCCCACCAAATCTATGGAAATCTTATACAAATAAGATAAGAATCACTTTATTATCCCATGAGGGAAATGCTCTTTCACAGAGCGTGTAACGGCACATATATGGTACACATATTTTATGTATCACTACATAACCATATCACACCTCAATAAATCAGTAACTCAGATCTACGTCGGGTTGACGTCGGGATGCTGGTTCGGCTCGTGTCAAAGAAGAGAAGGCGTGTGCTGGTGCATGTATATTATGTAATCTGCCTCTGTTGAATCGGTAAGCCAAGTGGACATCTGAGGACACAAGCTTTAGACAGCTTTATAATTAGATACATGTGTGTCACTGTCAGATAGGTGGGCAATGAAAAGTCGAAAGACAAGTGTACTGACGTCACAGAACTTGCGCTCCTACGAAATTTTGAATTTTATGACGTCTATCGTGGGAAGTTTCAGGGCCATATATTTCTTTCTGCTTAAAGTTTCATTTCTTCCTTTTTTGCCCCGCTACAGCCCACCTTTGCTAGTGGGCATATCGCGTACTCAGCTGCCGTGCCAAAATGCAAATATTGGTAAGTGCACACTCTCAGCTTCCGTGCATGAGGGCGGGGAGGGGGAGGGAATGCCGTACAGCATATCACGACCAACACCACAATTCTGAGTGACGTAAATGAATGAAACCAATTGTGGAGAATGGGGACACGCTGGTCTAGAGGCAAGGTGCTCGCCTCTCATGCCTGAAGATACCGGGTTCGATTCCCGGTCGGTGCAGGCATGTTGTAAATTGGGGGGAATTTCCTGTCCCTGATCTTATGGTAGGTACGATCGAGCATCTAGTCTTCTCGGGTAAGGACGACAAACTCGGAGGGCCCATGTGTACGTTGCGCACTTTAAAGATACCTTGCCAGTTGGAAGTCGAGAAGAACAGGCCTAACAAAGCCGCTGCCGGAGCAAAATTAAAGAAAACAAAAACTATCTTTAATCCCCCCCCCCCCCCAAATCGGATCAAACAAGCAGGCTATGCAAAATGCAAACACAAATACAAGATCGACAAGAAAACAACAGGGGAAATTTTTTTAAAAATACATTTTAAAAAAACAAGAAAAAGAGAAGTGCAAAGGTCAAGGGCAGAGACAGAGATCCCCGACAGCAAAAAATCTCAAAGCAAACCAACCGTGGATACAAACAAGACAGTGATGTGGCTCCAGTTTGTCGGAGACGTTCGGGTCTACATGAGTTAATGTGCACGAAAATGAAAATGACTGAGGCCCCTCGCTACGTATACTATTCTTTGGAGGGGGGGGGGGGGAGGAGCACTTTTCGTCTTAAAGAAAACATAATCTCATGTCCAAATCTACCGGGGTCCAACACGAACTACATAGAATAACATTTATTTTACGAAGTAAATGTACAGTTACCTCAGCGCGTCCAGACTTGGATAACGTGAGACTGCGGTTGCAAAATCCGTGAAATGATGGTGATATTTTAACTATGTCTTCTCTTTTGTACTTCAGATTCGCAGAAGTGACCGCCAGGGGGTGCAAACCCACACTTCACGCATCTAGCTTTTAAAAACAAAATCCGCATCTGCCTCCAGCGGCTGTTGTTTGGGGACTGCAGTATGTTACATTGAAATGAAAGCTATAGCTGGACACTGTACCCAACTATTTCCACTATTCGGCTTTGTAATCAGGCCACGGTCCCCTAACAGCAGCTTTTGCAATCAAGCTATTTTGTCTTCAGTATTACTTTGTTTGCCTTTCCTCCAGTTTGACACACAGCTAGACTTTGTAGTTAATGAAAGCCAAACATTCCAAGGTCAAAAGTCAGTCTAAACATTGTCAACAACGTTCGGCGTCCCGGATTTTTTAAAAGCACGGGTTATAATTAATTTCATGAAAATCCAGCATCTCCTCCAACACAATTGCAACTTCTTCGCAGACAAACTGGTCGATCTTTGGCATACTTCGCCAACCTGGCAAGTTGACTCATTCGACTACCCACAGGCAGACAGAAATTTCACAGTGATCATAAACCTGGCCAATTTGCTGATTCACGCGAAGCGAGGGGACACAGCTTTGCTGATCACACCTAGCTTACTCAACTAAAGGTGGAACAAACATAATATACCCAGGATTTAGCGCATCCGCGGTCATTTCATTAGCTACCTTGTTTCCAGCGGCCCGCGCCACACACACACACTTTCACACACACACACACACACACACACACTTACTCACATGCCAATCAGCATAATCTACCGACCGTCGAGGATTGGAAGTAATGTGTGAATCGTTCAGTGGTCTTGCGATGACAGGAAATATTGAAAGTCGTGATAAGTGAAACTCACTGGAGATGTTCACGCTAGCCTTCATTCTAAAAGAACGGTAATGTTATCATCCACTGATGCCTTTTTACAACCATATTACTGCTCTTGTCCACGGTGTCCGCTCCGCTCCGCTATTTTTACGGACCATGACGAAAAACACTCTTTCCCTCTGTATACTTGTCCACAGCATCCGTTCCACTCCGCTATTTTTTACGGACAATGACGAAAAACACCCTTTCCCTCTGTATACTTGTCCACGGCATCCGTTCCGCTCCGCTATTTTTACGGACAATGACGAAAAACACTCTTTCCCTTTGTATACTTGTCCACAGCATCCGTTCCGCTCCGCTCCCCACCGCTATAAAGGTAAAGAAAAGAGCTTATAATGCGCACTAGAGTCAGAACTCTACTCTCAAAAGTGTGCCAATTCCAGCCATGTTGTTTGGAGCAAGAATCTATTGAGTCGTGGAGAAAGGAAGGTGGATGATTAATACCATGATAGTACATGCTTTTTTTACATCAAGTATGGAATCGAGAATACCAACATGTTTAGGGTAGCGAAGTCAAAAAACCGACTTTTTTCATATCCACGTAAAGGCAAGTTCTGATAAATGCACAACCACTGGTTTAATGAATCTCGTAATCAGCCACTTGGTCAGCCAAGGCTGATAGACAACATAAGCGAACTACTTCAGACAAAGTTATTTCACACAACATTTGCGCTATTACTTGGGATACAGCCAAAGAGCGTACAGTACACACTGGGGTTAGAAGTTTGCTCACAGACGTGTGCAAATTACAGCATCGCTTCCGGCAAATTGTCTGGAGTAAACGTCTGCTGCGACTGTAACTAAAGACCTTATACTTATAGTGCGTTCAGTAAGCTCTTTGGGGCAAAGGGTGTTTTATTTTTTCATACGTCACTGTCCGAAAAAATAGCTGATCGGATCGGATGCTGTGGTCAAGATGTTCTCATCCATATAAAACGGGTTGCAATTTTAGCATTGAAAATCACGGGGACAACCTGCCATAGTTACAAAAAGTGATTGTCGTCTTTATCCCTCCCCCCCCCCCCCCCCAAACAGCAACTCAATGGAAATCCCCACGCGTAGGACTGACGTCATGTTTGCATATAGAAATGATAATGTTCCTACGAGATCCGCTGGTTATACTGTAACATCGTGGCGATGTCGGTTTGACGTAGGGAACCTGCCCTACAATAATCCTACCAACCCTACGGAAATCATATACAAATCTACGTCAGATTGACGTAGACATGCTGGCTGGGTTGGTTCAGCAGCCTCATCTCAGGGAAACCATTTTGAAAAAAATAACAAAAAATAACAGCTGCATTCACAAAATTATGAGAAATCACCCTGTCAGTTGCCAACATAAAATAATGAAAACAAACATTAATCAAACTTTAAAAATGGATTTTCTCTATAATTTCACATTTTTGTGAGCATGGTTGTCGATCTTCAGTTAAAAAACTTCGCTTTACGGTACCGTGTCAGATTTATGTAAACAAAATAATGTCCAAAAAAGGTCAAAAGGTAAAAAAAAAATACATGTATTTTTTCCCCATTTCTGACCAAAACGAAAAAAACAACAACCGAAAAGCAACCTAATTAATGATAATTTCCTATGTCTGGAAATTCCATCCACCTCATTATCTCTCACTGAGCTGGGCTGTGAAGTAATGACTGTTCCCGCATTCGTCCATACATTTCATTTAAATTAGGTCAATTAAACCAGAGCTGGCATGGCACCTCGCATGTTCAACTTAATCGCGAGTCTAGGGCAGCGTCTGCAGCAGTGGTTCTTAACCCTTTTTCACTCAATCGCCCCCTCAGGCTCCTAATTTTCCTTCAGCCCCCCCCCCCCCCCCAAATTTCAATAGAAGACAGATTCTGTACGGTACAAATCCTGATGTTAATTTTTCCAGTCTTAATATATCACCCTTTATCAAATCGCGGGTATAGAGCAAAATTGTTGTATCTCCAGTGATATGAATTGGAGTTCATAATGGCAATACTGTAATAATGACAAAACTGCTTCTTGCAATTTTTTCGTTATTCCGCTATCTTTAACCAGTTCCAAGTTACAGAGAAGCTGTATTGCTGTATCTCCTTTAAAAATGAGGTCATTGAGAATGAGAGCAATGTTGTGGTATTTCTGAGTAAGCTCCATTACATGTATTCATAAACCTGGAGATACAACAATTTTGCCCTATACCCGCGAAATGCACTTTGAAAGACGCAATACACAGTACAGGACAGACCTTTTCTGTTCATTATACTCAGCTACACTTGCTGCTGAACGAGTCGGTGGCTGCCCTGTATTTGCCCTGCAAATCATCTTCCATTCATGTTTTCACCCTCTTCCTCCTTCCTCGTTTCTGTTCACTGTCAACCCCCCCCCCCCCCCCAACCGGGGGTTGGGAGGGGGGGGCGATATCGCCCACGTTGAGAATCACTGGTCTACATAAATAGCTTCAAGCCTTGCTTGTGTGTCCAGTACAATGATTCTCAGTCCCAGGCCACATTCCTATCCTTGCCACTCCAGGCTTTCTCAGTTCCTCCCTCATTCTAAATTGTCATCGAATCATGTTGTTCTTCATCATTTTACTTTTACAGTGGTAATTAGTTCAACAATTTATGAACTTAAATTTTTGATAGACTCCAACTAAATGGGGAAAAAAATTAATTCTTGTTTCAACAGATCATAAAGCTCCTACATGTATTTGATTTAACCCTTTGGTAACGGGGGTATCTCAGTATTTCAGATGTTAGCCATTAATGGCCTGTTTATACTGGTAGGTTTTAGAAATTGAAAAAAGGAATGGGGAACTATGTGGTAAGAACTCTCCTGGCTTTCCGTCTTTTGTTTTCCGATTTCCCCCTTCGAAACGTTTGTTTACACCGGTCCGTTTTCTGAATGCGAAACGATGCGCATCGTTTGTTTTGGTGATGTTTCGAAGGGGGAAATCGGAAAGCAAACGTCGGAAAGCCAGGAGGGTTCTTCCCACAGTCCCCCATTCCTTTTCTCTATTCCTAAAACCTACCAGTGTAAACAGGCCATTAGAGAGACATGGGTTCACAGGACAAATCTCGATAATGTGTTGTGTGCTACACGACCGTAACACGACCAATCAGAATTGCTTGCTGAAAGGGCCGATAATCGGCCGGTTCGTCTTGTTCACTAAAACCCAGTCGGGAAGGTGATCGGATCCCATCGTCTTTTTCGTTGTAAAATAATTGGGCCGATCTAAGGGTTAAAGCCCAAAGGATTTCTCCTCTAAATGAAAATCCTCCTCAGACGAAAATTTCTTCTCTCCTTCTTCTGCGTTCTTCGTGTCGGACTGTTTATATCAGGAGGCCGGTAGCCTTTATGAAGGACGCTGTGCCCTGAGTTCCTCTGCTATCCCATATACATGTAGCTTAGTGTGGTAGTGCCGCACTTCGGGGGCCAGTTGCCTTCCCTCTGTTGTATGTATAGGGGGCATTGTTGGAAGACATGTTCTGCATTCTTTGGGGAATTTCCACATGGGCATGTCTCAGTTTCTCCAACCCTGAATGTTTTGTAAAGATGCTGCCGGAGTCTGTTATGTCCAGTTCTTAGCCCAAAAATTACAGTTTGCTTCTTTCTGCTGAGCAAGTGTATCGCATCATCTGTTATATGGCTTGGGTGACTTTGTTTCCAATTTCTTCTCTTAGATGTGAAATTGTGCCGCTGGGAGCCGGGTGCCTCCTGTTTGAAAACCACTGATCCAGTACACTGCTGCTTCAGTAAAGGAACACAATTCTAAACAGGGGTTAAGTGCTCTTGTCCACAGCATCCGCTCCGCTGGTTCTATGGAAAATGACGTATGAAAAACTCTCTTTGCCTCTCAAGCGGTGAGGAGCGGAAAGGAACGGAACGGATGCTGTGGACAGGTACACAGAGGCAAAGAGTGTTTTACTTTTTCATACGTCATTTTCCGTTAAAATAGCGGAGCGGAGCGGATGCTGTGATTGACCACGTTAGTATTGTCCTTAGAGCGGCCGTTATGTTTCCATTCTGAAAACGACTCATTATCTTTGCTCAACTCCACCAGCCCCCCCCCTCCCCCCCCCCCCACAACAAGTGTATTTCCGACCTACGAAATATCCCTTTGACTAGCCAGCGGCCCCATGAAACCCCAGTATCTCATAGACCAAACTCCTCACAACCCCCTTCCCCGTGGCACCCCCCGTCTCAGAGCCCCACCATCCCTCTCTCTTTAGTTCTATCTCAATCCTGGTCACTGATTTCAACCCCCCCCCCCCCCCCCATTTGGTCTAAAAAGTTTCTCTGTGGGATGTAACATGATCCCAGCTGCCTCTTGGGCTTGTTTGACCCTGATCTCTAACATACTTCACCCCCTCTCCAACCCCCCCAGGACTGCTTCCTTGTCCAAAGGTCCAGTCTGACTGCGACCACACCTAGCAAGTTGCAGCCCCCCCCGCCCCCCCCCCCCCCAATTCCATAGTATGACAAGTCGCACATGTAAAGACACAAAGGTCATACTTTTGAGAAAAATATTTTTGTTGTTGTTGCTGTGGTTATAGAAGTAGTAAGTGAGATTTTCATCTATTGTTCTTCGAAGTGCATGTCCGTACAACATGTTGTATGCACTGCAACATGTTGTCGGGTAGGGTAGCTTTACCTGATTGGTCTAAAATGTAAGCGCTCTTCTATGAATGAACAAGATTCAGTCACATTGTGTGTTCTACGTCATCGAATTGTGTGCACAACATGTTGTACGGATATGCGCTTCCATTTTTCTTTGAACACTTTGGCGTCTTCCAGGTTTCAATAGCCTGCTGAGGAGGGTGGACCAATTATTTTTTATTTTGATATTCTGGGGGGCCACAATCCCTAATTACGTTTGCCTGTCAACATCAATGACTTACATTAGCGAATGATCGCTGAACTACAAAAATACTATATATACCTGTAATTGAACACAAACAAACCGTCCAGTGATATATATCTCAAATCATTTATTATACATGTATTTATCTATGATGAGCAAAATGCATCTCCTATTTATTTTATACATCAAGTAAAATATTTAGAAAGTGTCTGCTCACATATGTTTACAGTAAAATAACTTCTTGTAGTCCAGCATTACTGCTCCACAAGCTCCACTATGTTGCCTTCCAAGAATAAATAACTGAGAAACTTAAAAAAAAAAAATTAAAAAAATTCTGAACTCACAACTCACTTGAAACCAAGTGCAAGTTCTTATTCTTGCACTAACTCTGGGTTCAGACCCCCCCCCCCCCCAAAAGGTTGGGAGTTGCAGGATGTGCAATATGCCATTTTATTGATTGCAATGTGGATGAAATAATGGATGACATCCAATGTTTAATATGAACAACTGTCTTCACCCTGCATGGGGGTAAAAATCTGTTCAATAAATGAAACCTTCCCTTCTGCTTAATACATGTACATGTACATACATTCTGTACACCCATACAAGAAAGAATTACGACCGGCTCGTCTGCAACAAATGTCTATATGGTGTCTCTATTTTGTGATTTAAGCTGACCCTGACTGCCAAATTTAGATTGACACTAAGAGATGTTCATGCTTGTGACATTAAAAAAATCTAATCTAATAAATGTATGTAAGTTTTCAGCAGCATTGCAGAACAAACACGATCACTAGAATTTTATAATGATAACAAACATGTGTACCCACAGATGTTTTTCAAAAAACCAAACAAAAACCCCTGAAATATGACTACAAAACAAAGAGAGAAATAAAATCTCTGTCGCAGTGAAATTAAAATATTGACCCTTTTGTTGCTCGAACACAAGTTCTGCACTGTCCTGATAGTTTTGAACTCCACACAGGATACAAACAGGCATATGAAGAAAGTCCAAGTAAACTTTAAATGAAACGTTACATTTTACACACAAATACATGTAAGTGTTTGCTCTCTCAGAAACACAATCATTTCATTGAAAAAGATTTTCTGCCTTTGCAAAAAGGTAAAGAATTAAGAAGAAAAAGTCCATAAACAGAATTTAATGAAAAGATTTACAAGCCGATTCCTAACACTAACAGCAACTTTTAATAATCGTTAGTTCATTCAGCACCAAAAATGCTTGGCTCCATTTTCACAAAGAGGGAGGTAATCACTTCTTGCACTGGGCTGATAATAATTATGCCCCCTTTCATTTTCTCCTTCACTAGCTATGACTCATCTTTTTTACTTCTCAGTTCAGTGATCTATGAGCCTGACAAAGGGAATAAAAGAACAGCATCCTTACATACATTTTCGTCCACAGCACTTGACAATTGTCACAGTGTACAACACATTATCAAAAATTCATGCACTTCTGTATATCATAATGTACAACATCTAAAATGCATCACTGATCACAAGAATTTGTTGTTTGTACTGTGACATACAGTGACCACTAGAGGTCTGGAAATTTGCTGCCTATGATGCTAATTTCTTTCCATAAAACAATCATGTTGTAACTATAAGTTTCTATCCACCCAACTCCAACTTTTAAATTTTTATAAATATTCATACTGTACAATAAATTCCAAAAGAATTGGAAATACAAGAAAAAAAACAAGCTGTTGAACGTTAGGTCCTTAAGCAAGAAAAATTTTAATGTGTAAAACAGTTCATGAAAATGAATAATTAAATACAGAACAGTTACTTAACTGTCACAGTTGCCAAGTGTTGTCTGGCAATGAAGTTTCGCAACTTATAACTTTTTCTCTCTTTTTTTTTATTCAGTTTGTTTCTACATTTTCGCAGTTTACAACTTTCTCTTTCACTTTTTTTGGGGGGCCACATTTGAACTATGTAAAAAATGCTTGCACATAAAATATCTATGTTTGTGGCCCTAAGCATACACTGGAGTACATGTCGGAGTTATGTATAAATTGTTGTCTATCTCAAGCATATCCTGTGGAATATAGATAATTTGGGTGGTTTTGAGTTACAACTTAATCGTTGCTCATGGTGAGATCTATATTCTCAACATGTGATGTGACAATATCTTTAATAGTTTTGAAGTTATTATACTTCAATCAATATTCAAGGCACTATGAGCATGTATTGCGGAGACCCGAAACTACAAGGCACAAGCTATCTTAATTTACGCCGAATCTAACATGATGGCAAATGAGTTTGGCACCTCGTCCAGCTACCACAAGCATCAGAGTTGCTGAACCTCTTTGAGAATCTTTCGCCAGGGCTTTTCGAGGGTTAAAATGTTAAATTCCACGGCAAAGAAAATAAGAGAAAATTTATTTGTTTATTTACTTTTGTTTTTTGGATTTTTTCCACTTTTTTTAATGTTCTTTAACCCGTTCAATAGTGAAACAGCATTTCTGTCAACTCTTTACTGTTCCATCAGTTACAGGTCTTGTTTCTCTACTACTGCCTTTTAATTACAAATCAATAGCCTGATTTAGATTCATATTTACCATTCAAAATAACTCAAGTAAGTGGAGCTTAATATAAACTGGACTTGAGAAAATCTAGCTTTCACAGCCTCAGGAGTGGAAGGGTTAAAACCCAGGAGAATTCTGGGATTATTCCTGGGATGTATGGAATTCCATGGCTGCATGGGAAAAATCTGGGTACTTCTTGATACTTTGAACAATGTCTGTCTAGTCTAAGGCTAATACTGTGCATTTTGACAGGTAAATAAAAAAAAAAGGTTCATGTGTAATACTCTCTAAAAATGTATCAAATGAAGACAATTTTGTACATTTTTTTTGCCTCAGTAACCTCTTCACTGCGCTTTTGAACGTGCATCATTCATCCTAAAATGGACAGTGTGAGTGCCCTATTGATGTACACCAAACATCCTACCAACCTGTAAGTTCATGCACATTAAGATTTTTTTCTTTTCAGCTTAGGTCGGGTAAAAAACACATGGCAATGCAAGGATGAAACATATGGCATTATTTTTAATATCAATGTATCAAACAATATCAAATCAATCATACATCACACCAAACAAGAAAATAATGTATTACATTTGGCTGAAAGTTCAGTGGCCAAGTCTATCTGATTGAAGGCCAATCTGGCAAAAAGTTTTCTATTTATATCATTTCTGTGAGACCTTAGAACATAGACATGTATTGTCTGCCAAGTCCCTGATGCATCAGGTTGGACTTTTCAATTATCATTTGCTAACTAAACAGCAAATGTCTACCCAAAAGCATATTTACTTGACATTATATATTTTTTTAATGTATGGACTTTTGTATGAAGATTAATTGCCAAAACAATAAATTAAAATAAAATGAGAAAATTTAAAAAATGACCAGCCAAAGGTACTGGGTGGGAGTTCAAGACATTAACTTCACAATTTTTGGTGTAAGTTTGAAAATCCGTCAAAAAATCTCTGAACAAGCCCACAGCATGGCAGCATGCTAGCAGTATCAGTGTATAGACTATTAAAAGTAGAAGACGGGAACATACATGTAATATGTTTTGTGCACCAACAGCCCAGTACAGTGTGCTATACAAAACACTGCAAACTCAGAGTTTGAGGGACATAGCATGGAAGGTTGGGCTAAGGGTTACTCAACTGTACCAGACCCTAGCGCGAAGTGTTTCCACGAGGCATGGCTTGAGGTGATGGGAAAAGGCTAACCTTAGCCACATGCCATGGGTCTAATGGACCCAGAAGCAATTAAAAATGTTTGTAATTATCTGATTTCTAGGAATTTTTACATGAAATTTCAGATATTCGTCAATGACATCATTGCCCGTCTTCCCATAGATTTAAAATTTCAAAATATGCACGTGCGCGCTCATCACTGCACATGCATTTTTACTACTCCCACTCGTACAGCCTAGGGACTCAAAGACACCATACTTTTAAAGAGGATTTTATTGTAGAATTTTATTGTCACACCCTTAATAAAATTGTACATTCTGGGGTCTCAGACACAACACACCCCGTAAAGAGGATTTTATTGTTATATTCCTTTTCTTACTTTTCTGAGGTCTGAAAGACACCATACTCTTAACTCTTTGTGTGCCAATAGCCGATGAATCAGTTCTCCCGCTGCTCACGTTGGTGCCAATCACTGATGTATCAATGCACAAGAATGCTAGTCTATTTTGTTTCAGGAAGAAAGAAAGTCAACTTTCTGTTCATAAATGTTGCTGTAGTTAAGTCTTCATTCCTTCTTCTTCCCCCCTTATTTTTTTTCCTGTATTGGTGAATGTGGATAAATTCATGGCACACAAAGAGTTAAAGGGGCTATCCTCATAAATTGGTTTTTTAGGAGTGTGGTGTCAACTGGACACCACGCCATTTTACCCCATACATAGATTTTAATGATGTACAAACAAAAGTAAACACTGGAAAGATTCCCTCATATGTTTATTTGAATTTAGAGTGCAACTGATCTTCCAGGATTCCCTGACAAAAAAATACTAACATGAGAGAAACTGCATTGCATTTACCATGATGTTGTCAATAATTCTGAACTTCATGTGCTCAAGCATACCACATCATATTCATGTTAATATATAACCGGTATTCAAATCATCAAAACATAAAATGATTAATTTAACTGAATGAACACTGAGGTTTAAGAAAACGAATGTAAAACAGAAGTTCATGGATCCCTTGATCCTAAGTAAGTATATACGCACCACATCATAAATGAAAGTGTCCCAATTGAGAATGAAACCATCATACAGATAAAGGCACATACAGCTCAGGGCATTTTACTATTGGTTTTAAGAATTAACAGCAGATAGAAACAATTGTCATAACACGAGATATAGGGCTTATTTTTGCTAAACATTTCCATCCACGTAGCTCGAATTTTGGAGAAACACCACTTAGCCTATAAATAGCCAGTGGCTATGTCACCACAATTTTAAACAATATTAAACATTTGAAGTGTTGCACTGTCAATCATTTAATCCATTTCCTGCAATTTAAACTACCAGCTGACCTAGAATTACTTTCATGTACCTACTATAAAAATTCCAAACTTGGAGTTAGGTGGATTGAAATATACAGTAATAACATCGATCATCCCTTTAGCAAATGAATGTTGGTACAAGTACGTATGTCCCACAAGTTTTTTGCACTAGGGGGGTACATATTTTAAAGTCTTTTTGTGACACCAGAGCTAGAGAGCTGCTCCCAAAATACTCCTAACAACAGCCTTAATTAATTATTTTTTCAGATTTTCTGGGGGGGTTTTTTTGTCCCGTTTTTTGGTTGAAAAAGTAAGATTTACGGTTGAGGATAAGGACGGGATATCCCAAACAAATGCTTGGGGTGCATACATACATATAACAACAGCCTTAGCAAATTGCTGGTGGAAGGACATGTAATGCTGCCTAACCTAAACCATCGCACACCTAAACCAACTTGGAAAATGTGCAAGCTCTGTCCACAGAAACTTCAATACATACAGTAATAAACATCCATCTGATACAATTTGCAAAACCAGTTTATAGGAGCTGCCTGAAATCAACACACAGATAAAAACCAACCTCTACAATTCAAAGCTATTTCTCAAAATGCAATACACTGAATTGTCTGCAAAACAGTGGGATCTGCATCAATCTGACGCAATAAATACAATAATGAGTGCTGAATATGACAAACAGTCCCACAAAATACATGTACCAGGGTTATATCATGCACAATAAATATAAATTTCAAATTCTCTACCATGGAAGGAAAAAAAAACATACAATGATTTTTTGCACTCTCGTAAGATGAACTTTATAATTATTTTTTTAAAATTGAATGCATGTCAAATATATGAGATTGTGAATAAGAAAACCCGGCTTAAGTCGGCAAAGCTGATTTTGAGAAAAACGGCTTTGAAGTGAAAATATGGGTCCGACACAAACTTCCAACTTGGCTGTTGTTTAGGGGACCGTGGCATGTTACATGGTAAACTGTAGATGAGCAGTGAACACTACTCACTATGATCTCTATAACGGCTTTGTAATTAGACTACGGCCTCCTAAAAACAATCACTCCAACATTACTTGGACAATTAGCTATTGCCACTATAGGGTTAAATGCCGGTTTCTCAAAGTCTCGTTTTATGGGGGTCACTGACTTCAATTTATCAGAAATGTCTTGTCTTTTATTATACGTAGAGAACTCAAAATGTCATGTTGCCGACTTAAGCCTGGTTTTCTCATGCACACTCACATATCGCCGTGCAAAGGCAGAGCGCCTTGACTGACAGCATGGCCTTTTTTCTACTTTATTGTCTTTATGAACTTGTCTCACACATAATTCTTCTACCTCAAAGGCAGATAGGCGCATCTTCAAACAAAATACAGTAGTAGTTTCTACTGCGGCAAACTCATAAATAAAAGTCTTTACATAGCCGTGCCACAAAAGTTTTTTTTGTGTTTTTCTCAAAACTATGAAATGAGCACATACGTCGCTCTGCCTTTGCACAGCAGGTATAGCCTCCCATGCAATGGGCTTGTGAAAGGGAGCACACAAAAAGAGATTAATGTATTTAACATTTTTACAACTTTTAAAAAAAATTCCATGTCACCTGATTAAACACAATAGAGTGACAGAAAATGTTTAGGTAACATTAGGTGATACTTCAGAAAATTTAATTTTATACGTGTATAATGTTTGAAACTGTGGCACTGAGCACAAAATAGTGTCAAAGTTGCACCACAATGAAATATTCCTGCCACTACCTTTTTTTTTATAATAAGATATGATTTCTGTCTCCAAGTAATCCTCTATCCTTGCAAAAAAAAAACTTCGTATATCTGGTTAAATGATGTTATCTCCTTGCTTTCGTCTTCACTAATATTTTAATTAGCCAAGTGTAATGGCTTGGTTTGGGGTTACTATCAAGATAATAAGATAACATAAAATATTCACCTGTGAAAACTATTATGATAAATGGGATAACTCTCTTATTCAATTTTCACATGGACGAACTCTCCTGGCACATAGAACTCTGTCTGCCAATCACAGAAATGAATAATCTAAAAGGTTACATGGTGTTATCTAAAGTGGACATAGTAATTATTTCTGTATCTCCTCAACCTACTCAGGAAATTTGATGTCTTGGGCAAAAAACACCCAACTCCAAAACCTCACAGTTTTGTTTTCTATGTGGAAACACAAGCTGCCCTACAATCTGATGGCAGATGCAAAAATATCCTACCACAGAATGCAATAGTAAAATACACCAAAAAAAAAATGGAAAATGCAAAAGAGTATATTGAGATCATGGAACCATTTCTCTCAGCTCATTCTTTCTATATTTAATCTTTTTTTTTTCTTCCACCTGCCAAATTGAAGTGTCTACACTTTGGTAATTTGTGCTTTTCACATTTCATGACCTGGACCTTTTCCAGCCACATTTCCATGAATCAACTCCCTTCACCCCTTTGACTGAAGTATTTGGAATTCATGACAACTCAAAACATTATTAGAGAACAAAACTGTGTGACAGAACTCCAGGATCAGTGGAAAATTAACACAAAAGTCAGGATTTACAGATCATAGAAACAAAATAAAATCTGAAGATGGCAGACTACTAGTAATTTGATTCAAGACACGCACGGAAATCAAGTGTTAAATTAATATGGCCTCCAGTTACATTTAAACATACAGGATAGATCAGTCTGTCACATGAATGTAGCATGATAGCAAATACATGTGACATGATGAGGAAAAGTTCTCAGGTTTTCATTAACACAAAATCCAGCACAGTTTGCAGGTCATGGCACGGTCAACAAAGTAAACAACAAATAACAAAAAACATCTCTGAATATCAACAGTGCAAGTCTTAAGGGTGACAATGTTTGGGATTCTGAAAATCCCAATGCTGGATGGTGGTTTATTTGACTCTCTGCAATACGCAATTGGTGCCTTTGGTTCATGAATGATGTTTAGTCATTTACAAAACAAGCATGGTATTGCAAGTGCATTTGTGCAGTTAAACAAAGAAATGGATGAACAGACAGGCTATCTGCAATCAAAGCCTAGCTGTATATGGACAGTTAAGCAGATCCTTGATGGCCAGATTGGATGCGTTTTGATTTGGCGTCTCAAGAGATTACCCTAAGTGGCAATGACACCTTTGCATATCATTAACTAATTAATACATGACGGATATCTTAAGAGACTTGCAGTGTTGTTTGCTAACACTGCACCATGCAAGAAATCTACATTAATTATAATTATCATTTCAACCCTGATTGAGCAACAAGTTTTAGTCTTGAATAATACAGTAAAAATACCTTTCCATAAACACAACCTAGATGTAATACAAACTTCCTCATACACAATAATTATGTAACCTCCTGAACTACAGCAACTGATTCATCACAAATGTTTCAGCCAATCAAAATGCCTAAGTAATGTGTCAGTGTTAAAAGGATGACGTCCCTGCCAGTTTTCGTACTTCTTCATAGGAAAGCCAAAACACCAGAGACCATGGTGCCTGTTTGGACCAAGAGAAATACAGCCATTTTGTTAAAATCTTTCCATAAGCAATAAACCTTTTATTCACTGATAGACAGAGGTTAAGGATGAGTAAAACAAGCCAAAATCAATAACCTCATCCGTTTCCTCTTCAAAAACACGATCTTATCCACAAAATATCAAAAGAATCGCTCATATTTTTATTTAACTGGGAGGCATATCTGAAAATACCTCAATAATAGATTGTTATACAATTTTATGACCCTGTAACACCACTTGCGTATACATGAGAACATATTCCCATAAAAATTTATCAAAATGTCTATCAAAGTCTATCAAACTCTTATAAAAGTCTATCAAAATTAAACCTTTCCCCCTACTCTATCTTTTTATTTGTATTCTCAAATCAGTTTTTTCACCTCACTGAGATAATGCTCCCAACTATACTTTGATTCTATTCTTCACAATTTCATTGCATCTGCAAATCTCAATACACTTTTTATTTAACTCTAAATAAGTTGTTTTTTTTTGCTTTTTTAACAAAAACAGTGGTTTTTGCACCTACTGAGGTTTATATCAACTGCATATGTGTGGGCGTATAGGAAAACCCGTCGGATCTCGCACAGGCTAGAAATGAGCTAGGGCCTTCTAAAGTCGATTTTCGACTATTTGGTCAAAATTCAGATTTTGACGGAATCAGTAAGTTCATTCATTTATCTTTCATCTGATATAAGTTTTAAGTGCAAAATGTTCAGAAATAAATGTAGAATAAAGTTCCATCAATAACTCATTTTTCATATCTGGGCAGATGTGACGGGTTTTCCCATGCACCCACACATATTGTCCACAGATGAGATGAACCTTATCCATTCCCTCTTCAAAAACAAGATTTTATCCACAAGCTTCACAAAGCTGAGTTTAAAAAGTCTCCATGATGTGGACATTATATGACACAAATTTGATTCTATCCCCCAAAAGCCGGTCAATCACTTACCATTCTTGCCCATATGGGTAGAAGACCTTTATATAATGCTAAAAACCCCTCTTGTTTCACTGTTTTAATGAGACAATCCACAGATCCTCTATACAAAAGTCCTCTGAAACACACAAAAAAATAAAAAATAAATCTGAGTTAATTAGGAAACATCTGTTGTTAATTATGGTCATCTTCAGCTGAAAAGACAAGAAAATGCATGGAAGCAAAAACAAGACATTGTCACTGACAAGGAGCCCTCACCATGTCAGTTACTGTCACAACACCCCTCCTTCCCTTCCACCACAAATTTGCATGCAAGAACTAGTAAAAAAAAAACAACAAACAACTCTCCCAAGATCATGTGCAGTTCGATTTCACGTACCCGTTCATTGCTGAAGCAGAACTGGTATGATTTTTTATAGCCCTTGCTACTTTAGAATTTGATTATTTCAGTTATTCCGTCTGGTAAATGGGAACATTTCAAGCAAAATTCATCAAATGTCTAAAAATTTGTAATTATTGTTTTAGACAAATTCACAGCCCATAAACAACAAACTATTCAACAATTTACTGCTGGCATTCACAGTTTCAAACATTATACGGGAAAGCTTACAATTATCGAATAAAAAGACAAATATAAATGAAATGTAAATTCCCTAGCTGAGAAACTCATCAATAACAGAAAACAACAAGTTTACCTCCCATCTTTAGTTGGTTGATTCATTATCCTAGTTTTGACAACATCAGCTGGAGTTCCCATCAAGGCAGCTACCAAACCAGAACAAGCACTAATGCCGGGAACAAACAAAAATAAATAAATAAATAAAAAAAATATAAAAAATTTAAATGAGAGCCTGGTCATAGGTGAGGTCAAAGATCATCGTGCAGTTATCGTAGAAATTTTAGAACATAACTTCCCAAGAGGCCCCTCCAGGTGGCAATTCAACGCGTCATACATTAATAATGTCGATTTTATAAACCATATGAATGCATTTATATCCAGTTTCATAGCAGATGGGGAAAAGAACGATCTGGATCACAGAACAATATGGGAACTGTTGAAAGCAGCAATTCAGACAGAATGTATGCAATACAGTAAGAGCAATCCTATAAAAAATCACAGAAGAGATAAACTGGAAGCAGAGGTAAATGCCATCTCCAAGCTTATTGCACAGTTCCCGGGTGAAAAAAAACTGCAGGAGAAATATGAAAACATGAAAATACAATTTAGAAATTGAACTATTAGCAAAAACGAAAGGAACAATAATTAGATCCAGAGTGAAATGGACCGAAGAGGGAGAAAAAAACACCAAATTCTTTTTAAATCTGGAAAAGGCCAGGTGAATATGTAATACAATAAAACAAATACCATGTTTTTTTGTTTTTTTTTCCCTCTGTAAAGACTAGGCAACGATGAATGAGACACAAAACTGTACAATTGCTATGCTGATGTCCATATACTATCTAGCTGTATAGGTTAAGAACTTTCCATTGGTTAGCTTCTACGCAATAGCAAAATCTGAGTGTAAATAATATATTTGTGAGGCAACGGCAAAGCAGCGATAGGATCCAACACCTAGTCTGAAGACAGACCCTATTCTTTTAAAATTAACAGTTAATGTAAAAGGTTTATTCAAATTCCACCAGATCAATTCTCTCCAATGAACTAACACCACAATGTGCAATACAATGTATTCCTTGTTCATCTAACTTACTGTCATAACAATTTTTCCACATTACAGGAGATGTTTCTAGGTTTCGGTAACAGTGAGACTTCTTCTCTACAGATAAGCATGTTTCTGCTTATAAGTTCAAAACTATTAAAGACATCCATATGTCACTTTGTCAGAAGATCTAGATCTTACCATGTGCAGTGACAAGGTAGCCATAACTTAAAACCACTAAAAATCATCGCTACGCTATTATATGAGATGGACAACATATTCTTCAAACATCCATACCTTGCCAGAGTGTGCGTCACATAATTGTCTTTCAAATTTGTTTTTGATAATATCAGGTGTTTTGATGTGTCATATGTTGCTAAATCTGGAATGAACAGAAAACAACAGTGAATTAAATGAAAACATTCAAATAAAAAAGTGGGGGGAAAAGTGACATACAAATAACCATTAACCCTACAACTACAGAGGGCAGGTAACATAACTTGGCATGTGTTTTGAGGTGCAAGTGACATTCTGATAATTTTGGTATTTGGAACCTGCAATGGCCTAGAAGCCCCAATGATAAATTCTTGTACATTTCTAAAAAAGCTGATTTCAGTTGCTCTTTCATCATGGTTACAATAAAGCTAAAAAAAAAAAAGAAGAGAAAAGATTGTATGTTACAAAGCCAAGCAGCAGCCCCCCCCCCCCCCCCCCAAGAATAAAGACAATATTAGAATGGACTAGAAATGAAAATGAAAAACAACAATACTAATGTTTCTTTATTATGTCTTACACTGGGCTTTGTTGCATAAAATCTTTTCTTTTTTTTTTTGTTGTCGTTTTGCATATTTTAACTTTTTTCAAGCCCTGCTGTGACCTCATAGATTTCTGCCATCATAGCATTGTAAAATTTGCTAATTTGTCCAATTAAAGGCAGCGGTAGGGCTGGAGACCATTAACTCAATCCTGCCTAATGCAACCCGATGCAACATCCTCGCATTTGCCTAATGCGATTCAATGTGGCCATGCTCGTATCTGTCCGATGTGCCCCCCTATTAATAGTAATAATAGTTCGTCCATCAGGTATGATGATGACCTTAACAACACCAGAGGAATAAAGAACAGAAATTGTTGAGAATTTCAACACATGGACAATAAAGAGAACTAAAGGACACAGAGGACAGAATGGAAAGACTGTTTTTTCATGACTTATGGCTTCTCATGTGACTGATAAGTCCTATTTTTGCCCTACAGACCCTTCCGCATAAATGACAAGAGTGCTCCGTTGGTTCAGTACCACTGGGCCTTTTCTTGCGCCGTTCTCTTTTTTTGATAGCCTGCTGGACTCTGTCAGCTTCCCATGCTTTGCTGCCTCTGGTAAGGGCCGCCCTCCAATTTGCACGATCAAGCGAGAGCTTTTCCCACTCAGTCACATCAATGGCAAAGGCCTTCAGTGATTGCTTGAGAGTGTCTTTGTAACGTCTCTTTGGGGCCCCAACATTCCTCGTTCCATTGGAGAGCTCAGAGAAGAAGATTTGCTTAGGGAGTCTGGAGTCGGGCATTCTGACAACATGTCCTGCCCAACGTAGCTGAATTTTTTTCAGGTGGCAGAAGATGCTCAATTCCTTGGCACGATTGAGGACCTCAGTGTCTGGAATTTTATCCTGCCATTTGATCCTTAGGATCTTTCTAAGGCAGGCCAGATGAAAGTGATTTAGCTTTCTGGCATGCGATTGGTACACTGTCCAGGTTTCAGCCCCATAGAGTAGGGTGGGAAGGACCACAGCATTGTACACTTTCAGCTTAGTGTCTGTGCGAATGCCGGCAACATCCCACACTCTCTTTCGAAGCCTGCCAAATGCAGAGCTGGCTTTGCTGATTCTTGAGAGAATTTCAGTATCAACACGAGCCGCGGAAGACAGTGTACTGGCAAGATAGGTGAATTTCTCCGACACCTTCAGAAGACTGTCATGGACTTTGATATTTGGGGTCACAGGATACTTGTCGTCTGGAGTAGGCTGATGGAGCACTTCCGTCTTCTTTGTGCTTATTGTGAGGCCAAAGTTGTCACAGGCACTAGAGAACTTATCAACACAGTTTTGCATGCTATCCTCATCGTGTGCCAGAAGTGCACAATCATCAGCAAATAGTAGGTCACAGACTTGAGTACTTTTGGTTTTGGTTTTTGCCTGAAGTCTCCTGAGGTTGAATAGACTGCCATCAGTTCGGTACTTGATGCTTACCCCTTGAGGAGGAGAGCTAAAGGCTTCTTGTAGCATTGCAGAGAACATGATGCTGAACAGAGTTGGGGCTAAGTCACAACCCTGTTTTACCCCATTTGTGACAGCAAAGGGCTCTGAAACACTGCCGTTGCTTTTGACTGCAGCTTGCATGCCATCATGAAACTGGCGCACTATTGTGATGAATTCGGGTGGACACCCAAACTTCGCCAAGATTTTCCAGAGGCCTTCACGACACACTGTGTCAAATGCTTTTGTGAGGTCAACAAATGTGATATACAGCGCTTTATTTTGTTCCATGCATTTTTCCTGAATCTGTCTGGCAGCAAAAATCATATCCGCCGTTCCCCTCTCTTTACGAAAGCCACATTGGCTCTCGGGAAGCAAGTCATTTGACGAGAGGTGATCAAGAAGGCGATTCAGAAGCATTCTTGCCAATATTTTGCCAGCAATTGAAAGTAGAGAGATTCCCCGATGGTTGTCACAGACTTGGCTGTCGCCTTTGTTTTTGTACAGATGGATGATTGAAGCATCTTTGAAGTCCTGTGGCAGCTTCCCTGCTTTCAACATATGATTGAACAACTCGGTCAACCTTTCAATAAGCTTTTCTCCACCGAAGGCATACACCTCAGCAGGAATTGAATCCACGCCTGGTGATTTGTTAAAGGACATCTGATTTGTGGCAGTTCGGGTCTCATTTGCTGTGAATGGCTTGGCAAGAGCTGCATTAATAGGAGTCTGAGGGAGGCGGTCAATGGACTCAGTATTTATATTTGATGGCCGATTTAGCACACCTCCGAAATGTTCTGCCCAACGCTGAATTATGGCATTCAATTCAACGATGCGTGTTGAACCATCTGACGCAAGAAGTGGCGTAGTGCCAGAGCGGGATGGCCCAAACACAGCTCGGAGGCTCTCAAAGAACTTTCTAGTGTTGTTTGTGTCGGCATATTTCTGAGTTTCTCTTACTCGCTCTTCTAGCCAGTCATTTTTCATTTTCCTCAGCTTCTTCTGGAGTACACCCTTACACGCACGCAGTGCATCAGCTTTTGCTGTGGAAGAGGGGTCACTGCAGTGAGCTTGGATGAGACTATTTTTTTCTTTGATGAGCACTTTGATTTCATTATCATTATCATTGAACCAGTCCTGGTGCTTGCGGACAGGAAAACCAACTGTGCTGCTGGCGCAAGAGTGTACAGTCGTATTTAGGTCAGTCCAGCTCTGTTCAATGTTCTCAGGGTCAAAAGTCACGCAATCCAATCTTGAGGAGAGTTCTGATGAGAGCTCGCTCTGTTTCTCAGCTGAGCAGAGTTTTGAAACATTTAGGCGTTTAGGTGGCGCTTTCCCTTGAGGGCGTCTATTGCGCCTCAATGTTAGTCTGAGCTTGCAAACAATGAGTCTGTGGTCAGTTCCACACTCAGCACCACACATCGCCTTTGTTACAAGGACATCCTTTCTGTCAGTCTTCCTCACAATGACATAGTCTATGAGATGCCAATACTTTGAGCGGGGATGCATCCATGACGTTCTGTTTCTCACGGGGAGACTAAAATTTGTGTTGGTAATGAACAGGCCAAATTCAGCGCACAAAGTAAGTAAGCGCAACACATTGTTATTGCATGAACCAACTCCATGAGGGCCCAAAACATTTGGCCACGCTGAGATTTCGGAGCCAACCCTAACGTTGAAGTCCCCCAAGAGAATCAGCTTATCAGCTGCCGGGACAGAGCATATGACAGATTCTAGATCAGAATAGAACTTGTCTTTGGCTTCATCTGGGTTTGTCATGGTGGGCGCATATGCGCTAATGAGGGTGGCTGACTGGCTTTTCCCAACTGGGATCCTGAGTGTCATTAGCCTGTCATTTATTTCAATTGGCATGGACTGCAAGTTTCTGACAAGGTCATTTTTAATTGCAAACCCAACACCATGCTGTCTCGGTTCGACTGCACCCTTGCCTTTCCAGAAGAAGGTGTATCCACCACTGAGCTCTTTGAGTTGGCCACTATCAGGGAGTCTGGTCTCACTGAGTGCCACTATGTCCAGGTTGTACCTGCTGAGCTCAATGGCAATAAGTGCAGTGCGTCTTTCCGGGTTGTTTGAGTTGTCCTGTAGTGTGCGTATATTCCAGGCTCCTAGCCTGAGTAAGCTGAATTTCTTTTTGTTTCGACCGCAAAAAGGGATCCCCACTGGTCGCGGTATACCAGTCAGGGTGATGTGAAGTGGGCTTTCTTTAGGGCACCTTTTCTAGCCCCTTCCTCAGCTGAGGTGAGCAGTGCTATCCTTAAATAAGGCTGCTCAGCTACTGTGGGTGCTGCCTCCCCACGCCTCCACTTCAATCGACGATGAAGCGACCATAGCCCACAGCCACCAACGTGTAGGTCTGTGCTAACAGCTTCCAGTCTATCCAAACCTGCTGCCACCGCACTCGCCCATCGCCGTTGGAATTTGGAGAGGAAAGAAGACGAGACAAAGATGAAAGAAGACGAGGTGAGTGTTAAGACTGGTGCAAAGAATTTGTTTTTAGTGAGAAAGAGCTGCGCAAACATCAGACTCACTCTCTCGCCTGGACACAACTTATCCAAGTGGCAAGACAGGGTCAAGACGACTGGAAATGTATCCAGGTGCAGGAGGATGCCAGAGGGACAGTCATATTGCCTGACCGGCTGCCTGTAGGCTACTCCACAGCCTCGCAGTCCCAACTGACTAGGGTGAAAGACCCAAACCAAAGAACACCAATACTGGTGGATGCTCTGTGTCACGATATCCAGGCCAGAGTGACGGTATATTGCCATCTGCCCTATCAATCAACCACTGGCCTGCTGCCGCCAGCTTCGAAGCTGCGTCCGGGAAGTTTGCTCAATTCTTCGTCTGTGATTTAGGCAAACAAGCCTATGACCACACCGCTACCCCCTATTAATGTGTTGTTTATTAAGTCTCTTAGCAGCCAGATCTCGCTGGCAGCGTGATTTAGAGCTACAGTCATGTTAAAAACGAGATGTCTGCTCTTCAGTTAGAAAAAAACTAGATGCATCTAGCTTGCACATTTTTTTGTCAGTGAAGTGCTGAAATCATCAAACATCTACATTTTCGTACCATCTTCATAAAAATTATATAATAATAACGTGCACAAATATTTTAAAAAAATTAAGAGTTATTTTCCTTTGCTTATGGCATCAGGGCAGGAAAGTGGGAAGCGTCATAGGCATTGGACTGCTATTTTTGCACCAGCTTTAGGCAGGAAAGGATTAAATCCACCTATTGCAATCTATTTAATGATTTCTCCAATCATTTTACCATCCAAATCATGCCCAGCTTGATGTTTAAGTAACGCCCAGTTTGATCTTTGAGTGAATCTTATATGCTAAAATTTAAGGTAATCTGACCATGTCTAAAACAATCTAATTTAAGTGACAAAACCCTCTCTAATGAAAAAACAGTACAGCTCGAATCTAACTAAATTAGCTGAAGCAATCTGAGTGGCAAATCTGAAGCTTGAGATAAGGCCATACTATGGCATAACCATGTGTATTCTGTCATTCCAACAAAACTCATGAAGGTATTTCACCTATGGGAGCCATCATATTATAGAGGAAGAAGTAAGACCTCCAATGTAAACATGAAAGGTATCAATTTGACTGCTGAGCCATAAATTCTATAAAATATTATTTTACCCATAGAAAAATAAAAGGGACGCAATTTCTTCGAGCAGAATTAAAAAGTATGACAGGAAATTTTGTCCTCCACTGGTGGTCGAAACACAACTTTTAAAATCACATCTGTGTATTCCCAGAGTCAGCGGGCCAACTAGTTTCTATAAACTGAATATATTTATTCCTTTATGTCATCCCCCCTCTGCTGATTACACTATCTGTACATACCCCCTACGCTGGCTAAAGTTGAATTCTTCAGTCTATTGACTACCCAACTCTGTCCGTCTGTGTTAACCTAAGCTGAAACCCATAACTAAAGTACGTTGATTATCTTCAACTGTACTGACCTCCTAAGTTAACTAAAGCTGCCCTTTGTACATTGGGTACCCAACCACTCCACAACCCTCTAACACCACTTTCTGCAACAATTTGTCGAAATGCATGGCCTGTGTTTTTCACCCTGGGGATGAAAGTGGATGAAATGAAAAAAATTTAAGGTGCAAAAATTGTCAGACAGGAAAAGTCTGTATTGAAATAACGAAAGAAATTCAAGTGTTAAAAAAAAAAGAGGGGGCAGGAAAATTATAAATAATTATTTGTCAGAAATATTCTACCATAAAATGTATTCCAACATATTTCTACAACTGCTACAAACTAAAATGTTACTATGACTGATACATTTAGTATGCTAATTTGGTTAAATTGCATTAACTCCAAGGAACAAAGACTACTTTCTGCATTATGTAATAATTATCAACATCCACCTGACATACTGGCCTATCAATGATTCTGGCAGCTTTGAATTATGTCTACTTTATCATCGTTCGTTGTGAGATCTATACTCTCACAAAGTGACATATCGATATCTTTAATAGCTTGGAAGTATTTTTAGCAAAAAATTTTTATCACATCCACGAATGACAAAAGTGACAAAAACTCTGAAATGCTTTCCTGTAAAATACAAAACTGTTGATGTGCCAGTAAGTGATGGACGATGTTATATTCAGTGACTGGCCAGAAAAGCTAAATGACCGCACTTGGACACCTAGGGTTTAGAATTTTGCGAAAGGGAAAGCACTGAAGAATGAGGCAGAAAATAGGTATTTCTCATCCAAGATCCAAACCTTGGCGGTTTCCCTTCTAGTCTTCTCCGCCCTTCCATCTGCATGCGAACTTTGACCAAGTCTGTTGGACTTGAAATGAACTGTCCCATAGCACCGGCCAGAAGGCCAGACATTGATGCTTTCCTGGGAAAATAAGACAGTATTATTAATAAAATGGATAACACCTGTAAAATACATACATTGTGTGGGACACGTTTGTCTAGAGGCAAGATGCTCACCTTTCATGCTGAAGGTACCGGGTTCGCATCCCGGTCAGTGCAAGCATGTTGGAATTTGGGATTTTCCTCACATTTTCCTGTCCCTGATCCTATGGTAGGTATGACTGAGCACCTAGTCTTCTCGGATAAGAACGAGGAACTTGGAGGGCCCATATGCTCATTGCAGATGTTAAAGATACCTTGGCAGTTGGAATATCGAAAAGAATAGGCCGATGCCTGGGCAAAATTAAATAAAAATCTATTCCCTTCCCCCATGCCCAGAAATGCCACCGACTAGCACTGCACTGTGGCGACGACGTGTCTGCTCCAGTTGTAACTGTGCTGCAATGTCTCTAAGGCAAATTTCCCTGATTGGATTAAAGAAAAATACCCCCCCCCAAAAAAAAATCAACCAACTCCTATTAAAATGAGTTAACAGAATTTTAAAGAAAAGATGTTGCATGTAAATTTAGCTTTCCTTGGGTGCTCCATTTATGACTGACTTATTTCAAATGACACAGAAGAGGATTTTTCCCATGTATAACTCTAGACAAGTTTACAGAGGATGGGATTCGAATGCAAGACAGACAGAAACTGTCTTAACCCTATTACTGCGTTTAACCGATTTAATCAGTCAATAACGGTGGTTCATAGTTTTTTTTTACAATCCTCATCCAATTTCCTTTCCAAAAATGAGTTGTTATTATGGGCTAAAACTTTATTCCACAGAATTACAGCCATTTTACTATACCGCCATAATTCTTTAAGATGCTCTTCAGCACTGGGAAAATGTGTATGTAGCAGTAAAGGAGTGAAAAACCTCCACCTCTGTTGTAAGGCTTACTAAGATTTGGTATGATGAATTACAAATACTATTTGCTGTAGAGAAGTAGGCAACTATCAAACCTGACCACAGACTAATGAAATACCTAGAGTGGATGATCCCATTGTGTGACGTCACAAAACGGCGAAAGGTCCGCCATTTTAGGTTTACTGTTGCGACTGACGTTTCAACATAGCTACAATGCAGCGGTCGCTAAAAGTCCATACAGTCATTATTTATAACAATAAAAGAAAGGCAGATGTAGACAATAAAATGAAAGGATAGGCAAGTTAATGCATTATTAATACATGTACAACCAATCTTGACAAATAAAAAGAAATTTCTACTGCAGATAGAACTAGAATCTGAATTTTCTGAGTGGCGGTCATGTTGGGTATACAGTCGCCGCTCGGGAAATTCCGTAAAAAACAACACAGCCCGAAGCTCGTGTTTCCAGTCTGGTTAATATATTAGTCTGTGGACCTGACACCTAAATGACTAGTTCAATAAGGGATGCCCAACGGGGCACACATACCCTTGCTCTGCAAAGGCAAACAGAAACTATCAGTATCACTCAGTGAAAATACTTGAAACAATAAGATGAGACATTCCCTTCTTCACAAAGAAAAGATAGCCAGTTTTCCCACAGCAACCGAAGTTATAATTACAAAATAAGTGACATTATCAGTGCATAATAATGAATACTCTAATTTAATGATCATTTTGACCCATTTATTGATTTTTTTCTGGACAAAAAATTTAGACTATGTCAATGCCATAGCCAGTGTCAAGATCAAGTGTGGATACCTAAAAGTAGATCTATAATTTCTCTTTGTTTAATGTGGATCCCTTGTGGGTTGTACAGAGATGTGGTGATTGTGATGAAATTGGAATTTTTTATATACGTTTTGTTTTCAGTTTTATAAGAATATGGAATGGCTATGACATATTGATATTAAAGAATATTAGAATACACTGTCCTGTCCTTGAAATCCTGATATTTATTATTACAGAGTATTACAATATATTGTTCTCTCCGTAAAAATATTGATATTATAGAGTATTACAATATATTGTTCTGTCCGAATATTTTTTAAAAATTTTAGAGATGAATATAGTACCAGTGGTAGTACTTAATTACATTCTGCTGTTATTGTCTCAGTTGACAGTGTCACGAGTGGAGTGAGCGATAGTTAATAATTACGGGGGGAAAGGAGGAGAGTAAAATTAACGCACGGAGACAGGGAAGAAAAGTCGTGCATGTCATGAGTGCGGGGTCTGAAGGAGGCGAAAGCGCGGTATAACTATCACTGCAAGTTAGAAGGTCCTAGGGATCGGACCTGTGAATAATAGCCCATCGGGCAGAGATAAAAGGAAGCAGTCGAGAAGACTAGTGAGAGTCTTTCCAGTTATGACTGGTATGTAGAATGTTGATTGATTATTATGATTGATGTATTATATTATATTCGTCTATTACCATGATGTGAATAAGTATATGTGAGGAATGTGGAAGTCCTTGATATTGGATATAGCAATGTGCGCCACGAGCGATAGATGAAAGTGAGTTCATGGATTTGTAGCGCGAGTGAGTAGTGTGTACTCCGATGGAAGTGTGTTACCGTAAGATGTGTGGTGAGTGGAAGGTGAACTAGTGTGTGTACGCTTCATGGATTGTAAGGAGAGGTGGAGTGAATAGAAATGGTAGGGTATTATACCAATGTAATGTTATTCTTGTAGGTGTCGGGGACGGGCCGCAGAGCCACCTCGATGAGCACAGGGGATAGGCCAGCATAGGGCCGGAGGCCACACATAGGCCAGAAGTGAGGCTGTCAGTGCAGGACAGTAGAGGCACATAAAGTCGTGGCAGTCAGGCCACGGACAGGGACGTAGATATGAGAGTGAATGAGATACTATATTGTTGCCATGTTGATAGGCTAGTGAACTGATATTATGTTGTTGCCATGTTGATGGCTATGGAAATAATAATGTGTTATTGCCCTGCTGAGGTGCGAGGGGAATGCTAAGGTGTATGACAATAGGAAGGTGATATTGAGAGACTGCGGTGCCAGTAACTTATTAATGGGCTATTAAGACCCTGAGGGGAGAGGCTGCGGCCGAAGTGCCTTTAGGAGTAACTACCGGATTGTGGATCCGAGGGAGAGTGTGTGTGAGAATAAGGCCGTTGTACGGCAGTCATTTCAATAATATAATGTATGTAATTGCGCTATTATATGTATAATTATGTTTAATAAATGTGTGAGTCTGATGGGTTGTTCTGTTAAGTGTTAAACTTGTTTGTTCGTGATTGTTGTCCTGTCATACTTATTACATCTCCCAGTCTGGGATTTGTGACATTGGGGGCTCGTCCTGTTTACCTGTGGTCATTTTGACATTGTGTATTCGTTATATCTAGTTGTTTTTCTGTTGTGCTAGGAATTCATGCTGTTGTCTTTGTTCGTGGGATGAATGGAAATTTCATGATGGTATGATTTATGTATGGTTATGAATAATAATATGTATTGATGCATGTATTTTATTGAATATGTATTAATGTGTACTTAAATTTCTGCAGAGTGTGCGTGCCAGCCTGTAGAGGTCAAGCAGCCAGAGCTCCGAGGAAGGGGAGAAATTGAAATCTAGGGTCAAAGTTAAGTAAAAGTCAAAATTTTTGTGCCCTGGATTGAGGGCTGTCTTTTCTTCTGTCTTTTCCTGCTGTTTTTCTGTTTTCGTTGTAATTGATTATACGGGCGGTGGCGCGGGTTTGCTGTGTTGAACTTAGTTTATCCTTTTAAAAAGGTGTGGTAAACTTTGGAACTTCGTTCATCACAGTGAACAGTTCTGTAGGGACCTGTAATATTGTTTAGTTGTAGCGTCGATATCTTCTCTGTTCCGCAGGAAGACGTATTCTCTTGTCCCTCTTTCTACCTATCTATAGATACGTTCTTTTTTTTCAGACTCTGTTCTTGTTCGTACCGTGTTGTGTAATCGGCGTAGTAGGTTGCATTTTTTTTCCATTATAGTTTTTTTTTGTAGAAGCTTTGTCCTAGTCTGGTTCGTTGTCCTTGACGTACTTGTGGTCCTTCTACTATATTTCTTCATTCTTGTCGTTTCTATTTTCTTTTATAATTAATAGTGCTATACATTTTATAGATATAGAATTAGTGTGCTGTAAAGGTAAATTTCTGAATTGTAATTGATACAAGTAGGTGTGGTTATATCTGGTGTGATCTCAGGTCTCTGGTCGTATCGTTAGTGATCATACCGACAGGTTGGTCCTCTTATAATACATACCATAACCATAAATCTGTGAAATGGCGGAACTCCAACAGCTAATGAAGTTGGGTAAGGAACTTGGCCTGGAGGGAGAGGAGCTACGCGGCTGGATCAAAGAACAGCAGGCGGATTTGCGCGATGAGCGTGCTAAGGATAGAGAGCGAGAAAAAGAGGCTAAGGCTCAGGAGCAGGAGAGAGAGGCTAAGGATAAGCAAGACGAAAGAGAGGCTAAGGCTCAGGAGCAGGAGAGGGAGATAAAGTTAAGGGAGATAGAAGCTAGGGATAACCAACAGGAGAGAGAGACGCGAATGAGAATCGCGGAGTTGGAAAGCCAAAAGAATGCGCCAACAGAAGCAGTTGAGCGGCAGGTACACAATAAAGGTGGTGTTAGGATTAAGCTCCCTACGTTCGACGACCGGAAGGACGACATAGACGCCTTCCTTTACAGGTTCGAACTGAACGCACAATTGCAATGGGGGGAAAATAAGGAATTATGGGCCACGTACCTGGCATCGCTATTGCAGGGGCGAGCGTTAACCTACTTTAAAGAGCTACAGCGCGAAGACGTGCAAGACTACGATAAGCTGAAGGCTTTGCTGCTTCGCCGATTTGCGCGTACCGAGGAATACTTCCGGGAGCAGTTTAGGCGAGCACGTGCAGATACCAGGGAGGACTTTGCTGCCTTCGTCGCGAGACTAACGGAGTATTTCGCGAACTGGGTAGACTTGGCGCATGTGGGCACGGATTTCGCTAAACTGAAAGACTTAATGATCCGTGACCAGCTGTACGCGTCGTGCCACAAAGATTTGGTGGCTTTCCTGAAAGAGAACGAACCCGCGACGGTGCAGGAGGCGTCTAAGTTGGCGGAAGCATACCGTACGGCGCATCCGTCCAAACCAGTCGCCAGGGCGTACGTCCAAGATGCTGGATACGTCGCCGTTGTCGAGGGGTCGCCGGCAGGACTTAGGGACAGGTCGCGTCAGCGTGGTGCCTATAGTGGGCAAGGCCAGGGGCAGCATAGGGGCTATCACCAATCACCGGCATATGGATCCGGTAAGTTTGACCGAGCAGGAGGGCTAGGTCGCGGTAATGGCCGGGGGCGAGTTGTGACCTTTGCCGATGACCGACGGCATAGGGACTCTAGTTCCGGTCGCGAGGGGTCACGGGGACCCAGGCCTAGGGCAGCACAGGGAGCGGAGTGTTGGACTTGCGGACGCTTGGGTCACTTTTCGCGCGAGTGTAGGGCCGCGAAGTGTTGGAACTGCGGAAGAGCAGATCACATCAGCGTGAACTGCCCTGCAGGTAGGATAGCCCCGAACGTGGACAGTAGCTCCAGTCCATGTTCCCCAAATAAATTTCATCATGCGGCTGCGTGTGTTACATCGGACAACGGAGGCGGACAGTATTCTAAGTGTCCCAGTTGTGAGAAGTTATTATCTTCCGGTGTTTTACCTTGTGGGAGAAAGATCCCCGTTATAAATTCATGTCATACAGGAGGTGGTCTTAGGGTTTATCCGGGGTTTGTTGGGGACGAACCGGTCTCGGTTTTACGAGATACAGGATCTACCGTTGTGGGAGTACATAGAGACTGCATTCGGGATTCACAGCTTACAGGTGAGACTGTCCCGTGCATCCAATTTTCGGGGGCCATTGAGAAATTACCCATGGCAAAAATAATGATAGATACACCTTTCCTTAGCGGGGAAGTCGAAGCAGTCGTTGGTTGTTTTCCAGGCGCCCAGCTCATCATTGGGAATGTATCACGGGTCGTTTCCCCTTCCGATGAGAACGTGCAAGCATGGTCGCAATCAAAAGGTATTGACTTTTGCGCCGCGGTCGAAACACGTCGACGGGTAGCGGATAAAGATAAGATTAGACCTTTGGCGACGCCAGCGGTCAACCTAGATATCACGCCAGAGCGCTTGGCGAGACTACAAAGGGAGGACCCATCACTAAACCCATGTTTTGGGGAAGCGCGAACCGAGAAAACGAGGAGATATAAGAACGGGTCGTCCTCCTTTATTGTTCAGGCGGGCATTCTGTTCCGTAAGTATGTAACGGTGTCCTCCATTTTAAAGCAGGTCGTTGTGCCAGCGTTGCTGATCGCAACAGTATTGCATTTGGCACATGATGTCCCATTAGCGGGTCATATGGGGATAGCTAGAACCAAAGAAAGGGTTCTTAAAAATTTTTACTGGCCATCGATCCACAGAGATGTGCAGGTCTATTGTAAGACGTGCAGTGCGTGCCAAAAGACGACGCATAAGGGTCGTACACCCCAGGCCCCTCTTCAGAAGATCCCCACGGTCTCAGAACCGTTTAAAAAGGTCTCGATAGACCTTGTGGGCCCCATTCACCCAGCGACCGATAGAGGGAATCGATTTTTCTTAACGGTCATATGTAATGCTACGAGATGGCCAGAGGCGGTTCCTCTGCGGACCATAACGTCTGAGGCAGTCGCGGAAGCGTTGTTTGCAATTTTCGCTAGGGTAGGAATACCAGAGCAAATTCTGTCTGATAGGGGCGCGCAATTTACGTCGCAGATGATGAAGGAATTGTTCCGCTTATTCAGCATACAACCCATCACTACCACCCCTTATCATCCGCAGGCTAATGGCATGTGCGAGAGATTGAACTCGACGTTAAAGTCGATGCTGCGTAAGGTAGCTGCTGATCGCCCTAAAGATTGGGATAGATATATCCCTGCGGTGTTATTCGCGTACAGAGAGGTACGGCAGGAGTCAACGGGATTCTCGCCGTTCGAAATGATGTACGGTCGTAGTCCCAGGGGCCCAACTGATGTTCTTCGGGACATGATGACGTCGCCATCATCGGGAGACGATGAGCAGATTTCGGTGTTTCAGTACCTTGTTGATTTAAGAGAAAGACTATCTTCAGCGCGCACTATAGCGGAAGAAGCTTCGGGTATCGCTTCGAAAAGAGCAAAAGACTATAAAGATAGAGGGTCCAAACTGAGAATTTTTAAGCCAGGAGACAAGGTTCTGTTGTTGTTACCTACGGACCATAATAAGTTATTGATGACATGGAAAGGCCCTTATGTTATTGAGCGAGTTGTTTCAAAGGTAGATTACGCTATCCACATTGATGGAGCGAGTAAGGTTTTCCATGTTAACATGCTACAGAGATTTTATGAAAGACCACAGTATCTGTGTGCACAGACAAGACCAGAGGAGACTGTCTTCTCTACTGCTTGTACGGGGGTCGTAGACCAGTCGGACTGTGACGTAAGCGACACCGAGGCGCAGCAAGAGTTGCAAATTCAATTGCCGGAGTTAACTGCGACACAAGGTTACAGGGACGTAAAAATTAACCCTGACCTTACGAGTTCAAGGAGTAGGGAACTTGAGACCCTGTTAGCGTCATTTCCGGATGTTGTTACGGATTTGCCGGGTCGCACTACGGTGATCCAGCACCAAATAAAGTTGACTTCGGATAGGCCAGTATTTCTTAGACCGTATCCGTTGCCTTTTTCTTCGAGAGATAGAGTCATAAAGGAAGTTGAGTCAATGTTGAAGTTAGATGTGATAGAACCATCAACATCGCCGTATTCATCACCCATCGTCCTCGTGAAAAAACTTGATGGATCGGTGCGGTTCTGTATTGATTTTCGAAGATTGAACACTATTACGGTAGGCGATAGGGAGCCTATTCCGTTTCAGGAGGAATTAATAGCTTCATTGGCCGGGTCCACGTGGTTTTCCAAGATAGATTTGACGAAAGGGTATTGGGAAATCCCGCTTACTGAGGAGTCTAAACAATACACGGCGTTCCAAACGCCCATTGGATTATTCCAATTTAAGGTCATGCCATTTGGGTTGGTAAACGCACCAGCGACGTTTGCACGATTAATGAGATTAGTGTTGAAGGACATACCTAATGTCGTGTCATTCTTTGATGATATAGCATGCCATACGTCGACATGGTCTGATCATATTCAGACACTAACAGTAATTTTTCAACGATTACGTCATTTTGGGTTAACTGCTAAACCCGCGAAGATGGATTTGGCATGTCCAGAGATAATATTCTTAGGACATATTGTGGGTAGAGGTGTTCAGAGGCCTGAAGAAACAAAAATTGACAAGTTAGTAGGGTTGCAAATCCCTAAAACAAAGAAACAAGTCAGAAGCTTAGTGGGAATTTTAAATTATTACAGAAAGTTCATTCCAAATTTTTCCTCCTTGTCATCTTCTCTTACTGACCTTACTAAGAAGGGACAACCCGATAAGGTCCAGTGGACGTCTGAATGTCAGACATCATTTGATAATTTGGTGACAGCATTATCATCGTCACCCATTCTGATATTACCCGATTTTCGATCTAATTTTACCCTCAGAACGGATGCGTCGGACTCTGGTGTCGGCGCTTGTCTTCTACAGGAGAAGAACGAATGTCTCCATCCTGTATGTTATGTCAGTAGGAAGTTATTGCAGAGAGAAAGAAAGTATTCTGTGATAGAGCGTGAGTGTCTTGCCATTGTCTGGTCCGTCCAGAAATTAGGACGTTATCTCATGGGACGAGAATTTTGTATCCAGACAGACCACAAGCCACTGACATTTTTGTCGAAGAATCGTTCGTCCAGCCCACGCTTGTCTAGATGGGCATTGGCTTTGCAGCCGTATACCTTCGTTATTCAACCAATTCCAGGAACCAGCAATCATATCGCCGACTACCTTAGTCGAGCCTAGGGGAAGATTTCAGGAGCTTATACATCAGAGGACAGGAACATTGACAGGATCTGTGTGAATGAGTCGACTTTAAAATATTGACATTATAAATATGATATGAAGAATGGTTGATAGGTTGAGTGGTTTTTGATTCTGTATTAAGTATTGTGATTAGTTAGCTATTCAGGATGTGACACATATATGCATATTGCAGGCCATACGGATCCCCATATTTTTCCCTGATTTCGGTATTTTATATACTGGGGGAACTGATAGGTCATTTTTCTAGTGTAGGTATTGCTCACGCTCACTCGTTGACAGTCATCTTGATGCGATTTGAAATTAATTGCATTAATTTTTTTGGGGTGGGGGATGATGTCACGAGTGGAGTGAGCGATAGTTAATAATTACGGGGGGAAAGGAGGAGAGTAAAATTAACGCACGGAGACAGGGAAGAAAAGTCGTGCATGTCATGAGTGCGGGGTCTGAAGGAGGCGAAAGCGCGGTATAACTATCACTGCAAGTTAGAAGGTCCTAGGGATCGGACCTGTGAATAATAGCCCATCGGGCAGAGATAAAAGGAAGCAGTCGAGAAGACTAGTGAGAGTCTTTCCAGTTATGACTGGTATGTAGAATGTTGATTGATTATTATGATTAATGTATTATATTATATTCGTCTATTACCATGATGTGAATAAGTATATGTGAGGAATGTGGAAGTCCTTGATATTGGATATAGCAATGTGCGCCACGAGCGATAGATGAAAGTGAGTTCATGGATTTGTAGCGCGAGTGAGTAGTGTGTACTCCGATGGAAGTGTGTTACCGTAAGATGTGTGGTGAGTGGAAGGTGAACTAGTGTGTGTACGCTTCATGGATTGTAAGGAGAGGTGGAGTGAATAGAAATGGTAGGGTATTATACCAATGTAATGTTATTCTTGTAGGTGTCGGGGACGGGCCGCAGAGCCACCTCGATGAGCACAGGGGATAGGCCAGCATAGGGCCGGAGGCCACACATAGGCCAGAAGTGAGGCTGTCAGTGCAGGACAGTAGAGGCACATAAAGTCGTGGCAGTCAGGCCACGGACAGGGACGTAGATATGAGAGTGAATGAGATACTATATTGTTGCCATGTTGATAGGCTAGTGAACTGATATTATGTTGTTGCCATGTTGATGGCTATGGAAATAATAATGTGTTATTGCCCTGCTGAGGTGCGAGGGGAATGCTAAGGTGTATGACAATAGGAAGGTGATATTGAGAGACTGCGGTGCCAGTAACTTATTAATGGGCTATTAAGACCCTGAGGGGAGAGGCTGCGGCCGAAGTGCCTTTAGGAGTAACTACCGGATTGTGGATCCGAGGGAGAGTGTGTGTGAGAATAAGGCCGTTGTACGGCAGTCATTTCAATAATATAATGTATGTAATTGCGCTATTATATGTATAATTATGTTTAATAAATGTGTGAGTCTGATGGGTTGTTCTGTTAAGTGTTAAACTTGTTTGTTCGTGATTGTTGTCCTGTCATACTTATTACATCTCCCAGTCTGGGATTTGTGACAGACAGAAGCATCGGATAAGTTCACTATCTGATGTTACAGACATCCATTCAAGGACAAAGCATGACGAATACACACAACAGCTGTGCATAATTTATGGTACGAGGAGCTAGAAATTTCAAGAGAAGGGTGTGAAGAAACCCCCACACTTGTGTGAATATCACAAAAGTGATATTTTAAAATTATTTCATAATAATATAGACATTTCTAAAGACGGTGACACTTTTTCAAAGACATTACTGTAACAGCTGCTATGGCAGATTAAGAAATTTTAATGCGCAACCTGTGACTGAAGAGACTGTCAGGAGAGCACAAGAAAATGTTTCACAATATCAAGACACTAGCTGAGGTCCCCGGCCCTGCCCATGGATAAATCGGTTTGAATATTAGTTTCAGTTCTAGGTGGTTATTATGGACCTGTTTCATCTTGCCTGTTCCTACTTGTTTATTTTATTTTTGTTTGTTTGTTTTTAAATAAGTTTTACTGCTCTGCCTTTGTGAGTTGACACCCTGCGCATCCCGTACAATAGCATGATTTGCACACTGGTTAGTGTGTTTGATAGTGAACACATCGCAGGAAGTGATAATGAAACCTTAAAATGGCGAACCATGACTCGAAATGATGCCGAAACAATGAAAAATGAAACGCAGAAGCCTGAACATTTCATAATTTCTAATATAGCCCATGTTAATTTCGCACTGATAATATGCTGTTGTGCAAAGTTTGAAGCCTGCGTGTGATGCGGTACCTGAGCCTTAGGTGACCAAAGTTTCGAGTTACCAAAATATATATATAGATATGGCGTGAATTTAAGGAGACTACTACAAAACAGTGTAAGCTTTGCACATATTACATGGAATTAGGCCACAGAGGAAGGAGATCCAAAGACAGTGGACCATGCAAGAAGTTGATAGCTCCTGTATTTACATCACCACAAGGACGAGAAATAAGCACATCACAATCAGTTGCCTCCACTCCCACCGATACAGTGGAAACAATTACTGATGATCAAACAGCATATATACCCCCTTCACGCCAGAAGCTGTTTGCTGACGGTTTAGATAGTCCATTGAATTTGGCAGGAGTTAGCAGCACCTTACATACAGTTTCAACAACACCAAGTTTGGCATCTCATTCTCTTCTGCCTTCACCATTTTGTTACAGAAATTTACAACCTACACCAACATCCATCTCTTCAAGAAAGATGTCGTTGCCTTTTGTTAGAAACTTCCCCAGGGCCACTTTCCTCAAAATTTATTGATAGTGGAATATCTCCCTTAGGGACATTTACACTACTTTCCAACACTAAGGATACCTCAACGTCCCCTATCACAGCATTTAGAACATCAGCTAATACGTTTTCTAACAAAGGAAACGAGTCCACTCCAATCAGCGAGGAAGAGGAAGCAGCACGTTTTCTTGTCAAGAAGCTGTCAGATCAGTCAAAAGAGAAAGATAGGCTAGTAATAAAGACTAGCGGGCAACCTCTAGTGTTTCAGGAGATTTGAAAACCCAGAAAAATTTCAAAGAAAACCAGTTCACCCCTATTATTCACTGTGCTAAGTGTGCACATTCCTGTTCTGACGCATGAATCCACACAGGGTATTTAAACCATATGAAAGAAGAGGGAAGTAAGAAATAGTGTGAATAAGAATGATCTGGTTAAAAAATCAATGATGTGTTTAAAATTGAGATTGAAGATATCATTTGTGAATGTGACTAATCTTTTTACACTGTATAATTTGTGTCTTTTTTTCTTGAAACCTACTTAATCTATTATATATTTCAGTAACTTGCAACCTTTGGCATGAGTCACTGACAAAACTATACGCTCTTCAGGCCTTAAATATGGCAGGAAGGTGGCAAGTGAGATAAGGAAGATGATGGCTATAAGTAAAAGTTGTTTTCTTGAAGCATGTATTTTTAAAAAATAACAATGTTTACTGCTATGTAACCTGTAGTTTTGCATGTTTGTTTCGTTTGACATAATTACATGTGTATATATCACAAAAATCTCCACCTTTGAACGCAAAAGGCTTTTTTATTAGACCACCTATACTAACCCAATTTTACATGGGTAGTAGCTACTGTAACGAAGGAACGTACAGTGGGCATGCGAGAGCCATGATCCCCACGATGTGAAAAGGTTAAATCAAGATGTAACAAAAATGACTAAATACCAACCAAACAGGGAAAGTTCCATCTTTGTTTTTCTTAAAAACTTTCTCCCTCAGCATCTCGTAGAAACTCATGCGACATCCAGAGTAAACTGGAGAGAAACAAATAAATGGATATAGTTACTGATGAACTTGAAGCTATGAATGATGGGCAAGATTATGGCACTGGGGAACAAATTCCTTCCTTCCAAGGATTACATCATAAAAATCAAATATCAGCTATTTATATGATGACACAATCAATCGGTCATGCACAATATCACCTTAAAGTATTAGAACATCAGGGCCTCTTGACAATTGGCATGGGGTGTGTATGCAGCCAAGCACATGAAAAATGGTCTAAATGTACCCACATCAAACATAATACTTTGCAGATGGCCCTTTTTCCGGAAACAGAAAGTTTAAGAGCAATCACTGCAGATATGAACTTCAAATAACACAGCACCTAACTGAGTCTTAGATTAACATAGAGTCTTTCAAGAGCACTTTTTAAAACAATACAGGTCAAGAATATTCAAGTTTCACAAAAACACCCTGAGAACTTACCCAAATGTCTGTATAAAGCTGGTGTCACACCTTGCCATAATTTTCTGAGACCTTCCTCTCTCACTGAGGATCAGCCAAGAAATGAAAACTCATGTGTATGATGTAATACTCTTCTCTAATGAATACATTTCAGGAAGATTCATTATACAAGTCAGTTATTACTTGGACTTGTGAAGTGAAAAATGCAAATTTACCATCACGAGAAGCCATTACAGGCAGTTGTTGTGATGATCTTTTAAATAAAATGCATCTTCACATTCAAATAAGCAACTGCATAATAATTACAAAATATTTAAAACAAAAAAAAAAACATAGCAAATCTGTGGGGTCGCGGAAGGGCTTGGAACAAAGTTAAAATGTGGCACGAAAAAAAGAGAAGTTCTAGGTTGCAAAGCCTGGGAAACACACAAGAAAGAAACGATACCATAAATTCCAAACGAATTAGAATTGGAAGAAAAATGGAAAAAAGTTCTGTTCAGTGCATCTTAATGCTGGCTTCTGTTTAGTACAGCTTTGTATTGGTTTTTTGATTTCCCAAAAATATGTTCTAAAATGCTGTGGCACTATTGTGGGGGACAAGGAGGTCTAGAGGCAAGGTGATCGCCTCTCATGCCAAGGGTGCAGGCATGTTGGAAATTGGGTTTTTTCTCATATTTTTGTGTCTCTGATCCTATTGGGGGGGTAGGATCGAGTACCTAGTCTTCTCGGATAAGGACGAAAAAGAGAAAGAGTTTGAGTATGAGTTTGGGAAAAGCACCCCCCCCCCCCCCATGATAATGGTCACATTGTGCTAGGAAAAAGCAAAACAAGAGACAGAATACAATAGATCAATAAGACAGGAAGAGACCCTACCAGGCGTGCTGGCGAACCAATCATGGAGAACAAATGGCGCCAAGTTTTACTACTAGAGAACTATTATTTGTCTATCATCTTTATGTACTATCCGTTTGTCTTGTGTTGTCCTTCACACCACTTAACATTTTCATCTTATCTACATTTCAGTTAGTGGCTTTCATCGTTGTTTGAAGCTGAAGTTACAAGATCAATAAAAGCACTACTAAAAATTGAAAAAGACTTGAAAGTTATTTATGATGAAAGCATAATGGCCGACAGCCATGATGACACAGTGTTCCAGTTACTCGAATGCTGTGATGAAAACCTCAGGAAAGACCTCACCAGGAGTTATGGAGCACTCACATCCTGCGACGAAACAACTGTCATGCATAACATCAGAACATTGGCGGTACGACAAGAAAACGTCATGGTGGCACGGGTTCAACTCCATCAGCTTAAACAAGACCGAGATGAGCCAGTGAGAGCATTCTCTGCCCGACTCAAAGGCCAAGCTGGAGTATGCATCTACAAGGTAGACTGCCCATGCAGCCGCAAAGTGGACTACAGTGAACTCATGATACGAAATGCCCTCATACGAGGCATTGAGGACAATGAAATCCGCCACGACATCCTAGGTAGATCACAGCAAGACATGTCACTTGAAGAGACACTCAAATTTGTCGAAGCCAAAAAAAGCGGCAAACGTTCTGCAAATCTTCTCCTCGACAACGCCCCTAACAGCACTGCCGCTGCCTCTATCAGCTCATACAGAAGGCAAGAGAAAGGGTGTCCACTAGGGAAACCAGACACAAAATCACCACAATCACCTTGCGGCTACTGTGGTAGGACTGGCCATGGCAGCAACAAACAAGAGCGCATCAACAAATGCCCTGCTTACAATCATAATTATGTGCTCAAAATGCGGAATCTTATATCACCATGAAAGCGTCTGCCGTAAATCCCAGAGAAAAGGGCAACCATACACTTCCAACCTCTCAACAGTACAACATAACGCTACTGCTGTCTTTGATGCTCTGTGCGCCATTGACACCAGCCCAGGACATTCTTCCATGGCCACCATCGCCTTAGATCACCATATGTACAACGAGATGTGTGACATGTGGGAAAAGAGAGCATCAGAACCCCAACCCCTTATCAACACAGCAGTGCAAGTATTCCCCGCTGACACAGAAGCACTCAATTTGAAGCCAACCATCACCAGTCCTACAAGCTGCATCACATATCCAGCAATGGCAGACACTGGCTGCCAGTCATGTCTCGCCGGCACGTCTCTACTGCATAAATTGGGGCTTGACAAGCGCCACCTGATGAAGATGACCGCAGCTAATATCAATCGCATCACTATCCTTGGTGCTCTGATACTACACATCTCTGGTTTCAAACCATACGGAGACACGGTCACAACTCGTCAAGTGGTTTACTTCACAGACACCACTGATAAACTTTTCCTTTCAAAGCAGGCCTGCATGGCTCTGGGTATGATACCCACAAGATTTCCTACTATTGGAACAACTGCCCATGCACTTAACAGTGCAACCCCAACAGAAGTCCCCTCACCCTCATCACAGACCAAGCCATGCACATGCCCAAACTGGCAAACCCCACCTCCAGAACCACAAACTGCTCCCTTCCCGGCAACAGAAAAAAAATCTAGATAGACTCGAAAAGTGGCTTCTGGACTACTACAAGTCTAGCACATTCAATGTGAGCACACACCTGACACCAACGGTTGCCCATGATGTCAGGCACTCCCAAGAGACTGATGGTCAACCCAGAAGCCGCCCCTGTAGCTCATCATACCCCAATCCCTGTGCCAATACACTGGCAAGAAGAGGTGAAAGCGGGGCGGGACCAAGATGTACGACTTGGTGTGATCGAACCGGTTCCTGTGGGCACACCTGTTACTTGGTGCCATCAGATGGCAGTGTACCCCAAAAAGTCAGGAAAACCCAAAAGGATAGTTGATTTGCAAGCCCTCAACGAACACGCTACCAGGGAAACACACCATACCCAATCTCCATTCCACCAGGTACGCAAGGTTCCACCAAACACTCGCAAAACCACAACTGATGCTTGGAATGGGTATCACAGTATTCCCCTTGATGAAAGAGACAGACACTTGACCACATTCATAACCCCATGGGGATGTTACAGACATCGTGTCTGTCCCCAAGGATACCTTGCTTCTGGAGATGCTTACTCTAGGTTTGATGAGCTTGTTGCCGATATCCCCAAGAAAACAAAGATCATTGACGACACATTGATGTGGACTGACTCCATCGAGATAGCTTCTTCCAGGCTGTGGAATGGCTGGACCTCTGCAGCAGACACGGCATTGTACTGAACCCTGACAAGTTTGCCTTTGCAAGAACAATTGTGGTGTTTGCTGGTTTTGAAATCACCCTGACGTCTGTTAGACCTTGCCCGCAATCACTTGAGGCTATCAAAAACTTTCCTACTCCAAAGAACATGCCAGACATTGGCAGCTGGTTTGGTCTGATAAACCAGGTCTTGTATGCTTTTGCCTCTGCCGAAAAGATGAACCCTTTCAGGCGACTTCTCAAACCAAACTCCAAATCTGAATGGACCAGTAAACTCAATGACCTCCTTGATGATGCAAAACAAGTCATTATACAAGAGATCCACAAGGAGGTGGAGATTTTCGAGAAAGAGAAACCAGTCTGCCTGGGGACCAACTGGAGCAAGGATGGCATTGGGTTTTGGCTGTTTCAAAAACACTGTCACTGCAAATCAACCAAACCCTTCTGCTGCAGGACATGATGGAGGATCACTCTTGTTGGTGGTCGATTCACCTCAGGAGCTGAATCTCATTATGCACCCCTAGAGGGAGAAGCGCTTGCTCTTGCTGATGCCCTAGACAAAGCATACCACTTTGTGATTGGCTGCCCAGACCTCACCATCACAGCTGATCACAAACCTCTACTGAAAGTTTTCGGTGACAGGAGTCTTGATGACATACCCAACCCACGCCTTCGCAACCTCAAAGAAAAAACCCCGAGATATCGCTTCAAAATACATGTCATAGGAATACAACACAGTGCAGAAGATGCCATCTCCCGACACCCAGTGGGGGAACCCATACCGCTCACCCTCCCAGACGATGTTGCAACAATGTCGACAAGGACAAATGATGACATCCAACTTTTCCTGCAGCAAGAATTCCTGGCTACCATTCGCACACAGGAGAACAATGCATCTGAATCCTGCTCAAAAACCATCTCAGCAATCAAGTCTATAACTTGGAATGATGTCATCACCACGACAACAAGTGACCCCTACATGCAACTATTGCCAGAGGCTGTTGAGAATGGATTCCCAACATCCAAGAATGACCTTCCACCTGAACTACAGTCATACCACCAATACAGGGACAGACTGATCACTTTTGATGGGGTTGTCTTAGATAATGACCGCATCATCATCCCCCCTCCCCCCCCCCCCCAGTTTGCGCAAAAATGTTCTACAGTCCTTACATGCTGCACATCAGGGCACGTCACAGTTGTGCTCATGAGCAGAGTCATCCTTCTTTTGGCCTGGCATGTCATCAGACATTCTCAAAATGAGGATGCGCTGTTCCTCCTGCACCCGCATGGCCCCTTCTCAACCCAGTGCACCTCCCACCCCACCTATGCAGCCTTCATACCCATTCCATTGCATATGTGCAGACTTCTTCAGCTATGCAGGTCACAATTACCTTGTTATTGTGGACAGATACAGCAACTGGCCAATTGTTGAAAGAGCAACAAATGGATCTCAAGGACTGATATTGGCCTTAAGACGTACTTTTGTGACATATGGCATTAGTGACGAGCTATCGTCCGATGGAGGCCCTGAGTTTACTGCAACAGCCGCAAGAACATTGCCTAAAAACTGGGGCGTCACCACCGCATCTCATCTGTAGCATTTCCTCACAGCAACTGCAGAGCAAAAGTGAGAGTAAGGACAATCAAACGCTTGATCACACAAAACACTGGACCTGATGGTAACGTGGACACAGATGCATTTCAAAGAGCAATCCTCCAGTACAGAAACACACCTGACCGTGAAACACGCCTCTCACCAGCTATGTGTCTGTTTGGAAGGCCCATCCAAGACTTCATCCCCATCCACCCATGCCATTACATACCACACAGAACTTGGCAGGAGACTCTATCCGCACAAGAAGAAGCATTGAGAAACCGCCACATGCGCCAAGCTGAAAGTCTTACAGCCAACACACGCTTGCTGCCACCCCTACGAATTGGAGATTGTGTGCGCATCCAAAATCAGGTGGGCCCGAACCCCAACAAATGGGACAAGACTGGCATTATCATTGAAGTGAGACAGTTTAACCAGTATGTGGTTAGAGTTGATGGCTCTGGCCGTGTGACATTACGGAACAGGAAATTTCTCAGAAAATATCTGCCAATGATTCCAAGGGCCCCAATAGCCACGCTACCTGACCAAGCAGTTGTGCTACTACCACAAGCACTCAACCAGCCAGGACTACAACCTGATGGCATTGACAAAAAAGGAACTCACACAATCAATCCTGAGACAGAAAATGTGATTCCAGCACCAAATCCAGCACCACCAACTGAGATAACTACATCAGAACCTCTTGGAGAGGCACCATTCCATCTGGACCCACCTCAAAATCTCACCTCAGATGGAAACGACTTGAGTAATGTTCCAAGTCCGACATGTTCAAGGCCACAACCTGATACCCCAGCTGTCACCCCAAAGGCACGCTGTGAACCACGAGCCCTGATGTCTCTCAGACCTTTCAACAACTCAGGCCTCAAAGAAGAACCTTTACCCCTATCAACTACATGAACCACTCGTTCACATAAAGCCCTACCTATTACTATTAGAGTCACTTAAAAACATTTTCGGACATTCTTGTCTATACATTTTCCTTTTGTTAGCATTAACATTCACCTTTTATCAACGGCCAGTTAGCCTTTTCGTAAGTTAATTTCTTCCACACATTACATCATAAGTCTTTGCACTCACACTTTCCTCCAAAGACTTGAGGGGGGCGTAGAGAACTATCATTTGTCTATCATCTTTATGTACTACCCGTTTGTCCTGTGTTGTCCTTCATGCCACTTAACATTTTCGTCTCATCTACATTTCAGTTAGTGGCTTTCATCATTGTTTGAAACTGAAGTTACAATTTCAATAAAAGCACTACTAAAAACTGAAACAAAGACTTGAAAGTTATTTAACTACATTCCTTACCAATGCCAACAGCTGTGCCAATCATACCACGATGTGGTGTTCCAGTTGACACTTTTTTGGTCACTTGTCCATGATGGCCTGTTTCTCCTTGAATCTGTAATCTTGTTTTTGTCAAGTCTAGAGGGTAGGTAACTAAGCAGAGAGTGGATAGAATGAATTAATACACAACATGAATGTGTAAATAAGCAGTTACACAAAGTTGACAAATGTCTTATGAACTTTGATGAGTTATTCATGACATGCATACAGAAAATGTAATCAATTCTAAATGACTACTCCCAACCCTCATTCCATCAGAATCAGATATTCCCATCCCACAGAAATGGACCAATACTGTATTTGAAAACAAACAGACAGCGTCAGAGACGATCTTTTCAGCCATCCGCCATAGTAGTGTTTCCTGATGTGGTATGCTGGTGTGAGTCTTCCTAATAAGTAATATATTGTTCCGACAGTGTGTGTGTGTGAGTAATGTTCTTACTTGCTGACTTGCTGGTAATATTGTGTGAGCAATGTGCGTGTGTGCCTTATGCGTTAAAGACCTGTGTGCCTTAGATACTGTATTTACTGCAGTACTGTGACTGATGCTTAACAGTAAATTTCCTAACAACATGCAGGACAGTAATGTAATGTTATATCTGATCTTATCTTATTTTTTTGCCTTTGTTCTTGTAGTTCTGTAAATTGTGTTGAGATCTCTACTTGCAGAGGGCCTGTGCCCCTGGTATTTGCACCCAGCTCTGTAAATTATTTCACGTTGCCTTCTTTATGACAAACATGCACCATATGGCATATTTAAAATTTATACATGCATTGTTCTGCAAACTAGGAAGGCTGCCAATATCCGCCAACATTATCGGCGGATACTGCGCAGGTTTATCTGCCATTAATGTTGGCGGATACTGCCCAGCTTTATCCATCAATAATGTTGGCAGATACTGCCGTGGAAATTTATCCACCAATTACTGGCGGATACTCCCTGGGCCGCCAACACTATCAGCAGAGCAGCCTGGGCCGGCAACATTATCGGCAAATGCTTCCCAGGTTTATCCGCCAACATTATCAGCAGATACAGCCTTGGCCGGCAACATTATTGGTAGAGACTGCCTGGGTTTATCCGCCAACACGATCGGCAGATACAGCCGATGCCGCCAACAGTATCGGCGGATAAAGCTCGAGTTTATCCGCAGGTATTGGTGGTGACTAATTACAAAAAACAAATAAACTGGATTTATTCCCTATTGTCGTTGTTGGATGAAAAAAAAACCACAACATTAAACAGATTGATTGCTGAAAAAAAGTCTTAAAAGAAAAGAAATAACCTGCCCTGCTGAGAATTGAACCACTGTCCCCCAATGGATAGGTGAAGATACAAGAAACAAAAAACATGGATTTATTCCCTATTACATATTATCGTTCTTGGATTAAAAAAAAAAGTTTGATTCTTAATAAAAATACTGTTATGAAAAAAGAAAAAAAACTGCCCTGCTGAAAATGGAACCGCGGTCCCCTGAATGACAGGCAAAGATGCCAACCACTACGCGTTTGAGAACCCTGTGCAATTGTGAGGGAATTCTTACTAAATAAGCATGACTAAACCAAGAAACCCATATCTACAGATAAGACCTGAACCTTCGTATGTATCCATTTAATCAATAAACTTCCATTTTTTTCAGAAAAGCCTTTCCAATTTCAATCATGCCGTCGTTTTCAACACATGCACAATACGAATGTTGATGAATGGAACAAGGGAGAAAGACGGTGAAGGGTTTAATTCTGGGGAGATCACTTGCAAATACAGAATTTATGCTGGCAGATAAGAAAAATCCTAGGGGACATTTTATGAATTTATCTGACAGTGTCACTGTCAGCGGATAAACATTTCAAACTGGGAAACGTGAAAATTTGGGTTAGTTTCAGCATTGTTATCTCTGCAGCTTTCATTGTTTCTGGCTTGGAAAACGATTGTTGTCTCTATATTCTGCTGCTTTCGGAAACAAAAAACGGTTGTTTCTGTAGCCATTGGAAATTTTAGTAAGCAAACACATTTCAAGCACATGCCGCTAAAATGTTATAAAATTAAAAGGAAGAGATGGTCACGTCTTACAATACAATTCATACCTAAGCTTGACATTAGTTACCTGATTCAGCAACGACAGCTGCAGTTGCTGACAAAGAATACTTAAATACGAAGGATTCATGGTTTATTGATGGTCCGCCCGGCATCTTTCCTTGGTGGCAGCAAAGTGGTAGTGTCCACTCCGTGGACAACCTGTTGAAATCAGCTGTGTTTGTTTGCCTTTGCAACACATGGGAACTTCTTTTACGGTGACACTAACATGCTTCCATCCAATTAATGGGGGAAGGGAATGTATTACTACTTGTTGAATTCCATCAACCCTTTAATGTCATATTTACAGAAAAGTTAATGAATGTTTATTTCATTTTCATGGGCTTACATGAACCTTAGGAACTAGCATGTTGCTGTGAAGATGATTTGGAATTTAAAAGCATATGGCGAACATAACTGTCGTTGTAGGATTTAAAAGCAGTTCTTATTAAACTATCTCTAGAGATAATTAAACGTATGCAATGTTAACTTATTAATATAAAATGTCGACTGGGCCTCGTGTTTAGCAATAATAGGACCAGATGGTGTACAGTGGTGCCAGAAAATAATTTGGTATCAAAATATATATTACACCGAACTATAAAGAAATCAATGTGCATTTATCCTGAAAGATTAGTATGGATAATTATAACTTTTTTTTTAATTAAAAAAAACATTTGTCATATAACGATATATAGTGATTGCATTGGCGTCATATTTTCACACTTTTTCAGAAGGGTTATTTTCCTATTTTTCAACTGAGGCAGAAGTGTCATAGCGGATGTGCACAGATGTCTGCGTAAACAATCTTACCGACGCAAGATGGAGGCAGTTGCGCTTTGGGATTTTGAAGCGACTCAACCTGATGAAATGAGCTTCCGTAGAGGCGCCAGACTCTGTGTAAGCATTATGGAAAGTTCTTATAACATGCATTTGGGCATTTGCCTGGTCTGTTATTCTATAGTAGAATCTAGTAGGCCTATATGAGTAAATGAAAAGATACAGGTTGTGTGGCAGGTCACCATTCCGATGGTGTCAAACTTCCTTCCTGGTTGATGTTGCCGAAAACACATTGGAACGTAAAACGTTATCTAGATCTAGATCTGGAAGTAATATGTCCGGATGGTTATCAGTCACTTTGATTGAACTGCAGAAATGATTATGCTATAATGGCATTTCTAACCTTTATTTTTGCTGGCATAGTTAAGTCACAAAGAGTCCAAATGTGTGTCTGCCACTGAGCAAAGGGCAGAAGATCTAGATCTAGACTAGATTCTAGATCTAGTGCCAAAAAAAAAAAATGGTTTGTGTTTGGTCCCAGTGTCAGTGACTGAGTGAGTGAGAACGAGAGATTTTTGTGTTACCCATACCTGGATCAGAGAGCTTGTATACAAACATTATGGAGAGAAATCATGAAAGTAGGTTATGACGGTAGTTCTAAAATTCTAATAACAACTGGAGTGGAAGGGACCATCTTCACCAAGTCCAAAGACAGTGAGGTGATGATGAGTGAGGGTAGATCTAGATCTAGATCTATATGTTTGCTGTGGTTTGTTAATATTTTTTGGGTTGATTCATGATTGAAACTGTTTAGACTTAGAGTGGTTTGTAAGCTCTTACTTCCCATGGAAATGTAAAAACTTTTATTGTTCACCGCCACAACCTACTTTCTACTCCATGGTAACACTAGTAACAATAGTAGAGCTTCCTGTGTCTCACACGTATGTCACAGTGCAATTATATCGATGAATAGTGATTAATTTCTGTCTACATACCATTACACGTCCTCCTCACCGTGAAGAGTATATATAATATATAAATTAATATCACTTGTACTTGTAGTAAGTAAAATGTTTTCTGTGCTAACTAGCACTGATACTTGATTCACAATCACAGTGGGTGATGGCTGTGATGGTTCTGTGATCACTGGTTTTCACTGCTCTGACCGCCAAATTCCAGACGGTCAAGCACAATCTTTCCCTATGTTTGCTGTTATTTTATGTTCTGAATCCTCTTTGACTGTTTTTAAATTACCGTCTTATCATCTAGATTCCATGACATGAACATGTATGTGGATCAATGGTTGGATTCACAAAGACAAAGCTTTCAAAGGTTTTCCCCAAGGCAGTGGCTACGGTTACGGCAGCCGGTGAACACAACTCACCGTTTTTCTTTGTTCGGCTTTACTCCCGTTCGTACAGCAGCGCTTCCTTTCTTTGTATTTATCTATTGGGGTATGAGCGTAATCTGCCGTAAACGTAGCCACTGCCTTTCCCCAAACTATCAGGGTGCTGAAACATCTACATTAGAACTGTTGATCAGCAAATTTAAGTTATTAAATCTAATAATGTCCAAAGAAACTGACCATCATCTAGATATTTCTATGTCTAGGAACCAATCAGAAACAATCTGATTCTGAAATGATGTTTGCCCCAAATACTGACGGCTCATTGCTATGTAGGAATTTGCTCTGCTGCTTCAATTTTTGCCTAAACTGACCCCAACCTTGGTCTGACAAACCAATCAGAAACAGTCCTTGGATCTCATTTGACCCAGAAATTTCACGCGGGATGAGGTATGCCTTATCATGCATCAAAAGAATTTCACCACATGCTTTCTGAGCACTATCAGTACTATCACTGTAAACAATGACTCAGGGTTCCTGCGACCTCAATAAATAGAAAAGGACGAATGGTGACTGTTTTCGAAATATCCCCATTTTTTTTTTTTTCAGTTCTGCCCACTGCAGTTAGCCTAATATTTTTTGTCTGAGAAGAAAGGGTTGTTGCCTAGGTATTATAAATAACATCTGTGGCGATGACGTGCCTGCTCCAGTTATAACTGGGCTGCAATGACACAAAGGCAAATTTCCCAAATGGGATTAAAGGGTTACACAAATACAAATAAAGCTACCATTAAACAGGGATGTAAATCTTTCAGATTTTCTCTGATTTCAGATTTTTTCATGTTGTTGAATTTTGAGGGTAAATTCCTAGATTTAGGACTAAATCTATCCTTATTTTTAGTTATTTCAGGTTGTTTTTGTTTTCTTTATTCACTGATAATATAATTTTTCAAACAGCAACAAATCGAAACCTAAAAACTACGAATAAAAACAGTTAATTTCACAACTACATTAATACCATTGTCACGACATTGGTTTGCTATCTGTACGACGAATTTTCCTCTGAAAATTCTCTGACGGACGAGTTTCCTTCACTATCGTTAGTCCGAGAATCTCCGAGGTTTCAGAGGAAAATTCTCTGACCCACGAAAATAGCCTAGCCAAGTGGGAAAATAGATGCAAGGCAAGGGAAGTAACTCTTATTGTTTTTTAGTTGTAAACAACATCATGGCGTGTTCACGAAGATTTCCCAAGTTTGTTGAATGAGATACAGCAGTTGATGCCATTGATCTAGAGTGTAGGAACAAGTTTAGATGGGATTGGTTGTTGTTGAAAGATGACAACGGCGATTATTATTCAGATTACTTCCGTAAGATAGACAAAGATGGGTTTGCTTGGTGCTGTTATTGCAAGTGTGAGATAAGTACGAAAGTGGTGGTGTGCGTTGTAGGGCCATGCCAACCGACCTAAAGCTCACGAGCGAAACTGTCGTATTTTTCGATCTAACCAGAGTCTTCCTACTGCAATGCAGGCAGCATGCAGTAAGATTTTTGGTACTGCAGATATCAGTAGTCAATCTCTGCCTCGATTTAGTTCTAGATCTAGTTTAGCTATACCTCCCTCTATGCCTTATGGTGATGCTCCCAACATTGAACAAGAACACAATAGATCTAGGGCAGATTTAGAGGTAGCTTCAGTGCCCAAGCCAGTCTCTCTCAAGGAGAGGGTCACTCATCACACTAAAGTTAGAAGTGAATTTTTTATGTGACTCTTGACAATGAAATAAGAACTAGATCTATAATCAACCAAAACTTGTAGAGGAATGAAACATCACATTTTAAGTCATTTACCAAGCAAAGTAAGGTATGTACTTTATGGCCATTACCATATTGTCTTTTTTTCTTCTGAAAGTTATTCTTGTACCACTTATTGTCCAGTGTAGTCTTTTCTAGTTTATTTCTTCCTTTTTAAAGTCTCTTTATCTCTATTAATTTAACCAAATTCTGTTCAGGAAAGGCCAATTTCTAAGCTGTAAATGTGTGAAAATCAATTTTGACTAGGGGATGTTTGTTTGATAAAACCAGGGATATCTAGAGCTCTAGAGTTTTTCTTCTGGCTTGCAAGTATTGAACAGATTGCTTATACGGCCCGCGCTTGTAAGTCTGTCAGTTATCCGGCCCTCTGTGAAAAAAGTTTGGTGACCCCTGTTCTAGGCGGAGTTCAGGGGTCGGCATCATATTCCACTGACAGCCCTGATGATAATAAAATGCTTTAACAGATTTTGGGGTCCTATAAGACCCCACAGCATACAGGTACGGGGTGATGATAAAATGCTGTACAGAATGAGGGCCTTATGAGACCTCACAACGTATGTGGATGGGTAGTAAATAGCGATGTACAGCGGAGGTTAATACATACATAGCTTAGTGTCACCTTACAGCCTGAGTATGTGCTCATTTCTGAGTATTTTTTTTTCTTCTAAGTGTTTGTTTGTCCTGATTATGAACAAGAGAGTACAGTTGCTGTTGGTTATTGAGAACCAAACTCGTTGACTTCTGAACTAAGTGCCTCTCATCAATGTCTTTTTTTGTTGTTTTTTTTACAGGTTGTGAACACTGAGGATAGTGGGTGGTACAAGGCTGTTTGTGGAAGTGCGTCAGGATTAATTCCAGCTACATACATCAGATTAGAACCTCATGAGTAAGTTCATTTTTCCTGTTCTCTACTCATTACTTGGAATTTGATATGTAATTGAAACAGTAGGAACAAAATAAGATGCCCTGAATGATGACAATTAAGAGTATAGAATCCATGCAGGAAAGACCATTTTCTGCGTATTAAAAGGTCTTTTAGTCTGAAGAAGCTTTCAAAATCAGATGTTTACAACTACAAGCCCTTGTGAAACATAAAGTCTGAAAACCGATAAATTCCGCAACTATCTGAGGCGCCTGCCCTTGTTTTTCATAAACCTGCTTCTGTGCTGTCTTCCCATCTCTCCTTTCCTTTTCTCTTTCTCTTACAGATTCTATAAAGCCAGGTCTGCTTGCACTTAGTTGATTGATAAAGATGTATTCATATAATATTATAGAAACAACCTGACCATTCTCAAAATGTGGGAGATCATGGTCAGGATGAGACTGGTGTTATGTAAAGCTAGACAATGCACTTATACTTATACACATTCCTTTCTCACAAGGAAATGGCACTAAGTTAAATGTACATCAAGTACACAGTAAATTAATGCACTACACACATTGTTCCAAACAGGGGAATGTGCACACATTTGAATGCTTTTGAATGACAGTCTATTAAGCCATGAAAGCCAAAAGAGGACACCACATAAGGATGAAATGAATTTTAAAACTATGGTGGATTAGCTGTGTACGTTCCTCCAGGAATGCTAATTGAATTTACAAAAATTACATAAAATAAAGTCTGGTTTCAGTTTTCAGTTTGTCTCATTTTCTTGCATTTAACTTTTAAGTAGTCCTGAAAATGCTCTCAAAAACCATTCTTCTCAGAAAGGTGGAGATGTATCTGCTTAAGAGTTTTCATGATAATTCCCACAATTGTAAGGCATTTTTTAAAAATAGAACAATCCTGTTGGAAAGGAGGTCCTGGGCAAAAGGGCACGGGGTGATTTTGAGCTCATGATATGCAAACATTATTTACTTCTTCGATGTGCGCAGTCTTGGAATGACAAAATTTTTGCCTTCCTCGGGCAACAGACCTAACAGGAAGTGAAGATGACAGTCTGCGCTCTTTGTGTGCAGCAGAATACATTGTTTCACTATGACTATCTATTGTCCTATCAAAATCCCCATGTGTAATATTATCTTTCAAGTGCTCTCTGTTGTCCTGTTATCTCTGGATGCGCAAATGAGATATTTTTAATTGACAAACACAATGCCACTTGTATTGTAGCTAAATGAAATAGAGTAATCAGTGAAAAAGGTTGTTTTGAGCTAGCACTGAAGAGATTGTGAGATTCAGTGATTAGCCTAAGAGGTTTTGAAAGTTGGGTTTGTTGATGGGAACTAGAGGATGTTGATTGATTGTTTGTAACAACAAAACTTTGGCCCCAGTCCAAATCAGCCCTTATCAGGGCTACAACTAACAGCTCACACAGTCCTTTTGAGGGCCAAAGAACTACAAAAATAAGATAACTGAGAAAAGTTTTATAGAAATGACAAGGAAAATGAAAGGAGAAAAACGAACTACAAATGTCACAGACAAACAAAGGTCTTTGATAGACTTTGTAAAACTAAAACTAAAAGAATAGTACACACAGTATTTAAAACAGCCTTTACTTTACTTTTATGTCTACTCTGATGTGTTATGTCTTGTGTTTATACTGAGTGAAAGAAAAATGTCATTGAACTACATCTAAATTTCAGATTGGATAGTGATGGGAGTTTCTGTCCACACCAACAACAGTTACCATAGGGAATGAGTTAGTAGATGATGTAATTCAGAATCTTACCCACCATAACCTGCAATCAGAATTGCTTGGCATGTGAATACAAAAGAGTTTTTTTTCTCATTTTCTCAAACATCCCCATTTGTCGGCATCTATTTGTTTATACAGCTGACAAAATTGTTTTGTGTGTCCACAGCTGGTACAGAGAACCTATGACCAGAGCAGAAGCAGAGAAGCACATTCTACAGAGAGACTCCATGGGTTCATATCTTCATCCAGATGGAGCTTTTATTATTAGAAAAAGTGAATCAGACAAGAATGGTTTTGCTTTATCTGTCAAGTGAGTAATCAGTAATGAAAGTTTTTTTGGGTTCATATAGGATGTTTATGTGACATACAATTCAAATATCCTTGACTATAGTATTAGTGAAGTGGAATTTATGCCAGTCAAGTGTTCTTTTTAACGAGTGATGTTTGCATGTAGCACAATGGTTCTCAGAGTCCCGGGCCACATTCCCTCTTTTTGCCATCCTGTGTTTTTTCAATTCCTCCCTAGTTTTGAACTGTCAGCTAATGATTGGTTCATCTTTACAGTTTTACACAGTTAATTGTTGAAAGACTTTGTAAAATTTGAAACTGAATTTATTCATTATTTGTAATCAAAAGACATAAGAAATTGATTTCGATGGATTATAAAAACTTCAGTTAACATGCAGCGTACATTCCCAGGTTGGAGTTCCTCCCGTTATTTTGAAATTCCTCCCATGAGAGCCAAGTGCCTCCCGTTTGAGAATCACTGATTTAGTGTCAAGTGGACTGGGTAACCACTTCATTCATTCATACAATGCATTGTTGTTGATGAGAGTGAATGAAAAGTAGGAAGCGAAATTGTGGGGATGGGCTAAGATAAAGATGAAGAAATTGGTCATCTCAAAGTCTGTCGTGTCATTGAGGAAAGTAAAAAAAAAAAGTGTAGTGAGTGGAATAGGAAAGCTCTTGAGGCTGGGGGTTTGTGGGTTTTTTCTCTTTATATGAGTATACAGAAGGAAATGGGAGAGTTAAAGAATATATACTCACCCACTACTCCCATGATAAAAAGTTGTTGCTTTCTTGAAGTGTGCATTGGCCAAAGTGCAGGTTATTATAGTGCTTTCCACAGTCACTAGCACGAGTTTCTCCTAAGTGACACTGGGGCAATAATGCTCTTAAGTTGACCCTGCTTTCAGTTACTCCTAAGTAACCGTTAACCTATAATCAAAATCTTTTATTGCTTTTATTGTTGCATTGTGAAGCAAGCAAGTCGTCTTTCTCGCCTAAAACACTCAAAAAAATATTTTCTATTAAGAGAAAATGGGGGGGAGGCTAAAAATTTCTGTCATGTTGTATGGGCGATATTTAGGAAGAAACTGGCACCATTTGTTTTGGAATGCACTGTAGTGTCAAATTGTTGATGCCACATAGCACAACAGGAAAAAGATGACTTTCAGATATGGGACTTCCTACTTCAATTGTTGTTTTTAAAAATTTTTTTTTTTTTCTAATACTCACTTTTAACGTCTAAATTTTTGTTTCAGACATGAAGACACAGTACAACATTTCAAGATCCTGACAGATTCCAATAACAAATTCTACATCTGGCCCAGTTCAGTGTTCTTATCCATTAATCAGCTTGTAGAGAAGTACCATGTAGAGAATGTCTCCGGAGATCCTAGAAAAATGATATACCTACGAGATATGCGGCAAGAAGTAAGTTTCACACACAGGCATATATTATATGAAAAGCAGTTATTTCTTCCACAGAAAAAGCAAACTGCACTGTTTTGTACAAATGTATGCTCAGTTTATCAACAGCAGAAAGGTCCTAAGTTTGAAATTGATTTTACAGATCATGACCCGAGAATAAGAACATCTCTCTGCCATTTAAGAAAAAATGTCACATAGGACTTAATTGTTCTCGGGTCAGGAATGGCATTGCTAGGCGTATGGAACCATTACTGGAAATTAAGAAAAGCTGCCGGGACTGTGAGGTATACTCAGTGTATTTGTTTATTTTACCCTGTTATCTTTAACATATTATATTATGTATCACAGGGAGACATGCTTGCCAGTTTTTGTTGGTTTTTTATTAGTATCTTTGACTGTTTCTGTGTTGATCTGATTCACCACAGCTGTGTTGCGCAACAATATTGCATCGCTGGAAGTCTCTGTTTGGGATTTTCCTACTTTTTGCATAAAGGCCACTTACATCCTCTATCTCACTGTCATACATGACATTTTTAAAGACTATTTTGTTTGTGAAATGAAATTGCTTTGGATGTTTAAGGGCCTCAGATCTTTCCTTTGTCCCACATGATTTATTTTGTGATGAGTGTAGATCAGTGTTTCTCAACCTTTTTGCCCTGTGCCCCACTTCAATTTTTTTTAAAAAAATCTGCGCCTCACAATGATCAAACAAAGTTGGTATACAGTATATATATCCTGATACCCCATTCTTAAGTCCTACGCCCCCAGAATATTACCATGCCCCACCTTGAGAAACACAGGTCTAGATCATCATGTGGATTTTGCAGTACCACTCACATTTTTTTTTTTCCCTTCAGATGTATGAAGCAATGTATGACTTTTCACCCGCCAACTCAGAAGAAGTGGAACTGAAGAAAGGTGACATCATCCGACTTATAGCCAAGAGTGATCAGAACTGGTGGGAGGGTGAAGTACGAGGCAGGACAGGATTCTTCCCCAGAAACTATGTTAGGGAATACAAATAAATGTTCACAACTCATGCAAAGTGATCATTTCTTTGATTCATTTTTGTGTATGATTCAGAAAGGGAACCTCTGTCTTCATGTAGCACTGCTAGAGAGTTTGATAATTTTCAAAATTGTCATTGAAAGACAATGTTGACATGATTGATATTAATTTTTTTTTTTAAAATTTTTTTAACATTTCTAAGTTAGATTTAAAGTGGTTATGTTCTTTTGAGATAGTTCTGTCCATCTGTCAGCTTGTGTCAAACTGGTGGGTGGGCAGGGTCAGATTTAGAAGGGCTGAAGTTAAGGATTGTAGGGATGCGAGTTTTTCAAATTCCTGATTACCGGATTTATAAAAATTTTTTAAAGGTCTGGTTCATAATCATTTAATCGAGAAAGTATTAGTTTTGGTTATTGTGTGTGTTGTTCAATGTATAAATAATGTGGGCATTGTGGTTGGTGTAACGCATTGCATCAAAAGTTTGGAAAATTTGTCTGTCAGTAACTCCGATCCCTGGGATAAATTAGATAGAAGTAACCAATCACATTTCATAAACTTGCAGATGCCTGAATTCTACTTTTTGATTTCTATACTTCTGCATTTTCGGTTCCTCGACATGCAGAAGTGCAGAAATTAAAAAGTAGAATTCAGACATTTGCATGCAAATTTATGAAATGCAGTCGCAAAAATATACAAAATCAATGGAGAAATATCAGGTGAGGAAGATTTTCAGTTTATTACCATTTGTAGTGATACTTTTGAAAGAAATTTGATGGGCAATATGTCATCATTATGCGAGTACAGCTGATCAGTGCACAGAATGCCATGTGCATTGCCTTTTCACCTTTTAACCATTATTTCCATTTCTGGTAAGACAGAAATGAAAGAGAATTTGAAACTGTTGATGTGTATTCCTCAAAATAGTCTGCATGCAGTGAAAAGACTAAATCGCATAGGTGGAGTTTGTTACAGATGAAGAATGTAATGTGGTAAAATATTTTAAAAGCCACAGGAAATCTGTGGGGTCACCTTAGGGTTTGGCACAAAATTAAGACATGGTTAAAGAAAAGGTTGTAGTTTGCAAAGCCCAGGTATTGCTTAGCGAAATACAACTTTTTCTGTTTTAACCACATTCTTACTTAGAATGTAACATGCAGTGTTTGCATTTGAAACATGATTACTTTGTACTTAGCCGATACTTCATATGAATTTTATTTTCTAGTTTAGTTGCTTTTTTTAATATTTATTTTTTTGTTTTTGAAAAGAGCTGGGAAAGTAATTAGACGATAGGGGTCATGATATTATAGAAATGCATGCACAAATGACGTTGATATCCCCTAAGAGCACATACTGAGAATATGTAAGAGTCACAACTGTACTCTTTAACATTTGTGAGAAGTGTGAACCTGGTGCCTTTCCAACAAAATTATGCTCCACACAGGCGCAGAACTGATCCCTCCTTTTATCGAAGTTTCTGCAAATTCTTATCAGAGTATACTGGCCTGTAACGGGATTTTTTACACTATGCCAGAAACTTTCACTGGGTGAAAGTTTAAGAAATACCGCATTACCAATTTTTTTTTTTAAAATCTGGTTTCGTTTCTCAGTTTCATCTCATTTTGTCGCATTTAAATAGCCCTGGAAATACCGTGGAAAAAACATTCTCAGGGGGGGTGCGGAAACTCTGTCAGTACTCATGTCATTACCTCCAGCTTTCTGTCGTCCCCTCTTCCATAAAATAGTGAAAAATGACATAATATATTGAACACTAATATGATTTTCCTTTCGTTGCCTTTTTATTTTATTTTATTTTTTTAAATTTTGTTTTGTTCATGTCATTTATTTCACCAAGTGTATCCAATTCATTCTGTGATTTCATAAAAACCTCATATATTCATTAAATAGTTCAAACTGCACCATTAAATAAGTTGTAAATATACTATTATATATATAGCAGTAAATTGTATATATATTGCAAAATATCTTTTGTAAAGTTTGTTCACACTGCTTATGTATGTTTTTTATGCCTTGAATGGCAGCAACCTGCCCCAACCATTGTTTGCTACCAGACTGTGTAACTTACTCCAAAAATTATACTGAGTTCAATGAGAGGATAGAGATATGTAACTGCCATGCTACAGTTTTATTTTATTTTATTTTTTTCGTAAATTATCTATGTAACTGTTTTTGTTTGTATGTAAAACTTTTTCATTTATCCGAAATGTGAGTGAGCCTTGCTCCAGGTGGTAATCAATATAGAATCTGTATTATCCAAAAAAAAAAAAAAAAAAGCTTTTTTTTTAACAAGACCTATTGCTGCTCATGCAGCTGGGATTTGCTTGAAATCTTACTGGTGCCTTCCTCCTTTTGACCTACATTGGGTGATTTTTTTTTGCTTTGTGTCACTAATTCTCCCTTTCGATTGTTTTATCAAAAGTCGGTGAATATTACAAAATCATAACTCACTGGTGTCAGCACAAAAAGGGTTGTGCGAGAGCTAATTCATTGATTAATCATATGATAACAGTCACATTATAGTTTTGAATTACATCCTTTCCTTTTTGTCAGCATCATCACAAGCTAAGGCAGTATGGGAATATTTTACCAAATACAGTGTAATTGTTGTTGTTTTTTTTCTGCTTCTAAAACATATACTAGAAGGCTAGAAAGTAGAAGGAGACAAGTGAAGTGAGGAACATTACTCACTGAAGTCAAATGGCTTCTTAGAAATCACTTTGAGAAATAAAGTTGCCATACTTTAGGCTTTGCTTTGGCAGTGGGAATTGGTTTGTTCACCTGGCATGATAGAACTTGTGGCCCTTTGAAATTTTGAATTTTATGTCGTCTTTTTTTTTTTTGCAAAGTTTCAAGGCCATATGTTTTGTTCTCTTAAGGTTTCAGTTCTTCTTTTTAGGTCACACAGATCTTTTCAGGTATGCATAGCATGCTTAGCTGCTTTGCTGGAGGGGTTTGGTACAGTCATTTTTGAGGACGAAAGTGAAACAAATCAATACATTGCAAAATTTGTTGTTAAAGGGACTAAATTTGCTACGTTGAAACATCATGTGGATCAAAATTATAATTTTGGTAAACTTTCAGTCTTGGAAATTCTCTGGTGTACTAGAACAGACAGTGTGTGTTTTTTTTTATTCCTTTACCTGTGCCAAAGAACATCATAGAAAGGATTTGATCATCAGTCACATCACAAACTTTTACATTTAAGTTTGAAGTTTATAGTTCTGTGGTTTACATTGTTTGTGTGCTGTCTTTTTATCATGTGTGTCTGTAAGGAGTAAGGGAGGATGGTGCTTTGTCCGGCTACCAGCTGTCATAGTTTTGATGCTTACATGTTATTTGTTCAGGCAGGGTAAAAGAGAAAATATGTTGTCATCATACATTTCAAGTCCTGTTCTGTCACCACCTTAAATATATAAAAACTGAATGCAAAAATGAATGGTTTGATTGATGAATATGTCAAATGTATGTACTGTGTAGGATATGTCAAAGTATAATATATTAATCTGTGGACATATTGTGTTCAGTCATTGAGATACTTTTCAAATGGTGTGAGAAAATGTAGTACTCGTTGGAAAAGGGGGAAATGCTACTTAAATGTTTCTGTTACAAGCACAATATAAAATGTAGCTAACATAGCCAAGAAATGTAACGTACTTTTTCTTGACTTCGGCCGTAAGGAGATCTTCATTTGCCCTTAGCTGGCAGCCTGTGTTGATTGATGTATCATCATGCATTCATGAAAGTATGAAATATGCAAGTTTACAGCTAAGTTCAGGCCTGTCAAATGATTCGATCCATTTTCAGCCTTATGAAGATTTCCTAATTCCCACCTATGTGTTAACATTTTTGAAAGTGTGGTGCTGTATGTTAGCACTTGTGTCCAATCTACAGTCACCGCCTGAGGCATAATATTTATATGATTACTTTGATCTTGGCTTTCATTGTAAGTATCTTCATCAAGTATTGTTTTTTGTTGTTGTTTTTTTACCACAGAGTCAGCTTTTTTCTTTGCTCAAAGAATATTTAAATTGTTAACTTTCATGGATCAGGAAAATGCTGCCAAATGGGCTGTACATTTGTTGCTTGAAGCCGGACAAATGTTAAGACATAATAGTCTTGTGTGAGGGTTTGTAGTATTATGTTTTACCTAACTCCGTATGTGTAGTTGTGTTTGTTCCACTATGGACTAATCTCTGTGGGATAAGAACCGTGTGATTAGAAGGAAGTTAAATACATTTAAATTTAAAGAAACAAGGAAGACACATTGTTTGATTATAAATACATGTTCAGAATTACCCTACCTGAATAAGTTAACTGTAGCAGTTATATAATTCAAGCATGAGGACAGGGCATGTATGTGTAGAAAATTGCTCTATCTGTTGAAGGCTAAATTGCTCTAGTGGAAGAACATACGAAAAAAAAACCCAACATTTTATGTGATGCTTTCACAGAAATCACAGTGTGTGTGACAGATTCCCATAAACTTATTTGAGAGCAAATTTATGTGGCATAAAGGTCGGAGACTGGAATATCCATCGTATGAAGATGAACAAATAATTTAGTGCTTGTTAAAAAAAACAGTATGTAATATCACAAATACCTGATTTCCCAGGTAAAATTCTACAAACATATTTCTGTATATTATTGACATAATAGAGAACAGGCATGATGATGCTGGTGTCTTAAGCACTGTAAATATTTCATAAGTTAGATAGGTCTTTTTGGTCTGTTTTAGTCCACCTTGGTGAACATTTTGCAGCAACGAAAGCACACAAGTTTCCTGTGAAACTGAGCATTGTAACTACAGTAGCATTGAAGTTTTCTCAGCTGTTAAAGACACAAATCATTCTGAAAAGACTTATTTTAGAAGTCAGTGTATTCTTTAAGATACCAAGAATGTACTTTATGTACATGTGTAACTTGTTGATGTCTCCAGCGTAATCCCTGTGTCATCCATATTTAACCCCTGGTATGTTTTGCTGAAAAATAATGATTTACAAGTTCATTGACCCAGTTTTTTATAAAGAACTGTCATAAATATTGTTTTTTTCATTTATTTTATGCATGCATCAAATGAATGTGGATCTTAGAAATATATTTACGGCTTTATGAGTAGGTATTAAAGTTTTTGATTTTCATTGATAGTATAATACTGTATAGTGTATTTTTGTTTACTTTATACACAGCTGAAATTTATGCTTAACAATTAACTCTTATGCGCCATGGTGCTTTCGCAGTTCACTCCCAGCACACGCAGGGCATGAGGCCACAGCATTCCCTGAGTACCTACGCTTTGGGGTATTTTTAAAAGAATCATAACTTTTGATTGGCTAAAGTGTTTTCAACAGTGTTTATATCAGTGACTAAATTTTCTACCAAGCTAACAGTAGCACTGACAGAGAGGGGATAAAGTTTCGGCTCGATCACTTGCTCCGACAAGGATAACAAGAGTTGTTTGTCGCATGGCAAAAAGTGAAGCACAGGTGCAGGCAATATATAATTATGAAGTGGCAGAGTGGAGTATCTACTAACAAATGATCACAATGTCGCATAAAGGTTAAATGTTAACTTGAAACACTTGTTACCTAAACAGATCTTAAATAAAATTAAATGTTAACACCGTTTACTGATTGTCTTAACATGTTTATGGTTCACTTGTGTGGTCGCTGGGTTGGCTGCCAGCAGGAGAAGATGAATCTTAATGTATATCTTTCAGAATGTTTGTTCAAGCATTGTTGAAGTGGATTCGGGTATTGCAGCTTTAAATATAGTGACCTGCACCAAAGACAATGAGTTAGATAAGGCGGGACAGTATCTTCTTTGTGCCTGGAAAATTAGAATGCGTATGCAGCAGCATGCTGATTGGGTGCAGGGCCTATGATGCATTGTGTGAAGAGTGCTTGATATTATGGTAAATTGATCTGATGAGTTTGTGACACAATTACAAACAAAAAAAGGTAGCCAGGGGTTTCTTACGGTTGAAGTACTTTGATCCCTTATAATTCTAGGAGCAAATGGCATTTAGACCTCTTCTTATTCCAGCCCCTTCAATTGCAAAGTAAATTGCTTCAATCAGGGCCGAGAGTGAACATGGCTCAGCATTTTCTCATGTTTGGTTGTGTAAAATACTCTACTGTCTATGTAGCCCCCATGTATTCACGGCCAGGTGGCTGTGCAAAAAAAAAAAAAAACGTGAATGCAAACGTCCCTGCTGTTCCATCTTATTTCATCTAATATCTTTGCTGGTACTAAAACCACGAGACATTCCTTCTTGTTAATGCTGATTTTGTGTGTGTGAAAATGCAGTTTCTGTGGTTTATTCAATGTATCCCAGGCTGCCATTGTTTATGAACATGTTGGCTGTTGAAATGTTAAATTCTGTGATGGAACTGAACTTCTCCTCATGTATAGACAACACATAATATTTTCAGAGCGAACAATGCTTCCAGGTGGAGTTACTTGCAAGTGCTTTTTTTCTTTTGTGTAAAAACTAGATTTTGTTACAATTATCAGAAATACATGACATAGTTTTTGTTAATGATTAGAATTGTTGTTACTTTCAGAAATACATGAATAATGTTTTCAGGGTGAACAATTCTTCCGTACGAAGTTATATGAAGTGGTTTTTGTAAAGATTCGATTTGTTGCTATTATAGATTGAAGCTTAGGAGGTGTTAATGTTTCATTCCTGTCAAACAAAATTATTGTGGTTCAAAAAAAAAAACAACAAAGGAATAGAACTGTCTGAGCTGAAGAGGATTCCCAAGCACCCGTGGCATGTCAGGAATCCTCAGAAAGCCCAAGATTTTGAAAATTTGAGAAAAGGTCCAAGAAAAACATTGGAAATACATATAGTATGTACTTATGTAGTGGGTTAGCCCCGGATTTCTCTTCAGGTTAAAAAAAAATTTTTCTATCTTTGTCCTGAATAAGTGGCTTGGAACCCAATAAAAGCTGTGGAAAAAAACATTCTCAAAGAGATGCAAGAACCACGATCAAATGAAATAATAATTACGCAAAATGACCACATCCTTTCTTCCCCCCCATCTTCCTACTGTCATTGTTGTTGTTTACAAATTTCTGTCAGAACTTGTGTATACATCTGTGCCAGTAAATTTGTGTGGCTGAATTTGGAAGAAACTCATCCCACTGTTGGCTGTCAAAGTCTCATCCAGGACTGCACGTGTCAGTCAGTGAGTCACAATGCAATACACATATATAAAGTAACAAACCAATTTCTCCTCAAATTGGTGCATGCAATTTTTGTATGTATTTTAACCTCTGTTTCATTTTGTTTTAATTTTTTCTTGTTTCTGTTTGCTCATAATATGAAATTTTCCCCTGGAATCGCCGAAAAATTCTGAGATACAATTGTGATGTATTTAGACAGATATTGCTGTGATTTCATGTCAGGAATGGCATTTCTTGTTTAATCTGGATTTGTTTCGCAAATTATAAAATAGAAATTTCGTTGTAGCAACAGTATTTAGTTAAAAGTTAAGAATTTTGTTATACTTTTTTTTTGTGTTGCTTTCCTTAAAAATTATTTTAGTTTTTAATTTAAAGTTGCATGATAATCTGGCATGATCCGATCATTTTATCACCGTTTTACACCATCAACCAAAATGTATCACAAGTGCAGAGCAGTGTTAGAAAGCTGTTGTTACCTTCAAGATAGAAGGTCCTTCCATGACTCTGATTGGTCATGTTTCTGTCCAGGTGCAGTCTACAGGTACTATGTACTATGGTTTGTAAATAAAACAACTGTTACAGGTTGGAAATTCTTTTGTTTAGTGGTGTGTTCTTTTTGTCCCAAGAAATGTTTGTCTATATCATTGTTGAAAATTTAAAGAAAAAAAATATGTTGAGGCTACTTAACAGAGTTTGGCATTACAGTATTAACTAGTATTATCTTAATCACTTCTGTCATACCCCTAAGTGCAGTTAAGCCGCCCCCATATATTCAGTTTTTAAAACTTGCTTTGAGTTTGTTTTTTTTTAAAGCCGTGTGAAGGTTAATGTGATAGAAAAATCCTTATTTCTTTTAGAATTTATGGTATAGTTTTCTTATTTATTTTTGATGGAGGATTGCAAAGAACTTTTGCTTTTTGTGGTCACTTTTCAACTTTGAATCAAGTCCGTTTTTTAAACTTTTTTTCTAGATAATGACAAAATATTTTTTTAAAAACACAGGAAATCCAAGAGGTCACAGCAAGGCTTAGAAATAGAACAAAGTTTAAAATAAAGCAGAAAAAGAGAAAAGGTTGTAATATATGTTGCAATGGCCCATGTATTCATTCTAATAAGTAACATTTATTATTTCTTACACAGGGCATTTCAACTACCCTTTCCCTTTTTCTACATTTTAACTCTTTCTGTCCTGATCAACGCAGATTGGGTTGATCGCTGATCGACTAGATGCCCGACTAACGCACCATGCGTTGATCGTCATTTTCATAATTTCACCTCTTTTGTGTGAAAAATCCTGGCCATAGCAGCAGGTACACCAAATCACACTGCATTGTACATAACATAAAACTTCTGCTTTATCCTATCAGTATGGTAAATAACAACATGAACTTTGTGTATATGTTTTACTTGTGTTTTTGCTATATGAAAATCTAGAGTTACGCTCTGTGTTGTGTCCCTTGGGCATCTGGAGTTAAATGGCCTTTGACAGAAAGAGTTAACACTTTCCAGATATGTTTAATACAATAAATCCATACACACACTGTGACAGGCTGGGAAATGAAAAGCAAAACAAAGAATATAATACCACCGGCATTATTTATTTCACATTAAATAAAGTATCAAATTGTATGCCAAGGCAATGTGAATCTGAATAATTTAAAAGATCATTTTTCAGTAATTTTTACCTCAACTGTGACAGGGCCTAAAACTCTCTTCCACTGACATTCTGAACCACTGCAGTTTGCGGATAAACACATTATTCATTGTTTAATTGACCTAGGCCAGGCTAGATGCAGTAAGATACACAAAGGAGTCAACTTAATTCCAACTTTGATTTTTCGAATTGCTTTTAAATCGAAGAAATTTCAAAGTGTCTGTTTTTTTTTTTTGTTGCTCTCCCTCATCACTATCAAAAATTTCTGGATAATTGGAATTCACACTGCCCAATTTCTGATAATTCAAAGTCATCAAGCTCAAATACACAAATGTCCCTGAACACCAATGTTTTTGACATACTGAATAACTAAATGTTAAAATTTTGAAAATGAAATGGCTTGTATAAATCTGCAGTTGGAGTATGATCAATACGAAGTTGGCGAAAAGGGGGGAAAAAAAGTTGTAAGTTGCAAAGCCCTGTGCAGAAACAAAGAAAGAATTTTATAATACATTCCAAAAGAATTGGCCAGTTATTGTTTTTTTCTTCTTTCTTTCTTTCTTTCATTTCAAACTCTTTTGGAATTTATTGTACACATGTACATGTAGTTTCTTCAGTGTTAATTTCTAACCCTAGACAGTGATACAGGCTACACCTTTCCCTTTCTTTCTGCCATGTTTCATTCCAAGCCCTGCTGCCACCTCGCAGATTTTGATTTTTTTTTTTTTTAATTTTGTCAGTCTAAGTAAGAGGCCTGAGAGAGACACCATCAATCAACATTACATCTTCACATTTCGGAGGATTCAATTATTCACTGTAACAAGAAATTGTTTTAAGAACTCAACTTTTTCCATAAATCCATACCATGTATCTGTGATATTGTTTCCTGAGGCTAAACATAAACAGTATAAATACTCAGCATGCAAAAGGTGAAAATTAATGTTTACTCATCCCCGGATAACTTTATGTAACTGCATGATACATGCCACATTACAAATTTGACACTATTCATTGACATAAATAAAAAAAGCGATAAAGGAAAGCAACAAAGTTTATGTTGACAATCATGTATTACGTTTAAATGTTGCGTCAAATTACCAACTTTTAACAAAGTTACAGTGGCAAAAAGGTAAACTGCAGGAATTTGCATACAATAAATTATGACGTGAACCAAATGAAAATTCATATAATACATGTAATAAATTGCATTTGCAGTATAAAAAAATTTCATTCCTTCAAATTTACGAGCATAAATGACAATATCAAACACAAGGATTTTGTGTGAATTAAAAAAAAGGAACAAATACAGAAAGGCCTAGAACAAAAACCCATTACTGCTACAAATTTATTGTATGTTTTATTGAGAAATCTCATTTCTGTGACGTTCCCCTTGGTTAATGCCCAAGTAAACTTCAAATTAGGTTCTTCCTTTTTAAAGCTAATAGTATCTGTGCATCAATGCAGGATTTATACACTGTACATCACTTGTTTAATATCTGTAGTCTTTGGAATTTTTTTGGTTGTGATAAGGAAGAAAAAAAAAACACTCTATATTATATATATGTGAGTGTGCATGGGAAAACCCGGCATAAGTCGGGAACATGAGATTTTGAGTTCTGTACATATAATAAAAGACAAGACAGTTCTGATAAATTGAAGTCAGTGACCCCCTAAAACAAAATTTTGAGAAAACAGCATTTAATCCTAAAAGTGGCAATAGCTAATTGACCAAGTAATATTGGAATGATTGTTGTTAGGAGACCATAGTCTAATTACAAAGCCGTTATAGAGATCATAGTGAGTAGTGTTCACTGCTCATCTACAGTTTACCCTGTAACATGCCACGGTCCCCTAGAAACAGCCAAGTCGGAAGCTTTTCAATCTTGTTAGGAGACCGCAGTCTAATAACAAAGCCGTTATAGAGATCACTGTGAGTAGTGTTCACTGCTCATCTACAGTTTACCCTGTAACATGCCACGGTCCCCTAAACAACAGCTAAGTTTGAAGTTTGTGATGGACCCATATTTTCACTTCAAAGCCGTTTTTCTCAAAATCAGCTCTGCCGACTTATGCCAGGTTTTCCCATGCACATTCACATATAAACATTGCTCCTCCAGGTGGCAATTCAGCTGGAGCTTTTAAAATACAATGGAAAGGCACTAAATACAGGGATGGGAATCCTCAGGCAATTTCCACAAATTTTTAAGTTTTGTTTTTGTTTTCTTTGTACTTTTCTCTCTTTTGCTGTCTGTTTCATTTCATGTAATTCTAATTTATAGTCATTTAATATTACCTTTGTGTGCCTTGAATTTTTCCACATTTACTGATACAGGAAGAAAATAGTGGGAAGGATAAATGAAGACTAACCATAGCAACATTTATGAATAGAAAATCAACTTTCTTTCTTCCTGAAACAAAATAGCCTAGCATTCTTGTGCATTGATACATCAGTGATTGGCATAAATGTGACCAGCGGAAGAACGGATTCATCTGCTATTGGCACACAAAGAGTTAAAAGGGAAAATAATACTGTATTATTAGTAAAAACTGTTTGATGCGTTGCCTAGATATGCATGGGCACAGTGTGTGTGGTGGTTGGTGGTGATGAGCTATGCCAAAGTCCAGGAAATTATTCTGTCAGTGGTTCCCATCCCTGTCAGTATCATTCCAACAAAATATAAGTTTAAAGCAGGAAAAAAAACAGCACAACAAGCCTACAATCAAATATACATACTCAAATTAATCCAAAGTCAAAAACTGGCAAAACCAAAGTTGTATGTAGTAAGCCTCATGTAAGAAATAATATCCAAACGATATAAATGATACGAAAGGCAAAGAAAAGGAAGACAGAAAATACCGATGTTTCAGATAAGACCAGTCTCAAGGAGAAAAAAAAACCAGTAAAAAATGGAAAATTGAACAGATAAAACAATCAAACACTAAAAAAAATGTAGATTATGAAATGTTCATATATATAAATAGAATATTAAACCAATACGTCCACTTATCTGCGAGTCCTGACTTGTATTTCAGCAGAGAAGCATGTCTGCAAATGGGTGCATGCTTGAGGTGACGCATATTTCGTCAAATTAATCCATAATTTAACCCTCTAAAAAGTCTAGGCTCCATGTGTCACCAGTAATACACAGAAATTTATTTATTTTTACTCATTTCTCCAATATACACTAAATCAACCAAATGATTACAAAAACCCCCGTAGCTCATTGACTCCCCCATGGAAAGTTATGGTTGGACCCCAGGTAAATTTGCAACAAACATAAATGACTTCCTAAATCATATACAAGTGAAGTTTGTTGTGGACAGAACTAGACTACACAATATACATATCAATTTGTTGGAAATTGAATGCAGAATAAGATAAAGGGATTGACAGAATGATTTAGCACTCTTTTGATACAAAAACAGGACGGTAAAGTGAAATGAAAAATTCAAGAACAGATTTTCACACCTAAATTTTTCAACTTACCCCATACTCATGCCGCTTCTTTGTACCCCTATGCATTCAACTTTTAAAATAATAACAGTAATCCAATTATGAATTCACCCCATCCAAATTTCATGCAGATATCTTCCAAACTTTTTGAGTTAGGATCAAAATCATATAACAGATATGGCGACATATTTCACGATGTCACAACACAGAAATATTTTTTAAAAACAACAAAAAACATCGATTTCAACATGCCTTTCGCTGTTTACGTCTCGCGGAAGGAACAGGAAGCCAACCTTGCGTGCGTGCAAAAATATACTTCTTTGCAACAGTTGGTAGCTTCGTAAATTAAGTTTTTAATTCCGAGCCGGGAAATCCGGCTTGGGGTCCGACTTCAGCAGTGTCTTGAGCCAGAAAATCCGGCTTAGGGGAGTCAATGAGTTACTTACGCCCCAAAAAACAAATTCGCACAATATCAGAACTTTCCTACATGCAGAAATGCGGGTGGAGTCTAGAGGTGTAAATCCAGTTGATGACAATATACATATCATTTTTATCTTAATTTTTAAGAGAAACAGCATGATCCTGCCAGAACAAAAATGTATTTGATATTTGATATTTGTGGACATACTCGCACATAAAAATCAGCAAGATCTTACTATGCAATCTTGGTTAGTTCATAAAAAATGGAATTACTGAAGCACTGAATTATTTCAGCCATTGCTTTTCTCTGAAACAAAATGGAAATGTTAACACCATGTCTTTCCCTCAATGGCATGTCTTGATGCCACCAAAGAAATAACTGGCAAAACACTGACATAAATATGTACTCCTGCTCATGCAAGTTTTTGGCAACTAGATGCGGTGTATTGCATCCTCCGGGATAAACCTGTGAATCCACCATTCTATCTCTCTCCTTGAATGGTCTACAAAGCTTCCCATATTCAAGAGTAACAGTCTTATTGGAGAATTCATGCCCAAGCTCTCATTTCTTGTTGGGAAACTGCATGCACAGAATTGAATGTACATTAATATCGTTTCCGTGGGCTTACTACAGGGAGCCAAAAACAAAGATCACTGTATTCTACTGTTTTACAACTTTTTACTGAAAAATACCTGAAACTTGAATTAACACAATCAACTGAAAGAAAAGTGTTTGGACAAAGCAATGCAAATTTATCGGAACAGTAAAAAAAATCCATCCATTAGAAATATTCAATAATACAGATTTACAAAATGTTAGAAACAAAAACAAACTCTCTCTCTTAACCTTTCCATCTCACCTTACGCCACGACTGATCGACTTTAACTTTTATGTGATAAATCTCCTGGCACATGTATTTGAAATTTAAGTAAATGAACCTCTTATGGCAGGGGTGCTCAACCAGTCGATCGCGATCTGCTGGTCGATCTTCAAGTGCTTGACAGTCGATCGCAGGATGAATGTAGGACACACCCGCGAGGTTTTAAAATTTTTTTTTTTTTTATTTGTCTTTGTATTTTGGCGGGTCGTTTTTCTTGGATGTGGTGGGTTTGTGTTAGTTTTTTCTTCTTTTGTCCTTGTGAATGTGGCAGATTGAAAATAAAACGTGGCAGGACGGCAAAACTTTACCTAGCAACACTGAAACTGCCATTATGGGTGTGAGATAATCGACATTTACCGGTATCGACTAATTTCGAGTAGATCAGAGGCAAATCTTGTTTCAGGGCTTCGCCAGACTGGTAGATCTCCAAAGGCTGGGAAATGTAAAAGTAGATCCTATGTCAATAAAGGTTGAGCACCCCTGTCTTATGGTATACATCCATAACCAACTTTTCACAAAACATTCATAATTTTGCCATTAAACTTACATCAGTGCTCTCGTTCTCCCTGATGGTAAAGCAGATTCTCTGCAACAGTTTTGAGTAACATTCATATACAGTGGAACTCTGATATTACAAAATCTGATGTTGCCAAATTTCGGTAATAAAGAAAAGAAATTCAAATTCAAATGTGAAGTGTGAGAAATGTGGCACTTATCTCTTCTACAAGCACATCTTCAAGGACTTTCATAATAACTAAAAATGGACTCAGTGTTGACTTTTTATTACTTTTTTAAATTGTGGATGCTTTTGTTTATGATTTATTTCATTTAAATGTGTAAATAAATTACCACCCAGTTATTTCTTTTTTATCTGTAACTTCTTTCTCCTTTGTTTGCACGTTGTTGCCCTCGGGCAACATACTCATATTACATAATAAAATTCAAAATATATTGAAATGGCTTTAGGAATGCATTTCCTCTATCCTAGCAACAACATTTTCGCACAACAAAAATGTTTAGATCTTGAAAAAAATAATTCATGCAATTAAGGGTTTAACAGTGTTCAGCACGAAATGTCTTTGGTTACGTCACAATGTTCCACATTTATCACATGCTTACTTTCTCCCATTTTGATGCACTACAAATCAAGCGTACAAAAAAGTACATATTATGTATGAGAATAAAAAAAGACAAGCTGGATAATGATGCTGTAACATGCTGTAAAGCAAATCTTTGATATTATTGCTATAGAGACAGAAAATGATTTTGTACAACTGAAATCTGCAGAAAGAACAAAATATCTAATTTTGGTCCACATTTCTAAACAAAAACTATATAATGTCATAATTCCTGTTTATGAAGGCACAAGATCATCAAAACAGAATGAAACAAGGCATGACAAATCATATTATGAGAAATATTTATGACATTTTAAAAAATGCAAACAGAAGCTTCTCCGCCTCCAACAACTTCAGTTTGACAATGTCCATCTTATCACAAAACCTACTCAATGCAATCAAGCACAATCTATAGGAGGCCTCACCCACATAAAAAGTAAAACAACTGAGTATAATATGTGAAAATGAGAGGTTTTTTGGGCTTCTTGAAAAGTTGCTGAAATTCATTGACAACACTGATTTATACCACTGCAAAAAGTGAATTGAATGATGCATTATCTGCAACCTGTGCTGATAACCACAATGTAATAACTATTTCAAATGACAGAAAATCAAGTGGCAAAATTCGACATGCCATCCATTTGACCTTTCCGTCTTTCTGCTGCTTAAGTGTTTCACTGTTTGGAAAGAAGTAAGAGACTGACTGTGAACAAAATATTAATGATTTACAAGAAGCTAAGACTAGAAAAAAAAACCCAGTTGACAATCACTGACTTGACCAGGTCCTGTCTCTGAGTATAGTTAACACCGTAGATGAGAACATGAGCTATACATTATGAAATACTTCCAGAGCCCCACCCCCCCCCCCTCCCAACCAACAGATTGCTCTTGTTTAATGTTAGTATAAAAGACAATGAATGATATATATGTACATCCCATGAATATCAGTAGCTAAATAAACAAAGACAATGGCAAATCTATCACTGGTCACTTTCTTTGTAAGTATGATGCAAGACCAGTACGATCTTCTGGAAATGAAATGAAATATAATCCTTGAGGTGATTTTCTGTATTCTTACCAGAGTACACTTTGAACATAACAAATCCATTAAGTTAAAAACAACATAGCACTGAATACAACTACAAATCATTTTTTGACATAGGCACCTGCAATTCCATACTGCTTAGCAATATGCAACTATAAAGAATTCTCATTGCAAAAAAAAAAAAAAAAATTTTTTTTCACCACTGAGTACATAATTGTGAATTCACCCAATTCTCATCTCTGGAAGATTTTCTTCAAATTTTGGGCATCAAGATTTGAATTTTCACAAGAAAATAAAATTGCACTTGAAATGGCTGAGACTCGGCTGCTTCGCTGCCATGAGATAATGTCATTTTCCAGTTTCTGCAGCATGAACTGGTTTTTACAACCAATGTCTCGTCTGTAGGGCAAGTGTGCTTCATATTCAAGCTTTAGTTGTCAGTCGGGGCCCGGATACTGTTTGGGGTAGGTCCGGTGTCTACATACTGTTTAACATACTGACCCGGGTGATACTGTGTGGAAGACATGTAAACACATCTAATGAAGAACAGCATTGGGTTGGAACAAACAATTAACTGTTAACTTATTACAGGGGTGGGATATATACTGACAGAAAAATTTCCTAACATAATTTATTGCCGCCAATCACAACACAGTTAAATCTCACAGCTATCCAAGTTTAGAAAACTGAACAAAATGTTGGCTGGGATAAAATTTATCATTCTGTCGATAGAAAATGATAGCAGACAAAATAAACTAATTCGTCAAAAATGGATAATGTTGTATTTGAGCCTTGGCCATTATTATGCTTGATTTTCTCAACTTGAATGGCTGTGACATAAAAGAAATTTTTACCTCTGGAAAAAACATTTTCAAAAAATCAGGAAATATCTGGAGGATTCCCATCCCTATTGTTGCAATTCAATACAAACATGGAGTATCAGTCACTCGAAGGGGTTTACAACAATGAAAAGTGGCATCTGGAGTACCAGCTTCTTCTCTTAGGCTAAACTCACTCTCCATGACCCAGATGCGAATATATCAAAGGCCAATTTTCAGTGACAGCGACTGAAGACCATGAGGGAATACACAACCATACACACAAAAATGTGAAACTGATCAATTTTTCATGTTTCATAGTCCACATCTTCCCTCTTGTGAATTTAAGGTGATTTTCTATATTTTGTAATTGCAGCTCTATTTTCAAACTTTGGTTTTGCATTGACAATGTTGACGAACCAATTTTATTCATAAGGGGGATAAGGGCAATAACCACTTTTAGTGACTATGGTTACTTTTCTCATGTGATCTTCCTATATATATGAAATATGAGTATCGTTCAGTGAAAAAAAACAAGTCAGCAATAACCTAAGAATCTGTTTGTTACATGGGGAGAACCAAAACATTGCATCAAGAAAGAATGCTGAAAGAAAAAAATATCAGGTAAAAAACTTGAACTGGGGAAGGATGGGATGAAAACAAAAAAGTGCATATGGGGAGATGAGTAAGCAGAGAAACAATGGAGCTGATAACCACAACGAGAGAAATAAACCTAAAGTTATGAGGTGGTATAGAACAAACCAGAGTTATGAGGTGGTATAGAACAAACCAGAGTTATGAGGTGGCATAGAACAAACCAGAGTTATGAGGTGGCATAGAACAAACCAGAGTTATGAGGTGGCATAGAACAAACCAGAGTTATGAGGTGGCATAGAACAAACCAGAGTTATGAGGTGGCATAGAACAAACCAGAGTTATGAGGTGGCATAGAACAAACCAGAGTTATGAGGTGGCATAGAACAAACCAGAGTTATGAGGTGGCATAGAACAAACCAGAGTTATGAGGTGGCATAGAACAAACCAGAGTTATGAGGTGGCATAGAACAAACCAGAGTTATGAGGTGGCATAGAACAAACCAGAGTTATGAGGTGGCATAGAACAAACCAGAGTTATGAGGTGGCATAGAACAAACCAGAGTTATGAGGTGGCATAGAACAAACCAGAGTTATGAGGTGGCATAGAACAAACCAGAGTTATGAGGTGGCATAGAACAAACCAGAGTTATGAGGTGGCATAGAACAAACCAGAGTTATGAGGTGGCATAGAACAAACCAGAGTTATGAGGTGGCATAGAACAAACCAGAGTTATGAGGTGGCATAGAACAAACCAGAGTTATGAGGTGGCATAGAACAAACCAGAGTTATGAGGTGGCATAGAACAAACCAGAGTTATGAGGTGGCATAGAACAAACCAGAGTTATGAGGTGGCATAGAACAAACCAGAGTTATGAGGTGGCATAGAACAAACCAGAGTTATGAGGTGGCATAGAACAAACCAGAGTTATGAGGTGGCATAGAACAAACCAGAGTTATGAGGTGGCATAGAACAAACCAGAGTTATGAGGTGGCATAGAACAAACCAGAGTTATGAGGTGGCATAGAACAAACCAGAGTTATGAGGTGGCATAGAACAAACCAGAGTTATGAGGTGGCATAGAACAAATTGATAAAACCCAGAGTTAGGAGTTGGTATAGAACAAATTGATAAACCCAGAGTTAGGAGTTGGTATAGAACAAACTGATAAACCCAGAGTTAGGAGTTGGTATAGAACAAATTGATAAAACCCAGAGTTAGGAGGTGGTATAGAACAAACTGATAAACCCAGAGTTAGGAGTTGGTATAGAACAAATTGATAAAACCCAGAGTTAGGAGATGGTATAGAACAAACTGATAAACCCAGAGTTAGGAGTTGGTATAGAACAAACTGATAAACCCAGAGTTAGGAGTTGGTATAGAACAAACTGATAAACCCAGAGTTAGGAGTTGGTATAGAACAAATTGATAAACCCAGAGTTAGGAGGTGGTATAGAACAAACTGATAAACCCAGAGTTAGGAGGTGGTATTGAACAAATTGATAAACCCAGAGTTATGAGGTGGCATAGAACAAATTTTTAAACCCAGAATTAGGAAGTGGTATGGAACAAATTGATAACCCCAGAATTAGGAGGTGGTATAGAACAAACTGATAAAACCAGAGTTAGGAGGTGGTACAGAACAGACTGACAAACCCACAGTTGTGAAATGGTACAGAACAGACTAATAAACCCAGAGTTACAGAATGGTACAGAACAAACTTATATAGCCAAGTATAGAACAAACTCATAAACCCAGGGTTATGAAATGGCATAGTGCAGACTGATAAAGCCCAAATTATGCAGCTGGATGGAACAACTGACCAAGAGAAAAAGACTAATAACCTGTCAGTTCTTCTTTCTTTTTGGCATGAGATAAGCATTTACACTCACAGCAGGTGGAGGCGACTCATCCCCAGGGTAATGGTGCTGGTGGTGACGTGTGGGCATCAACATGTGATCATCATCGTGCGGGTGGGAGGGACTGAAAGGTGGTCAGGACAAACATAAGAAACAACTCATTATATCAATATTATCCCAAAAATTTAGTTGTGAATGTTTGGTTTTTTAAAATTTAAATCTCTGCTTGTACACTGTGTATCCTGAAATTATTTTCATGTTGAATGTTATTCGTTTAAAACATTTTTGGTAATTTTTAACATGAATTTGTTTTGTTTTGACCTCCCTTGACATTGGTCTCAACTTTCATCACCCTATGTTGTTTGACCTCACTAAGGCAAACCAACCAAGATTTTCATTGTTTTTTTCAAAGATAAGCTGATGGGGTGATTTTCTTTGCAATAATAGACTCAGGTAACAATTCAAGTTAAATTACCTGAGTATGACCCCAAATTAAATTCAGAGGTACTTCTGTAGAGACATTTTCCAAATCAAGCTGAGTAGAGAAAATAATCAATTGTGTCCACTGAAAAGCTACACTTGCTCTGTTCTGCATCATTTGGAAACTGTCCTAACCAAAGACATTTCCTTTCAAAAACTTTGGATGTGGAAATGAGAAAACAGAACTGGCACAGTGCACCATTAAGAGGTAAGACCTACCCTGCATGCTGCAAAGTGCCCCTTTCTGACCAGGGCTTGGGGCTGGATGTTCCCATGGTTCCGTAATCTGATTCATACGGTGGGGGGTGTGGCAAAAAGGGATCTGTGTCATCAACTGGCACGTATTCTGCTCTCAGTCTGCAAAACATTGGGAGTTTCATTATAGTGACTGCCTAAAAAAACCTTGGTATTCCAAAACTAAAACATCCATTACCTGGGACAAAAACTGGGTGTGGCAAATTACCACGGCTATAAAATGCAAGGAACTGATGACATTAGGCAGCTGCTTTATCAGCAACATCATCAAAGGATTTCTCTTATAAGACCTGCAAAATGCTCTCTTTGTCTAGGTAAAGTATTTTAATTTATTTGTAATCTTTTCAAGTGTGACAAGCTATGAAACATCCACAAGGGAATTTATTACTGCATTTCACTAATCTTTCTGGTATTTATCTTTGAAACCTGTTCCAGTGTTCTCTTACTTTCTTTTGATGTACTGTCTCCACACACAGGACATGGAGAAAATCAAAATGGTACAAGTAAGTGCAATCAGACAGCACAAAAGAGCAAGAAGGGCAGACGAGCCACTGGGGAAAAAGATAATATAAAAATAAATCAAAATGCACATAGACACAACAGACTCCCTGACTTGTAAGAAAACACTAAATGTACATTCGTGTCCAAGTTATTTCATCCCAACGGAACTTCTTCATCAGTGAATCCACTTTCTGAAAGGTAAAATAATTACTGACCTACAAGGATAACGTTCAAAGCGCCATACTAATTTGACAGTCTTGATTGACATTTACTGATTTAGTGTAGGGACAAATCGATGGTGTTGTACTCTAACCGTGTCACTGGTTTTGGAATTGTTTTCCAGGAAACGAAAAAAACATCTTTCTGCGAGTTTTTTTTATACAGGACTATATCTTTTTGGTCGTATTAATCAAACAAAACGTGTCTTTCTGTTGTAATAAATATTTTTTTTTAAAATGCAGGTCTTTAAGCCAGTTACTCCTGTTACGCGGGTATCACACAAAGTATTGTCCGGCACTTACACAGTTAGAGATACACACGACTAGAGCACGACAAAATTCCGCCCCAGAAATCAGTTACACGATTAGAACAGCCACATACACGGTTAGAATTGTAACTATTGAAGGCTTCGAAGCTCAATTTTGCTTTTTATAGTGCGTGTAGACTTCCCATTTGAATAGGGAACCCCCGGAAAGGCGTGGTGACTATTTTTAGCTAAAAAAATTGAGTTGGTCAATTTTTTCCAGTTACACGGTTAGAGCACAACACCATCGAAATATGTTACACAATAGATTAAACTCCATGACTGAGAGTTCTCTGATGGTGTGATGTCCTTTTCATTAGAATAATATTTATTTGTTCTGCACCTGTACTTTAGGCAGCAAAGGGTTAATTACTGACTTCTACTGATGACATCTCTATTGTGTCAGCCTTGTGATAAATATCTGCATCACTTTTCTTTATTTTTCATTGTCTGTTACAGAGTGGGTATTATGACTGCATTTTAAATCGAGAGGTATTTATTATTTACTCTTTCGTACCATGCCACACACTAAGAACAATCTGAATAAGTTTCATAAACAGACCTGCAGGGCCACAAATTTAATTACATTAAATTTCCTAACAATTTTGTCTAGATCTCTTACATACTAAAAGACAACATCAGCAGCATCAAATGAAAATTCAATAATATGTCACTAGAAGTCTCCTCTAGATTCCTATAAGATTAAGATCATTCTGACTCACTAACAATTTAAGTACTAGTTATATATCTCTCAGATATAGTCTGCCTACTATCTATCAAGCAATCTACTAATGTCTCTGGCGACGATGTCCTCTCAGCTATTTGTGCCTACCGCTTATAATGGATCAAGCTCGTCAATATAAACTGACGTAGTTAAGTCTATTGGATCTACTCTAGGATGGGCTGGCAATCCCCAGCCTCATCCAGACAAGTCAATCCCAATTCACAGGTGTGTATGCCAAACATTCATACTAGTTGCAAGTTAATATAAATCTTTGTCTTGCATTCTTGGGTAGCACTCCTAGTATATGCGGCAATCCTGTTCTACTGGATAAATTATGTTCAGCTCCTCGTTCATTGTTGAATCATCAAAGGACAAACACTTACACTTGGTCCCTGGTAGGAAAACCAGGGAACAGTAGACAATAGCAGTGGGCATATCTCATTCAAGCATATGGCTTCATCTCAATGCCTATAATGGACTAGACATGAATCAACAGTCTTATGATTCTTCAGGCAGAATCGTGCCGACGCTTTTATACTGTGCAGCCACCTGCAAATTACCGTCCAAATGCCTAGATTTGATTGGTGCATCCATGCGAGCTCAGCTCGCAGTATTAATAGATTCTACGTGGGAGTTGGTCACGGCCTTGTACTAAAAACAGACAAGGTCAAATTAAAATGTCAAAACCATTACTGAAATCTTTAAACCCTCGTGCTTTCTACATTTTATGTACGAATTTCTGAACGCGACTAAGCGTCTTAAACTATCTATCCTTATTCACCCCTTCTCTTCCCTTGTAAGTGTTCATCAAAATCACGGGGTCGAGAATTGCACTGTCACTCCTAACTTATCCATTTATTCTATCTTGCCCCACTTTCTTTCCATCTCTAAGAAAAAGTGTTTCAAAAACAAACTGTTCACGAGAACAGTTCAAGGACAATTTACGCTGGTTATAATCAACGAGACCGTGAAAACTCAAGTCTTTGCAAGTCGTGACCCAGCACGACAATTATAACATTAACCTTGACATTGTCCATGCAAATAAATGTAATGTATAAAACATACACTACTTTCAGTGATTGCTAAGACATTGGTAACTTACATGGTATTGTCACAGCCAGCATCTATTGCTGACACATAGTAGTTGTGTAGAGTTGTGCAGATGCCAACATTGTTGAGGAGTGTAGAAAGATTGCCCACTGAGTACTGCAGGTCATTTCTCATCTCAACAACATACTTGTCCAGCTGGCCAAGGCAAACAAACAAATAAAAACTTATCAGTAAACTGCCAGTAGTGCTCCAGTTTCTTCCAGCCAAGCATGTATCAACACTCACACCACTATGCACATATCTATTTCAGTGCCACAAATGTGCAACTATACGTAACATCACGCAATCTAACACAATTGCTGCATATGAAAAATTTATTTTTACCATGTGACAGATCTAGAATAAGTAACTTTTGTTGTCTCTGATAAAAAATTTTAATGTGAAATTTTTTTTTTTTAAAACAAGGCAGTAAACCTAGCAATGCTAAACACTGTTCTAATCAAATGAAATATGTGAGTGTGCATGAGAAAACCCACAATATGTCGCAAACATGACATTTTGAGTTCTGTACACATAATAAAAGACAAGACATTTCTGATAAATTGAAGACAGTGACCCCCCTAAAACAAGATTTTGAGAAAACGGCATTTAATTCTAAAAGTGGCAATAGCTAATTGACCCATTACTATTGGAGTGATTGCTGTTAGGAGACCGTAGTCTAATAACTAAGCCGTTATAGAGATCATACTGAGTAGTGTTCACTGCTCATCTACAGTTTACCCTGTAACATGCCACGGTCCCCTAAACAACAGCCAAGTTGGAAGTTTGTGCGGGACCCATATTTTCACTTCAAAGCCGTTTTTCTCAAAATCAGCTCTTTCGACATATTGTGGGTTTTCTCATGCACACTCACATATAACTATTGTGAAAATCAAGGCCCATGGATTTCTCTTTTCTTATTTCCTATTTAGAAAATTCTGACTCATTCCATGTCCAATATCAGGCCTTAAAGAGAATGTAAACATCTGTAACAAACATGGTGGCCAGGAATTCCCCCAGACTAGAACCAGTGACACCGAGCTAAATCTAACCAATGAGAACGAGTGTATAAAGGTTGACATCACCTTCATTTTGTATGTAATGCTCTAATGATATTTACCTCTGCTATGTGATAAGGTTTGGCCAGTTTGACAGTATCATCCAGGTTGGTGATGGCTGTAGACACAGCTTGCTGAGCTGATAAAATCTCCTGCAATGGTAAAAGAATGAATAATTATACACACTTGATCAAACTCTATCAGTCTCTAGTGGCTTGCTTCGCTTATGTCTCACAAAATTGTGGCTTTGATCGTGATACTCCACTACATCACACCAATTTCACACAGCTGCTGTTTTTTTGCATGGCCGCTCGGCACATGCACACACAAAGATTTGTTTTTGGCACAACGGCTGAGTATGTGCACTCTCGGAAGAACAAAACATATAGCCTCCAAACTTCCGATGAAAGACAAAATAACAAAAAAAGTTGGTATGTGCACAAACTCTTTGACATCCAGTAACACCAACTGTTTCAAACCCAAGATTAAGATTCTTTTTGTTGCATTTATTTTATTAACCCTTTGACTACCAAAACCGTGAAAGCTAGATATTCTGAAATTCTGTCGATATTTCCAATGTTATCCATTTATCTTTACGAGAGCCAATGTGAATCGAAATTATGACATTCATCTGCAATTCAATGTTATTAACTGAGAATCAAAAACATACAACTTATGCAGCATTAAAGAATTTTCATCAATTCTGTGCCAGTATTGAAAGAGTTAAGGATATTTTCGTATCACATCCCAGAATTGCCCCTGATAGCTTTAAGCAAGCTGGACAGGTCATGGGGGAAGGACCAGACAAGATTGAACAGACCGGCCCTCCAGGTTCGGGGGTTGGGCGTAGGGCTAACAACCCTACCCTGAAATCCTTGTTGGGGTGACCTTACTTGGAGAAACAAAAATCGTTACGGAAACAGCAACATGGAAAAACCAACGTTCTGGATGTGATGGACCTTCTGAGTACCTCGCGACTCGTATGAATGCAAGTAGTGAAAGCCGAAAGGAAACTGCTAGCAGGATGAAGGAGGAACTGAACACCGCCAAAACCAAGACCAGGATTGGATACTGGAATGTTAGAACAATGTATGAATCGGGTAAGTTAGCACAAGTAACATCAGAGATGAGGCGCTACAACCTACACATCCTGGGTGTAAGTGAGAGCAGATGGACTGGATCTGGAAGGATCAAAACATCCACTGGAGAAACCGTTCTCTACTCTGGAAGAGAGGATGACCAACATCATGAAGGAGTAGCCATCATCCTAAAGAAAGGACTGGACAAATGCTTGTTGGAGTGGAAACCAGTCAACAGCAGACTGATGAGGATGAGGATGAAAGGACGACACACAAACATCACTGTCATCCAATGTTATGCACCAACCAACGAAAACGACAACACAGACAAAGACGACTTTTATGAACAACTCCAGGGGGAAATGGACATGACGCCACGGCATGATCTCATCATTGTCATGGGAGACCTCAATGCTAAGGTAGGTAAAGATGATATAAATTATGAAAGAGTAATGGGAAAACATGGAACTGGAACAAGGAATGACAATGGAGAAAGGCTTGTGGATTTTTGTGCCTTGAACAACTTAGTCATCGGAGGGACCCTTTTCACACACAGAGAAATTCACAAACTCACATGGAATTCTCCAAATGGAAGAGACAAGAACCAAATAGACCATTTGATGATCAACGGTATGTGGAGACGATCCCTTCTAGATGTGAAAGTGAAAAGAGGAGCTGACGTAGCCAGCGACCACCATCTAGTGGCAGCACTTATCAAAATTAAACTGAACAAGACCGGAATCAAGACATCAAAGCAAAGACACCTTAATATTCAGAAACTGAGAGATGCAAGTGTTAGAAATGCCTTCAACATACAAGTCAAGAACCGATTCCAGGCTCTACGAGAGTCTGATAAGAACAACCCTAATGAAAGAGGAATCGATTCAGAGTGGAAAAGAGTAACTACAGTGTACACAGAGAGCAGTGTAGCCTGCCTTGGATTTAATGAGAAAGGGAAAAGCAAGGAGTGGATCCAACAAAGAACATGGGATGTGATCGAAGAGAGGAAAGTCATGAAAAAGAAACTCCTACAAGTGAAATCGGAAAGGCTGAAAGAGAGGTACCAACATAGCTACACAGAGTTAAATAAGAAAGTGAAGAGACTAGTAAAGAAAGATAAACGAGAAGCCATGGAACAGCTAGCGGCAGATGCGGAGGAGGCAGCAGCAAGAGGAGAACAGGGTAAGCTCTACAAGATCACTAAGCGCATTTGTGGCAAGTACGGTGGAAGACCAAGTGTTCCAATCAAAGACAAGAATGGGAAACTACTGACTACAGAACGAGAACAGGATACACGCTGGACAGAGCACTTTCAGGAATTACTAAACCGGCCACCACCTGAAGATAGAATAATAATACAAGATGCTGCTGAAGACCTTGACATCAACATAGATCCACCAAAGAAGGAAGAGATAGTGGCAGCAATAAAGAGCCTAAAAAACAGCAAAGCCCCAGGAAAAGACAACTTGACTGCAGAACTGTTCAAAGCAGATCCGGATCAGTCAGCCACCATCCTTCAGCCACTGTTCACAGCTATCTGGGAAGCAGAAGCAGTACCAAAGAGCTGGAATGAAGGCAGAATAGTGAAAATACCCAAGAAAGGAGCACTCAGCGATTGCAACAACTGGCGTGGTATCACTCTCCTTTCTATACCCAGCAAAATCCTTGCCAAGATCATTGTGCAACGTATGTCAGATGCTGTGGACAAGACACTGAGAAAGGAACAGGCCGGATTCCGAAAGGGGAAAGGATGCATTGACCAGATCTTCACACTCCGAAACATCATAGAACAGTGTTCAGAATGGCAAAGGCAGCTCTATGTGAACTTCGTTGACTTCGAAAAGGCCTTCGACAGCATCCACAGAGAGAGTATATGGCGCATTCTTCGGCACTATGGGATTCCCAGCAAGCTTGTTGAACTCATCAAAAGCTTTTACAAGAACTTCAGTTGCAGTGTCGGAAACAGTGATGCATCCTTTGAAGTGAAAACTGGTGTACGGCAAGGATGTGTGATGTCAACAATTTTGTTTAACCTCGTAATCGACTGGATTATGCGGAAAACTACAGAGGATGCACCAAGAGGCATCAGATGGACACTCTTCGACAAACTAGAGGATTTGGACTTTGCGGATGACCTTGCGCTATTGTCACATAGTCACCAACACATGCAAGATAAGACGCAGAGACTACATAATTTTGGATGCAAAGTAGGCCTTCGGATTAGCCAGAAGAAGACAGAGATTATGACCCTAAATGTAGACACTCCAGCACCAGTGCAAGTAGATGACAAGAACCTCACCACGACGGACAAATTTAAATACCTTGGTAGCATTATCAGACCAGAGGGTGGCACAAAGGAGGACATCCAAAGTAGGCTGGGAAATGCAAGGGCTGTCTTTCAAAGTATGAGCAACATCTGGAAATCGACACAATACGGCATCAACACCAAGATCAGACTGTACCAAAGCTGTGTCCTATCCACACTCCTGTATGGATCAGAGTGTTGGCGAATGACAGAAGGTGACCTCGCCAAGTTGTCTTCCTTCCACACCACATGTCTTCGTAGGATTCTCCGCATCTTTTGGCCAAACAAGATTTCTAATCAGGAACTACTAAGGCGATGCAAGCAAGAAGAAATAGCCAACATCATCACGAAGAGACGATGGAGATGGCTTGGACACGTGCTGCGAAAGGAAGCAAATTCTATAACCAAAACAGCACTTCAGTGGACACCGGAGGGACGGCGCAAGCGAGGCAGACCCAAGGCAACCTGGCGGAGAACAATCGAGGCAGAGATGAAATCCTTCAATCACTCATGGGGAACTCTCGCAAAGATGGCCCAGGACAGACAGGGCTGGAGATCCTTTGTTGCTGCCCTAAGCACCAGTGGGTGCAACAGGAAATAGTAGTAGTACATCCCAGAATGGTCTTACAGGCTGATTTTTACCCTCAAGTGAAATACTTTTTCATTTTACCATTAACCCAATCAGCGCTGATTGGGTCTATTATGACACCCTGTATATAGTCCAGAGTGACAAATCACACAATTATACATAATACATGTGAAGCCAAATTATTTACTACTGGTGCTGATGTCATTTTCAAACAAGTTGTGCAAGTGAAAAGTTTGTCAGTTCACAAACCTTTTGATACGGCTGAGCAGGGTCTGTACATTTGATGTAGGCTGTCACTGGCACTGAAAAACATAGGAATTAACAACTTTAGTGTTTTTGGTGTTTAATCAAAAACATACTTTGGTGGAAAGAAAACTGCAATTAATATGAAAGACATTCTTGTCAAACCTATGGACCTGGCTAGAACATTTGAAATAGAATATTACATTCTCATAGATACAAGTATCAAATTAACCAGTGATAAATTATGCTATTTGCATGTTGCCTGCAACAGAATAAATATCACTCCCAGAAGAATTAATTGTTTACCCTCTATTGTTTGGAACACATATTATAAAATATGTGAGTGCAGCCCTTCTTTTATAAATATTGGAATACCTGGCTTATTTCCCTTGCACTGAAGGCAACCATGTTAGATACACTGGCTTGTTTTTCCGTTAATGGGTACAGTTTCAATGTGGACAATATTGTCCTTCCAATAATGTGGCACATTCATCATACACTGGTACAAGTGGTGCTAGGTCAACTTTAAGTCAGCTAGGCAGTAGTGTTGATTGTTGGCCCTTACCTTCACTTGAACTGCCCTCGGTCAGACTGATAAAGTAAGTATCTGGGTCAGAACACAAGTCTCCCAGTGCCTGCACAAAGATTAAAATAATACTACTGAACATTCAGTGACACATCACAAGGAGTTTTCTTCAAATTTTAATCTCATCATCCTCTTTGGTTTCCCCATGCTTTCCATTTTAACAAGGCTCATGCATTTCATCCTAGCATTAAATTTGTCAACACGTTAAACCAAAAGATCAAGCACTATATTTATGCCATGTTAATTACTGTAGTTCAATTCCTGAAATAAAAAAGGTGTTTTTCACAAATAACTTATTTATTTCTTGACTGACCTTCCTCAAATTTTGTATGTGCCATTCTTAATAGGATTTTGAATTTAGTATTTTCCAACATGTCTAAATAGGTCAATTTACTCATAACATTTGGGTATCTAACACCCTGTCTTTCTGATAGGAGATTTACAGCATATATCTTTCATTATCATATTGAGTGTGCAGCAATGCTCACTGCATTTAGGTTGAGACAATTTTCGATTTAAAACTTGAGTGCAATACTGAGAATTATTTATTCATTTTTTTTTTTAGGTGAAGCTAAAATTCACTTAGTGTTTTGTTTTTGAGATTATTGTATTTCAAAATAATTTGCCTGACACTGACACTACTTTTCTGTAAAGCTCTCAAACATGCAGACACGTTAATGTACATTACTGGAATAAATTTTTTTTTAAAAAAAGCTAAAATCTCAACAGCTCACACTAGATAACATAGTGTAGTAATGACAAATTAATTCAAGGCCACATGCAAAGCTTCAAAAAAATTGGTACATTGGTAAAAGAAAAAAAAAAAAAGCTGTGCGTTTTTTTTTTTTTTCATGAAAAGAACTATATTATCATACATGTATGCCCTTAACGATGTTTATTTTAGTGTCTGTCAATGTTCCATGATATTTCTGTACTATTTTCTATGTCATTTATAAGGTGACGAAGAGGGACAGCAAAGAATACATCTGACGTGATACTGCGTGTCGTAAGAGGCGACTAAAGGTGCAAAGGTCCTGGTCTCCCGAGAAGAGCCAGTTGGCGGTGGGCCAACTACCCACCCTGTAAAAATAAACCAGTTACAGAAACACAAGCAAATACTTTAAATCAGTCTTTTATCTTGGGAGAAGGGGGAGCATCTGCACCTGTAGATTCAATGAAGGACAATGGACAAAGCCGAAAGGACTCCACTGGCCTGACTGCTCCTTCATCAAACAAGTCACTCCGGATTGCGTCGTGGAATGTCCGCTCCATGTATGAAGCAGGAAAGAGTGCCCAGGTTACAATGGAGATGAGGCGATACAGACTGCACATACTTGGAGTTAGCGAGACCCGCTGGATACAGTCCGGACTGAAACAACTTAATTCTGGGGAAAAGATTTTGTATTCTGGAAGGGAGGACAAAAAGCATACAGAAGGAGTAGCGATCATCTTGAGCAAGCACGCCCAGAGGTCACTGAGGGGATGGGAACCCTACGGAAGGAGAATTATATTGGCATCATTTACTACAAAGAACAAGAACATCAACATGAACATTGTGCAGATATACGCCCCAACAAATGAAGCAACCGATGAGGACAAGGACGATTTCTACAACCAGCTTCAGGAAATAGTTGACACATTGCCAAGAAAAGATGTGAACATTATAATGGGAGACGCCAATGCCAAGATAGGACAGGACAATACAGGGTATGAGGACATTATGGGGTGCAATGGTTTGGGACAAATGAATGAGAATGGAGAGCGGTTTGCAAGTTTCTGCGCATTTAACAGCTATGTGATTGGAGGTTCAGTATTCCCACACAAGAGGATCCATAAGGCCACTTGGATTTCACCGGATGGAGTAACTGAAAACCAGATTGACCACTTTTGCATCACCCGACGATTCAGACGCTCACTGGAGGATGTCATAGTACAGAGAGGAGCTGATGTTGGATCTGACCATCACATGCTGCTGGCAAGACTCAAACTCCGCCTCAAGAAACAAGGTACCAGAGCAGGAACAAAGAGGAGAAAGTTTCAAGTGAGCCTTCTGGATGGAGACAAGAAGGAAGAGTTCCAGCTGACACTGAGGAATAGATTCAAACCCCTTGTTGACCTCGAAGAGACAGTAGATTTGGAGACTCACTGGGCTAAGGTAAAAGGAGTATTTACATCGACATGCCAGGATGTTCTTGGGGAAAAGAAAGTGGAACACAAGGAATGGATCAGTCAAAATTCACTGGACTTGATAAGGATAAGAAGAGACCTAAAAGAACAGGTAAATGCAAGTCGTACAAGAAGCTCAAGAGTTGGTAACCAGGAAGAGTACCGAGCAACAGCTAAAGAGGTCAAAAAATCAATTAAAAAAGACAAAGAGGAGTTCATAGGAATGTTAGCAGAGAAAGCAGAGAAGGCAGCAACAGCAGGACACATGAGGATCCTCTACCAGACTACAAAGACTCTTGCTGGAGAATATGGAAAACCTGAAGTTCCTGTCAAGGATTACAACAGGAAGGCTATTTTTGGAAAGGAAGCTCAGGCAAAAAGATGGATAGAACATTTTAACAGCCTCTTGAACAGACCTCCACCAAGCAACCCACCCGACATTCTACCCGCAAGAAATGATTTACCGATCAGTTGCGACCCTCCGACTAAAGCAGAGATTAATGATGCCATAAAGCAGTTAAATCGAGGCAAGGCAGCTGGACCAGATCAGATCCCACCAGAGGCGCTGAAGGCAGATGCTGCTGGGGCTGCAGAGGGTCTGCACTCGCTATTCTCGAGGATTTGGATCGGAGGCAAGTTTCCAAAGGACTGGAAGGAAGGACACCTCGTGAAGCTTCCAAAAAAAGGGGACCTCAGCAATTGTAGTAACTACAGAGGAATCACACTTCTCTCCATCCCAGGAAAGGTTTTCAACCGGATTATTCTCAAGCGAATACAGAATGCAACAGACCCAAAACTTCGTGAGGAGCAAGCTGGTTTCAGGAGTAATCGATCAACCACCGACCAGATCGCCACGCTGAGAATCATAGTAGAGCAGTCGCTAGAGTGGAACTCCCAACTGATAGTGAACTTCCTTGACTACGAGAAGGCCTTTGATAGCATCGATAGAGAAACACTGTGGAGAATATTGAGACATTATGGAATCCCAGAGAAGATGGTGAACCTTATCAAGAGCATGTACGAGGGGACAAGTTGCAGAGTCGTACACGATGGCGAGCTTACTGACAGCTTTGATATCAAGACTGGTGTTAGGCAGGGTTGTTTGCTGTCCCCATTTCTGTTTATCCTGGTGATTGATTGGCTTATGAAAGAAACCACCAGTGGAGGAAGAAATGGCATACAATGGACCCCATGGACACAGCTGGACGATCTAGATTTTGCAGATGACTTGGCACTATTGTCGCACACACACGACCAGATGCAAGCAAAGACTACAGCTCTAAACAAAATTTCAGAATCTATTGGATTGAGGATACATCCTGCGAAGTCGAAGGTCCTAAAAATTGTTGCACCCCCAAGCGCACAAGTCAGAGTAGGAGATCAACCACTGGAAGATGTAGAGTCCTTCTGCTATCTTGGTAGTATCATTGACAATAAGGGAGGAACAGAGGCAGAAGTCAAAGCACGAATTGGAAAGGCACAGGCAGCTTTTACGTCCTTAAGCAAGATTTGGAGAACCAAGGATATATCTCTAAAAACAAAGCTGAGGATATTCAACTCGAACGTGAAGTCAGTCCTGTTGTATGGATGTGAGACTTGGAATGCATCCCAGGCCTAAAAAAGAGAATCCAAGTTTTCATCAACAGATGTTTGAGGAAGCTACTTAAGATCAGATGGACAGACAAGGTCAGCAATGAAATTGTATGGAAAAGAACAAGACAGAGCCCAGTCAGAGAGGAAATTGGTAGGAGGCGATGGAGATGGATCGGCCACACTCTCAGGAGGCCAGGAAACAGCATCACGAAGAAGGTATTGGATTGGAATCCCCAGGGCAAGAGATCAAGAGGAAGGCCGCGCGGAACGTGGAGAAGAGCCAGAGAAAATGATGTGCAACGAAGCGGAAAGACTTGGAATAATGTAAAGAGACTGGCCCATGATAGAGAGGGATGGAAAGTGTTTGTTGGTGGCCTATACCCTGATCCAGGGTGAGAAAGGCAATGATGATGATGATATAAGGTGACTGTGCAGAATCAATCCTGTATCACAGCCAATCGCCCAGGTTGAAATAAAAATAAAAAAAACAATAAAAAAGAACAAGTAAAATGATAGCTTCAGCTTGAAAGCTTTGCCAATTTAGATTTTTATGTCTGTTTGCGTTCTCTATTGACAGAATGGTAAATTTTCTCCCAGCTATCCAGATGCTTCATTTTCTAAACTTTAGCTGCGGTGGCATTAACAACTCTATAATAAAAAAAATATTGCTACTGTCCATGGAGACCTGCAGCATGACAGGCACGAGCTCATGCAGACTGATTGCGAGCACATGAAGACACTGAGGTGCTCCCCCATAAGCAGAGTGATGAAGGTGGGATGCAAAAGGGGCGAGGGAGGACTGTGCGACAAGGCCAGACAAACCTGACAAATATGGACTCAGCTGGCCACAGGGACAATCAGTGGAATAACCCTCAAATGGATCTTGGAGCAGGGTGAGGAGCACTTATGGGGGATGTCCGATGTACTAGGATTCTGATTCGTATCAATCAATCATCAAAAAAGCTTGCTATCTAAGTAACAGTGAATACACGAACTTTGATGAGTTATTCATGCATTCGTGCAAACAGAAACTGCAATCAATTCTAAATGACTGCTCCCACCCCTTATTCCAGAGAAGTTGATGAATACCGTATTTAGAAACGAACAGGGAGCATTATAAGTGATCTTTTTTGCCATTCCCCATTTGAAGTAGTAGTGTTTCCTTCCTGATGTGGTATGCTATTGTGAGTTTTCCTAATGGGTTGTTTTGACAGTGTGAGTGTCAGCATAAATCAGCAATGATCTTATCTACTGGTAATGTTGTATAAGCAATGCGCATGTGTGTTTTAGAGACCTGTGTAGCTTTGGTATTGTATTTAATGTAGTACTGTTACTGATGCTGTGACAACAAATATCCTTACCACAGGATAATTTTGTATCTTGTATACTACTTTAACCCCCTTTGGGAAATTTGCCTTTGTGTTATTGCAGCCCAGTTACAACTGGAGCAAGCATGTCGTCGCCCAGTGCAGTGCCAGTTGGCGGGTTGTTTTTGGGTGCGGGGTGGTGTGAATGGTAGGGATGAATTTTATTTAATTTTGCCCGGGCAGCATGCCCGTTCAGCCTGCTCTTTTCCATTTCCAACTGCCAAGGTATCTTTAACGTGCGCAATGTGCACACAGGCCTTCCGAATTTTTCGTCCATATCCGAGAAGACTATGTGCTCGATCCTACCTCCCATAGGATCAGGGACAGGAAAACATGAGAAAAATCCCAAAATTCCAACATACCTGCACCAACTGGGATTTGAACCCGGTACCTCCGGCATGAAAGGCGAGCACCTTGCCTCTAGACCACGGTGTCCCGAAGTTATATCTATCTTATATTAGCCTGTCTGTCCTGTCGCCTCACATATAATGCTAGATAACAGACAACAACCACACACTCACCACAGATACACTGATGTAAGCCCCTGTGGCTGACCAGATAGCCAGTGACCAGAAAATTCCTATAGCAGCACATCTGGAAGACAAAAAGGTTAAAATTTCAAACCTTCATACAAATTTTCTGCTTCACAAGTAGACAATACAGATTTCCAAAAAGTTTTGTTGTTTTTTTTGACTTTGGAAAGCACAACAAGATATTTTGTTGAGGACAATCAGCAACATGTCAACATCACTATCAAAACAATGCCCATACATAAACAAGAAATACCATAATATATTTGTTATCTGCACAGTAGCCATTTTATTTAGAATAAAATCACATCACACTGACCATCTTTTGAATAGCAGGAAAAGAATGCTGGTCAATGGTTCTGAACTTGCCATGAGAGGAAATTCATTTCATTATATCTGGCCGCAGTTGCATCTTTTTTCTGTTGTATGTATTTTTTGTCCTTAGTCTTTTGCTCTAAACTTACATTTACCTTCACAATGTTTCCTTCCAGAATAGAAATACTGTTGTATTAGGAAAACAACAGAAAACCAAATCAATGCTTAGTTAACATTTGCACTTTTCTCTGAATGCAGTGTTAGCTTTCCTGAATAAATTAAGAACAAATGACAAGACAGGAAACTCAGGAGACACGGTCTAGAGGCAAGGTGCTCGCCTCTCATGCCGAAGGTACCGGGTTCAATTCCTGGTCTGTGCAGGCATGTTGAAATTTGAGGGGAAAAATTCCAGCCTCTCATCTTATGATCAAGCACGTAGTCTTCTCAGATAAAGTCGAAAAACTTGGAGGGCCAATGTGCACATTAAAGATACCCTGGCAGTTGGAAATCAAGAAGAGCAAGCCTAACAAGGCCACTGCTGGGGCAAAATTTAAAAAATAAAAATAAAAAAATATCCCTACTATAAAAACACACAAAAGATAACAAGACAGGTGTAAATGCCATGCCCAGCGAACCTCCTAAAATAAAGACCTAAAACAACGAGACTGGAAACTCACACTATCAATGTGCCCTTAGATCTCAGCAAGAGCCCAATCAAAGCCAGCAGGAAAATGAAGATGTACAGGCAGAAAATGATAATGGTGATCATCCATCTGTACAAATAATCATAATATATACTTTGTTATATGTGGAAGTAAGCAATACTTTACAAAGGGTGACACAAAATCATCAAAGCATGACACGATTTACACATCACAAAAACTTCCTAGCGGACCAGTCATAATCAAATCACTGACGAAATTTGGAGCATTAATAATAATAATGATACACAGCATCTATTTACACACAGCGCTCCATCCCAGTAATGACCAGGCTCTAAGTGCTGTATCTCCATACCTATACTGATTCTCTCCCTCCCCCTCTTTCTCTCACCCTCACTCAATTTATTCTATAAAGAAAAAGAAAAAAAAAACATTTAAGAAGATGGCTCTTCAGCTGATGTTTAAAAGCCATAAAAGTTCAGTGTCTCCCAAAGACTGAGGCTAACAATTCTAAATCAGTATTATAGTTGTTCCTTATAATCAGGGTTCATGCAAAGTCATGAAACCTTTAAGGACTTTTTAAGGACTTCCTAAGGACTCACAGTAAACAAATTAAGAACCTGTGTGCCTGCGACCAAGAAATATTACATGTATGCAGCACTCAAAAATTGAGAACCCATGGGCAAGAAATATTACAACTATACAAGTGGTGTGCAGCACTCATCGAAACGGGACATTTCTGTATCCAGAGTTCAAACATTGTAAATTCACTCCAAGAAGTTCAGTTATTTCAAAGATTTGAATCTCAAATGTTTCAACTGAAACACAAATTTTAAGGACTTTGACATCATTTTCAGAATTTAAGGACCCTTTGAATACTTCTTTTTTCTTTTATGAAAATTAAGGACTTCAAGGACTTTTAAGGACCTGTGTGAATCCTGTACAATCAGCTACGTCATTACACATGAATATGAAAGACATTAAATTCACGTGAATGAAAAACCATGAAGCAAATGAACTTCAAAAGTTTTGTGGCTGGCACAAACAGTGGGATAAAAGGGCAAAAGAGCGGATGTTTTAGTTTCGTTTACCTGAAGTATTCTGCATCATCAGCAGTACTCACAGCATCATCAAAATCTCCATCAGTATCTTCTACCTGGACCTTGTCAAAGAATTTACGAGCTGAAGTGGCCTCTTTGCGGATGCTCTTGATTAAGTTTACAGCCTCATTTCTGATGGTTTCATTTTCAATCTGTAATGTGGCCTCTTCCAGAGCATTAGATAATCTTGTGGACACATCATTTGCTAAATTGTCCAGAGTTTCAATCTGTTTGGGTATATATACATAAACAAAGTTTTATTGGTTTGCAGAAATGCCCACTTTCCAAACAGTGACTGAAATGAAACAGAGAAAGTGGGGCATTTAGAAATGTATACCTAATTGGTGTTCAGAAAAGCGGGAGTGAAACAAGTTTAAAGAAAGAAGAAGAACAAGTGACTCAGGTCAGGCTCAAACCCACAACCTCTGCTACAGCACCAGTCCTCTTGCCAGGAAGAACAAGTGTAAATCCAACTTGCTTAACTGTTTAGCCATTCCTTTTCTCCAAAAAAAAAAAAAGAGATGACTGCAGTTGAACTACCAAACAGTATCTCTTCTGACTTCAGAATTCATATGCTAGCTCCCCCCCTCCCCTCCCCTCGTGCTCTATTCACCTGCTCATTTTGGGACAATACAAACACCCATGACAACAAACACAAAATTGTACATCTCCAGTTTCTAGTATAGAAATACATTTTGTAAGGGGACAAATTTAAACTAATTACTAAAATTAAAGCCATGGAATGTTGCAACAATTCACACAAAGAAGTCTGATGCGCACAGCTATGGCAATAATTCAAGAGACAACGATACCTTTTCTATTCATTTCTTAAGCTACTTATGGCTTTCAGTTTCTTCAAACAATACCGTCACCCTTAATTGCTAGGTCATGTTCTGGTGTCTTTTGAAAATCAAAGAAAAATGTTCATTTCGAATATCATAGTAGCTGTTGTTGGGAGAGTGTAGTATTTTACATAGAAAGTTGTAGCTGAACAGTGAACACAACTGTATTTTCTCTATTTGGCTTTGTCTGATAACAGTCTAAATGGTGGTTTGGGTGGATGTGGGTTTTTGTTTAAAAACACAAAAGTCAAAGAAACAAAACAATGTAACTGTTGAACGGTGCAACACGACTATCTGATTAAGGTGAGCATTTCATCTCAAAACACCTAAAAAATGACTCAGGCAATTATCTTACGACTGTGTCGTTATACTCTCAAGACAAGAAGATCAAGCAATACTAGACTTGTCACAACATGGGAGAGAAAGAGTTACAAAATGCCATCTGAACATTTTTTAGCTAGGATTCACATGCAGTTTCTCCACTCGACATAAATTTAAAATGATCAATTTCAGTAAATTTAACATGTTCTCAATATTTCTCTGTTCAACTGGAAGGCTGACCTAGTTTCTTCAGTGACCCTGATCTATCTTGTGACTCCATCCAACATCAGGGTCACTACTTCATTTGCAACACGTATTATTGTGACGTATGAGACAATGTTGTGGAGCAGATAAAGTGAGATAAGGTGTCAAGAGATAGGACGCACCATCTCATCTACTGTGATAAACGTACTTTAAACCATATTTTCATGGGACAATATAGCTGATGACTATGAGAAGTATCAAAACAACTGATTCACACCAGTGATGCTACACAAAACTAAATTATAAAAACATATTAATTTACACAGTCTTGTGCAAACATTCATGCACATCTTTAAAACCCAAATAATTAAATAAGTATAGTTTTTACAGTAAAAAACACTTTCAATCATTATTATTACTACTTTAATTATAATAAATATAAAGCCCTATGTTGTTTTCACCATAACATTTAGCAGTAGTACACATTATTCTCAAAACTGAAGAGAAGTGTACACAGATATTTTCATTGAAATAATCACAATTCATTAATTTACATGTACCAAAGTCCCTCACAAAGTTCGCTATCTATCATCAAGCATGTCCTGAAATGTGTGACCTATAAACTTGCATGACATTAATTACGAACTGCAAACTGCTCTTTAAAAACACACTTGCTTGCAATGCCAATGATGAATTTCAACTGTTTTTGGCCAACACAAATTTTTTTATGATGGCGAATTTTGTCCCATTTTGATAAGCTTGTATCACTGTGAAAATTTCTGGTAAGTGTTTTTAAAATCCCATCTGAGAAATTTCATTCATCTATAAAACCCATAGACTTATAAATAACGTGACACTCAATTTCTTATAACTATGCACAAAATGACAGAATTGCTGAAACTTTAACTGGACTCACCTTGAGTGCGACACATTGTACAAGGAAAATTTATGACAAATAGACATGTGCCCATGAATGGTCTAACTCCGCTTTTGTTGGAAACTGAAATAACCTCATAGGTGTGCTCAATGTCTTCCAAATCCTTCTTTAGAATGAAGGATCAAACCCCATCAAGACGAAATGAGCTAATTATTTTGTATCTTTACTACTAGGCTACTTTTAAAATTGAAGTTTCTTTTACATGTTCCGATTTAATTTTCTCAAAAGCAATTCGAGTGGCTCTAGACCACTCCTTTCTACAGTTCAAGGGCACAATTAAGAGCAATGAGGTACATTTCTTCAAACAGTGACAGATGTTTTCCTCACCCTATTGGAGGCCACCATTATTGTGCTGTTGGCATCTACAACAGCACGTTTCACATCCTGAACACTGCGGTGAGCATTCTCGTTCTCATAAAAGCCATAAGCCACAAGTCCACTGTAAAAGATATTGTCTATATTTTCAAAAGAATATCAAATATGGATTGTCATATCAGCAGCTTCAAATACACAGACTTTGAAATGTAAATTTAAATCCAAGTATTTCATTAATTTTTTAGCACTGGAATCTACAATAAAAGCAGAATATTAATCAAAATTTAGTTTCCATACAGGGAGGTGCATGAAACTTGCATGTTAAATCGTCGCTGTCCATGAACATTGTCATAATGTCAAATTTTCCAAACTCTGAAAATCTGATATGCTATAGTTTTTATGAGAGGAGTACCATATGAGTTGCACAACTTTAGTTGGGCACATATTTCACGTTTTGAGTGTACAACACACACAATAGCCATAAAAGTTTTTTACTTCTCTCGAAAAGAAATGATGTTGACATATGACAGTTTTCTTGGTCAACAACTAAGTGTTCTTATTTGAGTATCAGTGGAAAAGCTGGAAAGTATAAAGCACGGACGGAACTCCTGACAGAAACATTTCCTGAACTTTTGACATAATGCATCACTGCCAACTGCAATACACACATACACTGAGGCCAGTTGGTGTATTTGACAACAAACTAAGAAAAAAAGATTTTAAAAATCCGGAAACCAGGAAACTTCATTGGTGTTCCCATCCCAGATAAAGTAAGCACCAAACTGGACAATCAAGTACTCTACTAAGTGCTTGTCATAGATGGCTCTTGTCACGATTAAGGTTGATGACCTTGTACGCCACGAGTATAGAGGGGGTAAACTTAGTAGGGGAGAAGGGGAGTTTAAAGTTGTTGACTAGCATGAAAGATTACTATCACGAGGAAGGTCGGTGGCCTTGTGCGCCACGAGTCTAGGGGGGTGAGCTTAGCAGGGGAAAACACGGTTTTTAACATTGTTGACGAGCGTGGATAGATACACACGACTCGCTTTAAACTAGTCGCGTGTGCAAAAACCTCGGGAGTATAAGTAGAGGAGAAGCTCGACACACGTGGTTCCCAAGTTATTCATTCCTAAAAGGAAGACGCAGAATTTATCGGCCCGGGCGACAAGTGGAAGGTCGTGCCAGTGGGGACCAGAAGTGTTAGGTGTGTGAAGGATCCATGATGTTCGCATGTATTTCCCAATAAGAAGAATTTAATCGGTCCGGGCGACAAGTGGAAGGTCGTGCCATGGGGACCAGAAGTTGAGGAGTTCTGATGATAGGATGGGAACCCATCAGAAGCTCGTGATTTGCGATGGCGGGTGTGAACCGTCGATGTGCTGTGTGTTTGCAGAAGAAGAGTCTTTGAGGACGGGATGATAACCCCTCAAGGAGCTAGTAATCTACGATGGCGGGTGTGAACTGTGTGTTCTTATTTGTGTGAAGCCAGGGACGTCTGTTTCCCCTTTTATCGTCGAAGTTAGAGATCTAGAAAGGATCGTGTGAACTCTGGAGAAGTGAAACTGCATCAACGAGGAGGGCAGCTGTTGACAGAGACTATTAAGTATACGTAGTTAAGTTTATAGACAGAGGGATTAGATCTAGATGTGAAACGGGGAATAGAGAATAGCCATGATCCCCAAGAGTAAATTTGAAATATCTCTGTTTTGTGATTATGTATGTGATTATCATGAGTTGAATGTTTTGACACAAGTTTTGTCATGCATTTATAATTAAATATCGTTTAATTTAAATTTCACTCCATGTGTCCGTTGATCGCTGGTCTGCTTGCTTGGCTTGTTAGCTGGGTTTGAAAGGTAAATAAGTTAGGTACTCATCACACACGTGGTCGTGACCATCTTCATGCACGTGATCGTGACACTCTTCTAAATAGTAAAAATATTTCTTTGGGCAACAATTCTCTCTCTGTTTAACTTTTGATAAGGAGCAAATAATACCAGGATTTAAAACCACTGCAGGAATGGAAATTACAGAGAACCTGAAACTTTATTTATTTACTTTTTTTTTCTTCTGTCAATGAGACAGTTATTGTGTCTTTTGTGAGACTGGAGAACAATGGACAATAAACATTTTGAAGTGCCACTCCTTTGTTGTCAGTTTAGGACTTTGAGCTCTCCCTTGAATGATCTTTCCATTTTTTCACAGTTGTCACTCCTTTGAAATACTATTTATATCACTCCTTTGAGATGCTCCACTTGTCAACACGCGCAATTACCAAAACCACCAACATATTTAATTACATTCCCAACTGTGTCTTTTTGGTACAGTACTAGCCCACGTGAGTTTGATTTTGAGTTCGAGTTTGCAGAATGCACACTGACATGATAACGGCCATGTTGTGCTAGAAAGGAGTAAGATGACAGACACAATATAGCAGAAAGATAGGACAAAAGGATACCCTACAAGAAGCGCCCACCAACCATCCGCCTGACCCCAGCGAGATAAATCTCGCAAATTCTTTGTACCAAGCCCAGATGTATCTAGAGCTAAAGACACACTACGGCATTTGGATTTGACACAAAGACAAATAGAACATACTGTTACTATAATTCCTTACAAAATACATAGCAGTGATAAAGTTGATTTTTGACCAGCAATATGTAAAGTGAGGCAAGAACGAAATTCCAATTATACTTTCCGATTTTAGTAAATTTTACCCAACAAAGATGCATTTTTTTTTTTTCTTGCAGCTCAAAAAATCAGAAATGCACCACATCAAAGATTGAATTTCATCAAAAATGGATGTGTCCACTAAATTTATTGTCAAAATTGAGGCAGCACCAAGTTTTCATGATTTTTTGGTCGCTTGGTCATGAAGTTTTAGGCACTCACGACACGTTCACCCTCTAGCTCCATTACAGTCAGATTATTTCATTTTAAAAGTAATTTCTGAATTTACCAAAGATGATACTTACACCCCAACAACTATAAGTATGCCCGTCAAGACCTTAGAACAGGTACGGGGTCTTTGTTTGGACAGATCCTGTTTTTGGCAACATCGAATTATGAAGTACAGGAGAAATATCAACCAGAACAGAACACAGGCTGCCACTGGAACGAAGGCCCAAAATGCCAGAGCCTGAAAAAACAAAGACAAAGAAAAAAAAGGGAACAGTTATATTCAATATCATTATTCACCAAGTGAAGACACTATAAAATTATAGCCACCTACTTCCAGCTCCACAAAATTCAATGTCTGTTTAACTTAGTGTTACTAAAGGTGTGACAAAATTGAGCAAAAAGAAAAAGGTGTTTGTAGCAAAGCCCCGCATGAGAAATAAAACCCAAACGATAAAAAGCAAACTAAAGAGAAGACAGAGAATGTTCAAATTTTGGCTTTCGTCTTAGCCAGTCAAGGACAGGACTACTATGTCATGCTTAATCTCAGAAAGTACAATTCATTGAATAAAAAGACAACTATACACCATTAGGTCCAAGGACCTTTTCAATTATGTATAATATCACATGTTTGTGGTGAAGAACACAGTTTAAATATTTGGCAGTCACAATGTTTTCACACGAACCACACTTTATTGAAGCCATTTTGCCTGAGCCTATTTCTAAAAGTGTTCAACATGTAGTATACTTTAGTGCCTGGAGTAAGCCTAAAACTATTTAATTGTTCGCTGAGTAGGCCTATTCACGGATGGTTTTCCAGTTTCAGGTGAATGCACTTCAGAAAGTATTTCCCACAGCTTAGAGACGTAGAAAGTTGTTTTTCTGTTTCTTAAATGTGTCCGTTTTTATAATCATCATGTTTGACAAAGGGAAGAGGAGAGAGAGAGGGCAGTGGAAGAGAGAGAGAGGGAGGCACAGAAAGTGGAAGAGACGCTGGTCTTGGAGAGGGTGGTAGAGGTTGGCGAGAGGGGACAGGGAGAGAAAGAGAGGAAGGGCAGAATCAGGATTATCTCAGGCAATGCTGGGTATCTGATGCTCAACTAGAGGACTAACTCGCCAGGTGGCAATGCCCGCAACCCACTCCCCCTAATGGACGCTCCAAAAGTCGCATCCTTGTAGTATCCCAAGAACATTACTCAAAAAAACTCCCCCCCATCTTTTAATGTACTTAGTTAATCACCAGGCCGCATGTTCACTATAAAAAATATCCCTATTGAGAACTAAGTCACCAAGGGGTCTCTGCCCCCCTCCACCCACGACACACCCCAAACAACCGCTCCTACAGTCGTTTCGTTGTACAGATCTGTATACCCCAATCTGGAATATTACATTACTTGTAAGAAAATCTGGCCACACCATGCATTCTGTAGTCACTGTAGTCCTCCCTAAAAATAGTTACTATTTATTTGACCCAGACAGTTATTACATTACAGTGAAAAATGAGACGGATTTAGGAGTTCAGTAACTATAACTGGCAATGTGTTATGAAATTAAGGCTGCCCTTATCCGTCAACATTATCGGCGGATACTGCCCAGCTTTATCCGTCAACATTATCGGCACATACTGCCCAGCTTTATCCCTCAATATTATTGGTGGATACGTGGGTTTATCCGGCAACACTATCGGCAGATCTTGGGCCGCCAACAGCATCGGCGGATAAAGCTCGGGTTTATCCGCAGGTATTGGTGTTGACTAATGACAAACAACAACAACAAACACACAAGCAAACTGGATTTATTCCTAATGTTGTTGGATTACAAAAAAAATTACCAAACAGATTGATTCAGATTACTGATAAAAAAAACTTTTATAAGAAAAAAATCTACCCTGCTGAGAATCGAACCCGATTGACAGGTGTAGAGACAAAAAAAAAAAAAAAAACTGGATTTCTTCCCTTATTGTTGTTGGATTTAAAAAAAACAAAAAGATTGATGCTTAATAAAAAGACAAAAAAAAAAAATGCCGTGCTCACCGTGCTGAGAATCGAACCACGGCCACTAGACTGACGGGCAGAGATGCTAACTACCTACACTACCGAGAACCCTGAGTAATTGTGAGGAAAGTCTTACTAAATAAGCATGACCAAACCAAGAAACCCATATCAACGGATTAGACCTGAACCTTCGCATGCCATGTATCCATTAAATCAATAAAATTCCAAGTCTTTCCAATTTCAATATCGTTATCAACACTCGCCCCATATGAACGTTGATCGCGTCGGGATGTACGGAACAAGCGAGGAGGACTGAGAAAGGGTTAGAATCAGGGGAGATGACTCGCAAATACAGAATTTATGTTGACGGATTTAAAAAATCCTAGGGGAAATTTTATCTGACAATATCGACGGATAAACACTTCGATAAATTAATTCAAAGTTTGAACATGCTTTGAAATCAATTCTATACCTTGAAATGCACAACTTCTCCACTTTAATATTCCTTGCACCCAGCACATAAGTTATTTTCTTCTTTAAAGTTACTTTATTCCAACATCCATAATTCAACTCCAGTGAAAAACGATAAAGAAAGGCTGTGGTGACATTGGAACGACTAGGCCTAATAATAATAATAGGCTCTTTTCGTCTTGGCAGACGATCTAAGCAGCTATATGTGTCCTACTTCTGCAGCTACGCTCGTGACTGATTCTGCCTATATTCGACAGGCACGCTCTGTCGCAGAATCTGCATATGAGGGAGGTGCCATAGGGCAATGAGTTATCTTTTCTTGTCTGGCGTTTTGCCTCAAGGGCTGCAACAATGTTTTTTTCATGGTGTTTTATGCCAGAGTCCACTGATGTTTTCCATGCTGATCTGTCTTCTGCTGTCGTCTCCCACGTTCTCAAATCGATGTTACACTTTATCATACTGCTCTTGCATGTATCTTTGTACCTCAGTTTTGGTCTTCCTCTGGGTCTGCTACCTGTAGCCATTACACCATATAAGAATTGCTTGGGGATTCTGTTGTCGTCCATCCTCTTCAGATGCCCCAGCCATCGCAGTCTCTTTTTGCACAAGATGGTCAACATGGTTGGGAGTGCTGCCCGTTTCAAGACCTCTGTGTTGGTAACTTTATCTTGCCAGCTGATGCCAAGGATCTTGCGGAGGCATCTCAAGTGAAATCCATTCAGTTTCTTCTCTTGTCTTGAATATAACGTCCAGGTCTCTGAGCCATAGACGAGTGTGCTCAATATACATGTTTCATATATCCTGATCTTTGTTTTTCTATTTAACATTTTGTTATTCCAAGCTCTTTTGTTTAATTTTCCAAAGGCTGTGGCTGCTTTTCCTATTCGGGCACCTATTTCGCTATCTAATGAAGTTGAAGAACTCATTGTTGATCCCAGGTAGCAAAATTTCTGGACAGTCTCCAACTGGTTGTTGTTCAGCTTGATGTTGCATTGTGTTGTGCCATCTTGTGTCATAATAACAGTCTTCTGGACGCTGATAACAAGAGAGAAAGCTTTACATGCTTGTGATAAGTAGTCCATCATTGATTGTAGTGTGGACTCGCTATGGGCAACTAGTGCTGCGTCATCTGCAAACAGCAATTCTCTGATCAATGTTGACTTGGTTTTAGGTTTTGCTTTGAGGCGTGCAAGATTGAAGAGGGATCCATCAGTTCGCCAGTGGAGATAAACATCTCCAGGGGATTCCCTGAATGCAAACTGCAGAAGCATGGAGAAGTAAATACCAAAAAGTGTTGGTGCCAGGACACAGCCTTGTTTCACCCCGCTTTTGATGTTGAAGCGATCGGATGTAGAACCATCAAATTGGACTGTGGCTTGCATATCTTCATGAAAGGACATGATGAGTTGGAGGAGTGTCGGGGGGCATCCGATCTTATGGAGCACCATATACAGTCCTGATCTGCTGACTGTGTCGAAAGCCTTTGTTAAATCGACAAATGCCATATGTAAAGGTAGACTTTGCTCGCGACACTTTTCCTGCAGTTGACGTAAAGAGAATATCATGTCCATGGTTGATCGTCCTGACCTAAAACCGCACTGGCTTTCTGGAAGTACTCTTTCTGCTAGTTGTTGAAGACGCTTTAAAAGTATTTTGGCAATTGCTTTTCCTGTGATACTTAGCAGAGATATGCCTCTGTAATTATTACAGTCTCCCTTATCACCTTTGTTCTTATATAAGGTCACGATGTTAGCATCTTTCATATCTTGTGGAATCTCTTTATGCTTCCAGCACAGGATGAGGAGCTTGTATAGATGAGGAAGGAGGAAATCTTTGTTCTCTTTCAAGATTTCCGCTGGTATGTTATCACTACCCGGAGACTTTCCACTTGCAAGCTCATCTATAGCCTTGTTGAGTTCTTCCTGTGTAGGTTCTTTGTCTAGGTCTGTAAATTCTGGGAGCTGCGGGAGGGCCTCTTCTAGACTGTCATCCACTGTACGTTCTTGAGAGTAGAGATTTGAGTAATGTTCAATCCATCTGGCCATTTGTTCGTTTTTATCTGTGATTTGTTCACCTGATGACGATTTTAGTGGTGCTATCTTGTTAATCTGTGGGCCAAGAGCAATCCGAATTTTCTCATACATTCCTCTACTATCTCCGATGTCATGAGCTTTCTGTATGTCTGTGCAAAGATTCTCCCAGTATGTGTTTGCGCATTTCCGTGTCTCTTTTTGAAGTGTAGATTTTGCAGCTCGTAATTTGTTTAAGGTGCGATCTGATGGAGTTTTGTTGTGTGCCAAAAGTGCCATGCGCTTTTTCTCGATAAGTGGCAATAGTGTTGCTTCGTTTTCTTCAATCCAGTCTTTATTGTTTGATCTGTTTGTACCAAAGGCCTGAGAAGCAGAATCGTGCATAGCTTCCTTTAAACCGGCCCACATCTTCTCTGGTGTAGTATCATCTATGGAGAGGAGCTGTTCTTCCATCTTCCCCTGAAAAACTGCTTGCATGTCTTTGTTGCTGGCATTTCGTGTGTTAATTTTTGGTCTTTTCGTCTCTTTGGCTCTGTGAATGTTTCTGCTCACAATCTTTGTCTTGGCTAAAACGAGCAGGTGATCGGTGTTGCAGTCTGCACTGTGGTATGATCTTGTTTGTTTGATGTTGTTCAGATGGTTCTTTTTGACGATAATAAAATCAATTTGATGCCAATGTCCAGATCTGGGATGACGCCATGAGACTTTGTGGCAGTCCTTTCCATTGTAAAAAGTATTTGTGATGCATAGATTGTTGTCTGAGCAGAGTTCCAAAAGTCTCTGGCCGTTGTCGTTGATCTTGCCTAATCCAAAATGGCCGAGACAAGTTTGCCATGCTTGTTGATCTGTGCCAACTCTGGCATTGAAGTCACCAAGGATAAAAATCTGATCGTTTGTTGGTATCTTCGCAAGTACGTTTTGAAGGTCTTCATAAAACTTGTCTTTGTTTTCTGTTTCAGCTGCTAATGTTGGAGCATAGGCACTAATTAGATGGGCTGTGCCTGACTTAGTCTTCAGCTGCATGGTGATGATGCGTTCGGATATACCTTGAGGTGTATTAATTTTGGCGAGGAGCTTGTTGTTGACTGCGAAGCCCACACCATAAAGTCGAGGCTCTTCTTGTCCTAGACCTTGCCAGAAAAAAGTGAAGTTTGCCTCTCTCACTGAGCCACTATCAGCCAGTCGTGTTTCCTGCAAGCCCACGATGTCAACGTTTAGCCTCTTGAGTTCTTTGTTTATGATGGCAGTCTTTCTTAACTCTTTGGTGTTGTCAAGATCAGTGTTTTCAAGTCCGGTGCACATTGTCCTCACATTCCAGGTGCCCAACTTCATTGGGATTGATTTAAATTTGCGTTTCTTATTGCCTGGTGCTTGGCTTTACGTCTGCTTTTTGGCTTTTGTCCTATCTCCATACACCCATAAGAGCAGGCAGACGTGGTGGATCGACACCTTACTGACTGGGGGCTGCCCAGTTTAGGCGGGCGGTAGCCGATCAGTGCAGCTGAATAGCTGCTCCCACCGCCGAGAGAGACCCGTGGCGCCTTCTCTGTTCGCCAAATAGAGTCGACTTAGAACCCGTAACTGTCTCTCCCCGTGTTGTGTCCATGCTGGTCAGCAAGGATGGAGTGTCCTCTCCATTGTCTTCATGCTGCACTAGCTGTGGTTGAGCGGTAGGCGATGTGCACTGTACTTGCTCGGATTGCAGTGATCTCCTTTAGGCATGCTGCTTTAGGCCTAATAATATAACATATAAATAGTCAAACTATTAAACACAATAACTATGGTGTATAAATGGCCTACAAGAGATGGTAAATGAGGATGGATTTGCGCTGCCACTAATAAACTCATCTGAATCAATGTAGGTCTAAAAGTTAAAAAAGTTACTGCTGATATTTCTTTTTCAATTATCAAATTTTCCTCATGTTTTCCTGCATGATCTTTTCCAAATCAATCATTCAACGAAGTGTTTATCCATTTTCCCTAGGATTTTTTTTATCCGTCAACATAAATTCTGTATTTGCGAGTCATCTCCCCTGATTTGAACCCTTTCTCCGTCTTCCCCCCTTGTTCCGTACGAGCCTACATCCCGACGCGATCAATGTTCATATATTGGGCGAGTGTTGACAACTATATTGAAATTGGACAGACTTGGAATTTTATTGATTTAATAGATGACACGAAGGTTCAGGTGATATGGGTTTCTTGGTTTGGTCATACTTATTTAGTAAGACTTTTCTCGCAAATAGTCAGGGTTCTCAATAGCGTAGCTGTTAGCATCTCTGCCCGTCAATCAAATGGCAGTGGTTCAATTCTCAGCACGGCAGCTTTTTTTTTTTTTTTTTTGTCACGTCTTTTTATTAGGCATCAATTTTTTTTTTTTATCCAAGAACAATGACGGAAGAAATTCAGTTGTTTTTTTTTGTATCTACCTGCCAATCGGGGGGTACAGTGGTTCGATTCTCAGCGGGGTAGGGTGTGTTTTTTTTTTTTTTCTTATAGAAGTCTTTTTATCAGTAATCAATGTATTTGGTAATTTTTTTTAATCCAATAACATTAGGAATAAATCCAGTTTGCATGTTTGTTTGTTGTTGTTGTTTGTCATTTGTCAATAGTGCCGATAGTGTTGCCGTATAAACCTGGGCAGTATCCGTCGATAATGTTGACGGATAAACCTGGGCAGTATCCGTCGATAATGTTGACGGATAAGGGCGGCCATCATTCAATGCTTTCTGTGCGCATGAAAAAAGTATTGCTGTTTTGTACTCAAAAACACCAAGTTGCACTTCATCAAGTCTGCAATACTCTCCCTTCACATGAAAACAATGGTATTTGATCTTAGGAGCAGGCCCTTGTTTTAACACAATTGCTAATAGGCCTAGATTATTCTAGGTCTAAACTACAACAAAGACGTCAAAGTGGGTCATTTTAAATCAAAGTTGTAGCCTATCTATTGATTTGAAAATTGTTTAGGCCTACCTGTATATAGTGATGATTTTCTGGATCGAAAGTTGAATTCACCCGGGAGAAATCAAGTTTGAAATGTGGAAAACCATGAAAAAAGTCTGTCACCCACAGTGTGTTATACGTCTCTGGAACATCAGCTGACATCTTGATTGAATACTACGGTTACAAAGACACTAGTCAGGCACGCCTACAGATCTTCGTGTGTATTTTAAAAAAAAAAGCATATATTACAACGGAAAGATGAACATCTCCGTCAAAACGTAACTAACAAATCCGACACCATTCGGACTAGATCCTCGTCTCTGCAGCTGCTGGCTTATCTTATCAGTAGTCAGCTGCCTATTCATCACACCATTGTTTCCCCTGCTGTGACAGGGATGGTGCAGTGGTTTGATTTCGATTCCGATCGAACCGTCAATATTCGATTCCAATTTTGCTTTTGACATAATTTTCGAGTTACCGACACCACAAATGAGAAAACAAATGGAGAAAATTGCAAAACGCCAGTATTACTATATTGACGTAACAAGAACATTTATATCTGTTTCATTAAACGAAAATCGCAACAATCTTTCTCTCGTTCAATTTTATTTTTCGGTGACATTTTGAACATTAGGCGTGGAATGCACACAGTGAAAGGATACGTTTTTACACATCACGTTTTAGATAGTGAAAAGAAACTGAATACAACAAAGCTGTTTACAAATGAAGCTGCCATGGGCCTACCATCTAAGTACTGTAAATGATGCACGCCCAAAAATGTCCATGGCGAACTTTTTGGAATGTCCAGAAATGCAGTACAGTTTTACAAAGAACTGTGTTTAAAAACATACAGTAAGTTTTTAAAAAGTTAACATATTTGTGAATTAAATGTCTTACACCCATATATTGGAGTATTCCCAACTCGCGACTTGTTTTGAAGGATTAACATTGTTTACAGGCTAGTGGCTCCATTTTAGTCAAAACAAAACATTTACATTTCACACATTTATTGAAAATATACCATGTGGAAAAAAAACAATCTTGACGTAGTTTTCATAATTACCCAGTGCTGTACTAGGCCCGATTGACACCAAACAAATTTAAAGCATCCAAGGGGCCACTTCCAAAATTTAGTGTTAAAAAGTACTCGTTCTGCATCTTGATTGTTAGTATTGTCAATGGTATCGTCGCCAAATTGACAAGGGACTGCATCCAGATAATTTGCAACAAAAGATTAAATCATCATCCGAGGAGAAGCTCTGGCGATACGTTGTTTTATATCGAAAATGAGATCAAATTTGTATGATAAACAATTTTTTTTTGGGCTCCGTTGTCATTCACTTTTTTAGGAGTTTAATTCACACTTTGCCACTATCATTACTAACTGGCCCTAACTTGATGGTTGAAGTAAACGGAACAAACAATACATGCAATCGTATTTATTTTATTTCAAATGCAAAACTTTTGACCGTAGACAACGAAGGAAAATATGATATTTTCTCAAATATAATAAATGTATAACACTGAAAGTTTTCTTCACACTCCATTCTTTCATAAAGGCTATTATAATTTACGTAAAGTTGGAGATCTTGACGAGGGCAAGAGGGACGACAAGAGACTTCACTAACGTGTGCACTTCATCCAATGACGTCACAAGGGCTTTCCCGACAGTTAGGTCAGCGACATTAGTGAGGCTTACACCGCTTGGATATTTCTGTGCAGTTTATCTCATAAATGCATGAACTGTCACCCAAATTGTTCTTGCAACTAACACAACAATAAGTTTAAAATCAGAGCAAGCTGGATTGGTCGTGACTGCAGCTCAGAGTTTCGTGATAGGATTTATTGAATCTTGCTACCGGTGATAGTGCTTCTTGCAGCCACAGGTGGCCATTACTTTCAAACTGAAAAGAATGCAGAGAGGACGTAAGTATCATTAGTACTGTGCGTGCCATAGTGAGGTCTGCTTGTAGCCTGCTGCAGTTATTTTTGCAAGAAATAGTGAAATTCAGTTTATTTTGCTTGCTGCAGCACCGACCGTTGCATTTCTTCGAGATAAAGAAATCAGTGTAAAGAGGTCAAATTTTGTCCCATTTTCTCATAACACTCTTCTGCTTAGCTCCCCTGGCATAGAGTTTGGTCTATATAATGCATTTTATCCAAATTGTTACATGTAACCGCCCCCACCCATCTCTCCTTCAAAAAGTCAATCTGTTCACACCTGGTTGTCACCCCCAACAGATAAATGAGATATTACATTTATTAATACATGACGACCATCTCATTAAATACCTCGGCAGTAGGCCCAGATCTATACTTTTCTCAGAGATTATGATTTAGCTTTCATTAAATTGCATGGAAAAGTTTATATATTCCTATACAGACTTACGGTCACACAGCAATATCATTGCATGTTAGCATACTCATAAATTGACCCACCCAGAAAATGATTATTTGGCTCTTTGAGCTACATAACCACGATGTTGATCTACAACTTTTCGTTGTTTAATTTACTCGACACTGATGGTGCAAATGAATTGACAATGCAGTTTCCAAAGCGCTATCATTTGCAGTTTTAAAGATTCAACATGGCAAACATTCTTTTGCCTATATGGATCTAAATATAATATCCAACAGATGGAATGAAGGATCACAAATTAAATAGGCCTCTGCTCTAGCAAACATTCATTTTATTCGAGAGGAGAATTGCATCACAAAATATTTAGGCCTACTTAAAATTTTAAAAAGGTCTGTTGCAGAATTCAGAGTTTCAAAGACCAAACCTTGGTTTCACTAGTGCAGAGATGGTTGGAGGGTGTGAAGTTTTTTGAACTGCTGGACATTTAGTATCTTTTGATACAGTTAGTGCATTTAAATTTCACTTTTTTGTATTAATAAATCCAATTTAAATCAGTTGTACTGATACAAGACAGCAATGCCACTCCGTAAGACTTGAGTTCTATATAAATATAATATTATATAATGCCTGATGTTTATTATGGAATCATTAGGAAAAGTTCCGTACATCTCAACCACTTTTATCCCTAACCCTAACCAGAAAAGAATTGTAAGAGTTCAGAGTAGTAGGGACATATTAATTCTTTCTGAATCATGAAGCTTAAGAAAATTTAGTTTGCGGTGATGGAGCTCGCTATTCACAATCAGTCAAACTCTAGAAATCGTGTCAGTACGATGAAGGGTTGAGGTTTCAGGTGAAAGAGTAAATATCAGATCAAAGTTTGAGAGCAATGACACTGTTGTTAGTATGCTATAATCTATATTATATTATTGGAAATGATTCTGAAGGCCAGGTTTGGAAATCTCTTGCCTTTGAGTTTGAGATTTTCTGGAGTTCATGAAAGGATCATCGGGCCATTCATTCACCATTGATTACCAAGATGGCGGTCATAACGACATTGATATTTTTCAGATATTTTTTTTAAGTTTAGGATCTAGGATAGAAAGTGGGGTTAGGTTTTCAGTAGTATCCTTAAAAGGGAAACATCCTTAAATGAAGATTAATTTCAACAAAAATCATGCTGACACACACTAATTCACCGATCTGCCGAAATAATCTATTAATGTCAGATTGACTTATAAATCCTTTATGAACGATAATGGGCTTTGCAAAGGCTATGATTAGTTATTACTGTCATTATATGTAGATTGTAAAATGTTGGCAATTTAAAGCATTGAGCAGAATAAGTTATAATTTATTAGTATTAATTTTTGGGCCATTTCAGTTCAATCTGACTATTCAGTTTTTCATCTTTCGGATCAGTCTTGTTTTAGATCTGTCTCCTATAACTGCATGAACATGCATGTTAATTCCATAATACTCTCTTAATTTTTTTTTCTTTCTGTTTCAGTGTTTGGCATTTTTTGAGCCTGTAAGACTGATGTAATTGTAAAGATAGAAACACAAAACTCCATATAATATATAGTTATGACTTGTATTGTACCACAGTAATCCTGCAAAATGCATTCTGTCAAAGTGAAGGACATAATTGTCAGTGTTTTGTGCAATTGAATTTCAAGTTACTTTCCATCTTTGTTGACATAATACTTAGGTGGAACTCAATTCATGAGGAAGAGGGAGGGTGCATTGTTAATTCAGTGGCGGAATTTATACAGGATTGAGATAAATTAAAAAATTCTGTGTGATCTAAATAACAACAGAATTTCAGATCTGTATGGCACTGGTCTCACAGTGATTACATAAAATATTTTGAAATTTCAAGCCACAAAGCATGTGGGAATGAAGTGGCATGAGGTGAGCTAAATAGCTAGTTTGTTAGTTTGCCCCGAGGCTATACCATTAGGGCCTGCCACAGTGGCATGAAGGAAGGAGTTACTGTACAATGTGGAATGAGCTAAATAAATCACAAGTAATTCATGGCCAAATTTAAAAGTGACTTACCAATATTAACAGGCTAAATTTATTCCAAACAATTTCCAAAAACATACCAGGGCAGTAAAAACTCAATTTGGCTTAAGTGTCTGAATTGATAGCTTTGTATAAGCATCTCCATGGCTCAAGTCCAAGAAACCATTTTTTGTTTACTGTGACTTTTCAAAAGAAATCTGCTATGAAGAGAAAAGTAATATGAATTCGGTGTTCTAGACATGAACACTTTTTAATTTTAGTACAATGCTCATTTATTGTGTTGTAAAGTCAGAGAAACAAGTACATTAAATTGTATAATTATATATGAGGCTTCCAACTTCAGTCATTGACATTAAAGATGGGTGGTCCATAAATTTACAAGAAGTCCTGTATGATATTTGAACAATGGCTGTGGAATTTTGTTGGCACCAGCAACTTAGGTTGATAATTTCATCCCTGTACAACATAAGTTTCTCAGTTGAATTAATGTAGTAAATGTGCTCTTGAACGAAGATAAGACTTAATTTTTTTTTTAACAGTTTTGTGTATTCCCTAATCAATTTATACATTCCTTGGGCAACCATGCATGAAATATATTTATCTATTGCACAATATTTGTAAGTTTCAAACATTGCATAAAATATTATTCCAAACCCGGAAAATACGGGAAATTTTGAATGAACAGTTAGGATTAGCTACACAGAACTAACCCAACCACTTTCAGTTGTACTGTTCTTGTATTCACTATTTGAATCTGAATTATAATTATCATTCTTAATGCGATACTCATGAAGATTAAACTTTTATAACTTCTCACCAACATAAGGCTTGACAAAATACAACTTTTGCTGTTGTTGTTTTTTTGGAGGCCACATTTGAACTGCCCCAACCTCTGCCCATCCTCCACTGCTTCTTTGTAGTTCAAGAGGCATGATGAATTTCATTACATTCTTTCAATTGTTGTATACGCTGTTACAGATTTCAGCCTGTTTATCTTTCCCACCAGCAGTAGGGTCAGGCCAACTTGGAAGTACGTGTATGATAATATAGTTTACTTCCTTATTCCAAATAAGGCAGGCTCCTTTATTTTCCCACCTTGCCCAGCATTTCTTTGAATTGTTTTCATCCTGGAGTCATAGAGATGGTGTGTGTGGGTCAGTGGGGGGGGGGGGGGGGGGGAGAATAGAATGTGTGTCAGGAAAAGCACAGCTGGTGTCCTGTGGATAGAGTAACACTAACAGTAGGTCCAATGATGTTTTTCTTTCTTTTCATTTATAGGGATCTATATTGTAGCAGAGCTTTGACATTCAATGGTATATTAAATGGGCAACTCTGGCTTTCTTTTTTTTTTTTTTCCACTGTAGATCTTGTTTAATCCTTCCCTCCTCTGTATAGCCTCCTTCCCCCCCCCCCCCCCCATTTTAAAAACATATATATGACAGTTTTGTGAAGAATCAAGTTTTATTGTCATCATCATTATCATTTACAACATTTGGTTGGGGGGGATACTTGAATTCAAGAGAATGCACCTTGATAGCATTAAACTCCCTTTTGAATAATTATTTCTTTCATACTAGTTGAATCAAGATAATGGATTTAAATCAGACTGACGTATACGATGCACACAGAGTAGTTCAGATAACATAATTGCTGTTATAGCACACTGAAAAGGCATCAACTGGAAATCTCTGAGTTTTCTTGCAAAGCTGTATTTCTTTCTCACACAGAGTAGTTCAAATAAGTTAATTGCTGTTATAGCAGGCTGAAAAAGCATCAACTGTAAATCTCCCGAGTTTTCTTGCAAAGTTGTATTTCCTTTGTTTCCTGGGTAAACACCAATGGTAATTGCTCAGTCAGTAAGAGTAGGCTACCTGTCAGGAAAAACCCCTAAAGCTTAAAAGTACCTACGATATTGCAAAAATCAAAATATTATGCTGTTTGTAATGTAATGTATGTTGTTTGAGAAACTGTCTGTTACGAGTTGGAAGAGGGGTGTGCCCTCGAGTGTTACGTTGGGGATTACTAAATTATAAATTTAGGTGTTCGACTGCATTTAAATCGAGAGGTTTTAGAAATTACTCTGCCATACCATGCCACATACACTAATAACAATTTCGAGTAAGTTATATCAAGGACCTTGTAGGGCCACAAATTTATTACCTAAAAGTCCTAACAATTTCGTCTATCTTACATATCAAAAGACAACATCAGCAGCATCAAATGAAAATACTAAAATACATAACTATAAATCTCCTCTAGAGTCTTAAGAGATTTGAGACTCTATATCATTCTGATTCATTCACAGTTTACTTAGTAATTATTTATCTTCAGAAATATAGACTGCCTACTACTTCACAAATAATATACTTATGTCTCAGACGACAATATTAACTCATTTAACTGCTTATAAAGGATCAAACCGTCAAGACACACTGACGTAGTTAAGATAGATCTAGATCTGTTCTAGGATGGGCTGGCAATCCCCAGCCTCATCCAGACACATCAATTACAATTTACAAATGTGTATATCAGTCACTCGTTCTAGATCTTAATTGCAAGTAAAACTTTATGGTCTTGCATTCCCTTGGTCGCACTTCTACTGGAAAGTTAGGGTCAGATTCACATCATCTCGAATCATTTTGATGGACTTACGATTGGTTCCCTGAAACGATTTCAGGGAACTGGAGAAAAGAGCTGTGGGTTATTTTCATTGTCTATCCAGGACATAGACATGACGTTAACAGTCTTATGGTTCCCTCTGGCTGAACCTTAGCCGACACCTTCGCAGAATAGGATACGCTGCATGGAGTGAGGTAGCATAAACATGTCACCGCTTATCTTCTGCAAATCACGTGACTGCTCAAATTTGATTGGTGCATCCACTTCGAGCTCCGCTCGCAGCGCCAATAGATTCTATTAATAGTAACAGACAAAGTCAGACTTAGGATGTCAAAACCTTTCGCAAAGTCTCTACACCCTAAACGTTTTATGTACGAATTTATTCACCCCTTATTCGCCCCGTCTTTCCCTGTTAAAGTACACCCAAACCACGGGGTCGAAAACTGCATCGTCACTGTTAATTTATCCATTCGTTCTATCCTGACCCACTTTCTTTCCATCTCTAAGAAAAGCGTTACAAAAACAAACTGTCCACGGGAATAGTTCAAGGACGTTTGCACTGGCTAAAATCAATGATGCCATGTAATAAACAATGCGTGACCTAGCACGGCAATTCAAATCCTAATCCTGACATATCCCCCACCCCAGTGAAAATTTTAAGAAAAATTTACACGATAAGATCCAAGAATCCCAAAGTTATTGTGGTAGGGGCTTAAGTAGTACTGTAGAAAGATGAGCCTTAAGCTTGAGAAGAAAAATCTGACTAAGAACGTGCATATTGGATGGACAAACAGCATACAATAATTAATGCCACGTTCTATAGAATTTATTCTATTTAAACATTCTTACTGCACACAATCAAAATTCTCAGTCAGAAACATCTATAATAATAATGAGTATATCACTGTATACTGCTGGATTAAAGTATAACTATTATGAAATAATGAAGCCTTACTGAAGAAATAGGCTTATAATTATTTAGTCGACACACACAATTGCTGCTTATATACACATTCACACACAATATATTGTTAATTAAAATACTGTGGTATCCAATGGCAGCAGTAGCTCTGGTAGCTTGGTTTGCCATGTCTTCATCTCATTGACCCGCTGACAAGGGCGTCAGGTTTGCCAGAAGTTCAGGTCACAGTCAGGAATGACGCTGGTGGAAAGAGGATATTCACAAAAAAAAAGGATTGTAAAAATGGTTCATAACGTAATGAACAAGATAAATGTGTGTGAATGTGTATATAAGCAGCAATTGTGTGTGTCGACTAAATAATTATAAGCCTATTTCTTCAGTAAGGCTTCATTATTTCATAATAGTTATACTTTAATCCAGCAGTATACAGTGATATACTCATTATTATTATAGATGTTTCTGACTGAGAATTTTGATTGTCGATCCCAATCACTCGGTTTGTCGGCGGAAACTCGTGCAAGCATACTTTTCATGGTAGCATTCCAACGTTCACAGCAGCCATTAGACTGTGGGTGGTATGGAGATGTCAATCTTTGTTTAATCCCGACCAACTCCAAGACTTTCTTAAAAAGCTCAGAGGTAAACTGTGGACCTCTGTCCGATAAAATTTCAACTGGAAACCCAAGACGCGAAAAAATAGTAATAAGAGCTTCAGCGACATGATCAGCTGAAATGTCTTTTAGCGGAATGGCCTCTGGCCAACGGGTTGCGTAGTCAATGACAGAAAGTATAAAACGATGTCCTCTGTCTGACTTGTGTAGAGGACCAACTATATCTACGGCAACGCGCTCAAATGGTCTGGAGACCATAGGCATCTCCTGCAGAGGAGCTCTCGATGCTCTTCCTTTAGGGGTACGTCTTTGACATACGTCACATGTTGATACGAACCGGTTTACATCTGCGTAAATACTGGGCCAAAAAAAATGCGATAGTATTCGAGACTTAGTTCTGGCCTTTCCCTGGTGACCCGCCAAGGAAGTGTCATGCGCGAGACGAATAATGTCGCGACGAAAAGATCTCGGTACTACAAGTTGCATAACGGTTTCTCGCTTATTCTGAAAATTACGATATAATAAGTCATCTTTAATAAGAAACTTAGAGGTATCCGGTGCGGTAGGATCAACCTTAGCAAACAAATGTTTCAATGTGGGATCTGAATGTTGCTCATCATGAAATGCACTAGACGTTATGTTCACTTCAATAGTAGGATTACTCAATGGACTGTCTGCTCGTCGACTCGATTGTAGGCGTGTTGTCGCACAAGCAACACTCTCATCCTCAGTCCAAATTTCCAAGTTACCGATAGGAAACTTATTTACTTGAGGTACATTCCCTATGATTACATCAGCCACTGGATTAGGCAGTACACATGCAGTAACAATACCTGTGAGAAAAGGTGTATCAATATAAACTTCTGCAAGACGGAATCGCTCTACAGATCCGCCAAAAGTAATACAAGTTACCTCTTTATCCAAAAATTGTGTTGGACGGACTAGTGACTGTCGAACGCCGATAGTCGTGCATCCGGAGTCACGTAGAACAGAAGCGCGAATCGCGTTCACGCGGCCCTGGTAAAATGTTAATTCACCCAGTTCATGTAGGGCGGACATGACTGGAATAGTCTTTGATTGCGATGACGATTTATTAGTATAACCAACATCTGTATAGGGTGTAGATTGTACAGAGCAGGCATTTGCCGCTCCCATTTTTACGGTACAAAATCTTCGCATGTGGCCGAACTGATTACACTTGAAGCACATAATACGGTGTGAGTCGTGTCCACGATAAGGCCGATCCTGCGGTCTATTATAATTATGATTATCATCAAAATACACTCGTCGAGGCGGTCTCTGAGGCCGGTTATATTGTTGGCCTGTGTAGTTGCCACGATAATATGGGCGAGGCTCGTAAAAAGAATAAGTCTGATATCCTCGACGCGGGGATACATTACCTTCATTCGGAAAATCCCTCTGTTTAACAAAAGGCGGCTCTGATTTCTTTAACGTTAGCTCACGCTTCCTCTCCTTCTGTTTCTCTCTTTCTTTTTCTCTCTCTCTTGCTGCTAGCCAATGCTCAAGATCTCGGTCTTGTTCTACTTGTTGTTCGCACCACGAGGCGCGTTCTTCCTCTGGTATGCCGAGAACTTTGGCATATGCCAGGTATTTAAAAAACTCGGCCATGATATGTTAAAGTCTGTAAAGTTAGTAAATATTTACCCAATGTTACGGTATATCGCGGTATCAATATCTTATATGAACAGTTATTGACTGTTAATATTAACTCAGTGTCTTATGTTAGCACTGCTTCGCGAAAAGAACGTTCTATCTCTCTCTCTCAAAATTACAGGCAGTATCACTTAAACTGCAAACACTTTATCTCTCTCTGAAAATTACAGGCAGTATCACTTAAACTGCAAACACTTTATCTCTCTCTGAAAATTACAGGCAGTATCACTTAAACTGCAAAAACTTTATCTCTCTCTCTCTCAATATAAATTCTAGTAAGGCAGTGCCGTCTATCCGTTGCTCCCACTGCAATAAAATACTATATATCGCCTTTACTGCGATAAATTAATGTCTTGAGTGATCAATCTCAAAATTTTACGTCTCTCTCAACGCAAGAATCAGTGTCCTCTGTTATCACTGTCAAAACGAATCGCTCTCTCAATGCGATGAATCAAAACTATATCTTTCTCAACACGACAAATTTGAAATATCTCTGTGTTCTCAAAACACTCTCAAAATTCTCTCTCCTCTCAAAACACGTACACGCAGTGTCTTCTGTTACCACTGCAAAATTATTCTCTCTAGATCTATCTTCAACGTGAAATTGTCACGTGAACCAAAAATTATTATATCTCTCTCTCACATATGTCAATACCAGATTACAATTCAACGTGGTTTTAGCACGTGAAACACCTCAGGCATATATTGTAAACATATCAATGTTATTATAGTAGTTTAAAGTTTATAAGCAAAAAAAAATACAATAAACAGGACGTATACTGACAAGTAAAACGAACGATAACAGACCCTACAAGTCCTAACTTATATTACAGATAGTTTAAGAAAAAGACAGGAGAGACATCTTCCTAAAGAAAGGTGAGGAAGTAAGAAACGCCACAATCTATACGAATAATGGATCCCTAATAGAACTATTCACAGAGAAGCAAATCCCCCCGAGTTATTTTACATAGCCACCAAGGCCTCCAATATCCTTCGTAATGGCAAAGAAGATATGCTAACCTATGATCCCAACCAACCTCCCGCACTTAAACTAAACATATAGTAAATAGTAAAATGGCCTGGAACAATACACACAGAGCGGAAAGTACGTCGCCCTCCCCAAGACTGTTAGATAGATGGATCACTTATCTTTATTTTTGAGGAATTCAGATGGTAAATATCCTCAATCCATAGCTCCAAGCCCAAACTTGTATTTCTGTCTGAAGTAAAACCGGATGATGAAAGGGTTCCCTCGCCGGTGTCCACGGGTCAATGGGATGTTGGGATGTTCACCATATGAAATTGAAACAAAATATTCGATTAATACAAATTGTTTAAACTCTATAATAAAAAGCACCTGAAAACATAATATTAGAACAGTACAATATCAAATAATGGAATAAAAAAATACAATAGGTTTTAAAATAATCTAACTAAGTGGCATGGCGTTATCTAAGGTTCTTTAAGGGTCCCTCTCCAGTGTTACGAGTTGGAAGAGGGGTGTGCCCTCGAGTGTTACGTTGGGGATTACTAAATTATAAATTTAGGTGTTCGACTGCATTTAAATCGAGAGGTTTTAGAAATTACTCTGCCATACCATGCCACATACACTAATAACAATTTCGAGTAAGTTATATCAAGGACCTTGTAGGGCCACAAATTTATTACCTAAAAGTCCTAACAATTTCGTCTATCTTACATATCAAAAGACAACATCAGCAGCATCAAATGAAAATACTAAAATACATAACTATAAATCTCCTCTAGAGTCTTAAGAGATTTGAGACTCTATATCATTCTGATTCATTCACAGTTTACTTAGTAATTATTTATCTTCAGAAATATAGACTGCCTACTACTTCACAAATAATATACTTATGTCTCAGACGACAATATTAACTCATTTAACTGCTTATAAAGGATCAAACCGTCAAGACACACTGACGTAGTTAAGATAGATCTAGATCTGTTCTAGGATGGGCTGGCAATCCCCAGCCTCATCCAGACACATCAATTACAATTTACAAATGTGTATATCAGTCACTCGTTCTAGATCTTAATTGCAAGTAAAACTTTATGGTCTTGCATTCCCTTGGTCGCACTTCTACTGGAAAGTTAGGGTCAGATTCACATCATCTCGAATCATTTTGATGGACTTACGATTGGTTCCCTGAAACGATTTCAGGGAACTGGAGAAAAGAGCTGTGGGTTATTTTCATTGTCTATCCAGGACATAGACATGACGTTAACAGTCTTATGGTTCCCTCTGGCTGAACCTTAGCCGACACCTTCGCAGAATAGGATACGCTGCATGGAGTGAGGTAGCATAAACATGTCACCGCTTATCTTCTGCAAATCACGTGACTGCTCAAATTTGATTGGTGCATCCACTTCGAGCTCCGCTCGCAGCGCCAATAGATTCTATTAATAGTAACAGACAAAGTCAGACTTAGGATGTCAAAACCTTTCGCAAAGTCTCTACACCCTAAACGTTTTATGTACGAATTTATTCACCCCTTATTCGCCCCGTCTTTCCCTGTTAAAGTACACCCAAACCACGGGGTCGAAAACTGCATCGTCACTGTTAATTTATCCATTCGTTCTATCCTGACCCACTTTCTTTCCATCTCTAAGAAAAGCGTTACAAAAACAAACTGTCCACGGGAATAGTTCAAGGACGTTTGCACTGGCTAAAATCAATGATGCCATGTAATAAACAATGCGTGACCTAGCACGGCAATTCAAATCCTAATCCTGACACTGTCTATTGTCTATTTGAAACTTGCAAAGGATTTCTGCAGCTATCAGTAGCATACCAAAAGGTAAAATATTAAACTTTAGAGGCACAGAAACCAAACATACCCTCCACCATTATTTTAAAGAAGAACATACATGTATGTAGTCTGTAATGAAACACATTCAATGTCCTTACCCCACCTCTATCCCCGCCCCCACTGCAAAATCCAAATGAACTTCTCGCCCAAAACAAATACTATGAACTCAGCTTGCAGTTTACATTGTATATTTCAGATAAAATGACTATGGTGATGCCCTTGTTATTACTGGACTTATTGTAAATGATGAAAAAAATGCCTACAGGGAAGTGCAAATCAAGGACATTTGTTTTTTCTGCTACACTCTCGGAATGTTAACCAAAGAGTGTGTGTATGTGTTTATGGTATTTGCCCAGAAACGCACTGACACATACTCATTGATTAGATCTAAATTGAAGAACATAGTGTTGGTCGCTTCACAGTAGATTCAGTGGAGGCATTAACCGCTGTGTTGATCTCACATTATTTTGGTAGAAGTCGCCTCGGTAGAAGTGCATGTGCCTTATGTCCCTATGCTACTGTTTCACTCCCGTTTCCAAGGTATTCCTGCATCGGCTGATATCCTGATTCCGGTCTGTCATTCAGTGCATGTTAGGTTAGATTTTCACTATTTTCATTATTGTAGCTTTCCATTGCGTACTTCCTGGATTGGATCTCATGAGTGGCTAGGATAATGCACCACAGTACCGTACTACAATATCCGTGATGACCCATAGCAAAGTCTACTGAACGTCTGTTTTCTTATGAAGGGATTTTTTTCCACGCATCTTATCTTTTGATTGTGGGGAAAGTTAGCATTGACGAGAAGCGTAACCGGTTGATGGTCCTTTTCACTACGAATGGCAAAAAAATTCACGAGTGGGGGCAACGTATTTTAAAATGGGGGGGGGGGCACAAAACATTGAAACATATTGGCATGTTGTTATCTATGCACTTTCGCACCCAGTCTGCTCTGAGGGCACAGTTCATCGTTCTCTGATTTGAGGTCTTTATTTTAGGAGGTTCGCTGCCCTTGGCATTTACACCTCACTTTACTTGTTTTATTATTTCTTGTTCTGGCGGGGGGAGGGGGGGGGAGATGATATGGATAAATTTTAATCTATTAATTTCAATTTTGCCCGGGCAGCGGCCTTTCGGCCTGCTCTTTACGATTTCCAACTGCCAAGGTATCTTCAACGTGCGCAACGTTCTTCATCGTTCTCTATCCCTATTGACCGATTAAATGGCGTTTTTCAAGCCAGAGACAGTTGGTTATATAGCTGGTATTTTCAGTCCCTCGTGGACCTGGGAATCACAGACGTGTACTTTGTCGTGCCGCCAACACGTGATGTCGGATCTGCCGATACTGTAAGTCACGGAACAGGAGGGAATCCCCCGTTCCACTGGATGACTCACCAGCTCGTGTTAACCAATCATAGCAAAGCGGACTGCTTAGTCATCCCAGGGCATGAATGAGCCGTCGTAGCATTGGGAGACGCCAGCCAATCAAATAGCAGGGCGCAGCACGAGGACGTGATGCGAACAGTCATAATGTTTTGGAGATCACTTGAGTAAACATTCCACCCTGAAACCCGACGAGGTCATTCCAGTGTCCATTTGCGAATGCTTGACCGCTTTGTTACTGGCCGTGTTATATGTGTGCAATTCAAGGAAACTGTGAAGTTGTTTTCCTCAAAGGAATAATCACACTGATTTATAAAGCGTGACAGAACTACTTGACAGCAATCAATGCAAGAGATTACCAACGACTTGCACAATACCTCTTTAGCAAGCCGCCCACGAGGAGGCAAAATGAAAGGTGAGATCGTCTTTTATCGTCGCTCAGAAATTCCTTGATGGTTATGGGTGCATTAGCTTTGCACGATCTGTTGTACGCTAGAAGCTATCTCTTTGCTCTTGACCAAAGATAACCTCATTGTGACAGGTGGTGATGTCGGGGAATCTAGCGACCTAATTTCTTTTCACTACTGTGCGTTCTTCTTCGCCTTCTATCTTTGCAATTGCTGTTGATGTTCATGTTTGGTACGAATCTGTCTCTTCCAAAATTCCCCAGCGGTGCCCGGCATTATCCTTAACACAAGCAGTTTCGCGCATCGCCTAGCTTCCAGTTTTTGTTGGGTTGTTTTTTTTTTGGCACAAGGTACCTTGAGAAAGCGATGGGGACACGTTCTTACACTACATGCTTAGGCTGTTTGGAGTGGGGGGCAGCACCAGTTTCACAGCCAAAAGCAACAGAAACAGGTAGCAGAATAGGCATTTCTTTCCGTTGACTATGTCAGTAGAAGTTTTAAAGACAGTTTCATTCAGTTGGATAGAAACTGACCTGAAGGAAGCTTTTGGTATTTGATTTAGACATGAATTTTGGTTGAGAGTGAGACACTTAACACCATTTTTGGCAAAGTTGACACCAGTTTGTGTTGATAACTCATGTTCATTCCACAAAATGCTATGGCTTCCACATGAAAAAAACCAGCATGTAAATTGCAGACTTTCTGCATGCTAATGTTAATCTTATGCTGATGCACATGAATATAATGTAATACGAATAATGCATAACACTGACACTGTAGCAAACTGGCAAAAGTTAAGATGCAGCATGTTTTCAAGGGCTTGCTTCAACAAGAAAAATTATACAATGAATTCAAAATGAAGAATAACACGTAAATGAAAATAGAATTAACTAAGCGTGCTTCCTGTCGCTAAGAGTAAGAACATTCATTAGGTTGCAGTAAAATTGGGAATACTAATTTTTTTAATTATTCTTTTTTTTTGCAAAAGTTTTGGTGGAAAAAATGTTTAAGTGTGGCACAGTGGAAAACTGTCAACTTGTGGCCTTGAAGTTTTTAACATTTCGTCATGCGGTGTGACACCAATAGGACATGATAGTCATGTTAGGTGTGAGAGGGAAGTCATTCATACATATGAATATGGTAGTCCACAAAACACCACAGCCGCCGCTGTTTCAGCCGGTGGCCCATATTTTATATGGTCTTTATATTGGTGAATTGAACATGAAGAATTACTGTAAAGTGTTTAGAGCTTGCATTTGACAGGATGATGTGCTATATAAATGTTATTTATGATTTTTGTTATTGCATCGTTGGTTTATGGTAATATCAGGATGTCAGAGACGTACGGTATGTTTTTTTAATAACACAGCTGTGGTTGCAAATGCAAGTGATGTTAAATAAATTTGACATTGAACTTCACCCAGAATTCCCCAGTTTGACAAATGTAGATAAGATTGCTTGTATGTCACTTTTTCTTTTTCCTGCCCATTTTTTTTTTTTCACAGTGAAAACGAAAAGTGTCATTTCAATTTTAGTATCTTGGCTTGCTTGAGGTTCTTATGGATTTGGTGTAACAATTCCTGTGAAGAAGAAAAAAAAAAATTCTGTAAGAAGAGAACTTGTGTTTATGTTGAGTATTCATTTGCAGTTGAGAACATACGTGTGGTAGCCTTTGGGGGGTTTTGTGTTTAATAGTATACACATGCCAGATATTTTGACTTTGTACTGTACACACTCCTACTTGTGTTTTCCCCATACTTCAGCTGTGCCGGACATGTAAATGCTTAATTTTTAAAAGCAAATGTCATAAGGTTAGATGTGTAAGGAAGTCGTTGTCATTTAAGCCTTAAGGGCAGAGTCCTGTTAAACTCCAAAGAATACCAAAATGGACTTTTGGATCCTAGGGAATGACGGAAATGCATTCACCCAAGTACAGTGTAAAATTAAACATTTATTTTAGCCCCATTGAGCATTCATTAATTTTAATTCCATTGAACACATATTTTAACTCTGTTGAGCACTGTTATACAGCATTTATGAGAACAGAGCAGATGATAACTTCAGTGCTGAAATAATATGCATGTAATTCTTTTATTTAAATTTTTGAAAAAGGAAGGGAAAGGGAAATATTAGTTTTTAGGACTGAACAGTGATTCTTAACTATTATGAAACCAGCACACACCCCCCCCCCCACACACACACACACACTATACACATTCATGTCTCATAGTTTTATTTCCCTGAAAAAAAAATAAAAAATTAGCCAATTTATTTCTCAATGGACATTTCATTGTAATGGAATTCTTGGAATTCCGACAGAGCAATTGGGATTTTTGACATTGTTCCTGCTTAACAGATTTATCACCTGAAATTACACATGTGGAAAGGATGCAGCCCTGAGGTATTTCCCCCTGAAATTCCTACGTGGGATCCCCACCACCCCTTCCCAATAAAACTGCTGATACAGACTAATTCATTCATTGCACAAATTACGCCTATTTAAAGGAAATGCAGAATATTATGTACAGAAAATGATTATACATGTACATGCATAATATTATTTTTTATCACTATGGAATGTCCCCGCATTAGTCATGCACGCACAGATTTGCGGTGTTAGTAATCAATGCACATCCGTTTATTTCCAAACTCAATTTGATATTGTTGCTTACAATTGGATCGCCCTTTCAAATGCTTCTAAAAAGACAGGAGTAGATTATGAGGCCATGTTATGGGTCATTTGAAGAATATCAGTATGATTATACTGGCTTGGCAATAGTTCGTGCAGAATTGAAATCAGAAGCACGACACAATTTTCCTCCCACAACAGTGGATACGACAACCGCATACTTCGATATGAAGATGAGCTTAACCATTTCCCAATTTAGCCATAATTTTGTCTTTGTTTGTTTCCTGTACTAGGGCATAACGGCAGTATCTGGTGGTTTTCAGCTTTCCCTGAGTTTATTTCATTTGGCTCCCATGTATAGACACGGCAGTCTTAATTGACGTGCAGTGACTTCCTGGAATTGCAGTTTCCAGATAAATTGACATTATATCTAAACAACACTGCAGCGTCAGCGCTATTTACAAACCGTGCTTCAGGAGTAGATTTTAGACACTGCCCGCCAAATGTAGGTCGGCCGAATTACACACCGTGTCATATACATATAATATGCACCGATTATGGGGAGTCATGCATTTCAAACTTCCTTGTCCTTACATACCGTGACGTCTGCAAGTCTTTTCTGGGTCGAGGGCGCAGCGAGGGTTTAGTTATTGCTACAGCATAGATCTTTCCGTTACAGCAAAACTTTCCCTCAGATTTTTTTTATTGCGCAAGATTTTACACATTAAGGGACTTTTCAGATTGGGGAGTTCCGGTTTTCGAAATCGTGTGGTTTTATTCAATAACCGCTGAAAATAGATATATATAATTGTCTATCTTGTCCATCCTGTATGTCCTAAAAAAAAAAATAAGCAAGCATATTGTTTCTGCCTTGTCGATGGGATGGGTGCTTTCAAACCCCTTCATATCATTGGTAGTATGCAGTGCTGCAGCTTGAAAGTTTCCCATGTTATATTTAATATGTCGGTGTGTATGCATACCTAGTCGTGGGTGATTGGTGGGCGCTTCTGGTGGGGTCTCCTTCAGTCCTATCCTTCTGTTATGTTCTGTCTATCGTCTTCCTTGTTCTTAGCATAATGTGACCGTTGCCATGGTGACGTGCTTTCTCCAAACTCAAGCTTACCTAGTCTGTGTAACGGGCTAAGGCAAATGCTGTTCCTGTCATTTGTTCAACAGTGCTTGTAGGTCTTACCGAGTTCTCACTCTCAGCTAGAAATGAGATTGCCATCTCGAACTTTGAAGGCAATTAATTTGCAACTGACTTTGCGAGAAATCGCGTTTGACTTGGACCTTCCTTTCCTCCCATACTCCCACCTGCCATCCGAAGCCTTTCAAGGTTGCCATTTTAATTCCTTAAATTTATTTATTATATTTTTTTTTTAAGTCCTCCGCGCAGCAAACGTCAGTAAGTATATAATTATATTTAGATATTCCGGCAACAGTAAATCTGATTCCAGTATTGAAGTGTGCTCCCTTACATTTCCCTTTCCATAATATACGGCGATGTCACACTGTAACTAGGGTCACAAATAGCAGCCTACGCATGAACAGCGCTAGCGATATCTTAATTACAAAGCCATCACTTTTGATAGTGACCTTGCGTGACTGGTCCCGTGATAACTGACAATGATCTATGTCCTGTAACTGGAACCTCGAGTACAGTGTCCCATGTTTGAAATGCGTCACCGGTGCCCTATTTTTTGGAAAGCTTTCTAATTTGTCGACGTTGATAATTCTTCAGAAATATTTGTTAACTTTTTGTGTATGTTTGACTACTGTAAATCAGTATCGTTTGTTTCAGAAATTTTGGATGAGACAATTTGTGCACGGGTACTAGAGGACTACATTATTTGACACTTGAGTGCGGATTTGTGCAAGTTTTGGTAAAGGCTAAAGCGTGTACAGAAACGGCAAAAATGCACCATGTACATGTAGTACGTGTAGAAAGAAAGGGTGTTTCCGTACACATGAAAACCCAACTTTACCCGTGAAGCTAATAGATAACTTAAGTTAACTTTGTTGGCCGTGACCCAACGTACATACTTGACGTAAGGACATCGCTTAAGTCTGTGCAGATCTGTGACAAGGGCTTCCGCGGCGTGACGTAAACACTTTTAGACACTGGAGTATTATTGTTTCACTGTTTTGACTCATGGATGACATGGTGCGGTACACTGCGCATTTTATTCGTCATTATGGCATTGTATTACACATAAACTTGAGCTTGTCAAGAATTGGAAACGAATGAAGGGGCGGGGGGGGGGGGCGAGAAATGGTTCATGGGACGAAGATAGGTCCAGTGACTGCAGAGTTGATTATGAAATGCGTAAGTAAATTTTGTCTTGTCCGTCGGTGTTCAATCTACTTTTAATTTTATACGGGGTCTGCCGGTCCTGACATCGGATCTGAAATCGAAAAACGAAAAAAAAACAAAAAATGAAAATCCCAATCTTTATATTCTTGATGTGCATTTTAAATACTTTGTGAAGGGATTGAGGGCATATTTTGCAAGGTGCAGATCTCTCGGAAATTTCCTGCTGCCTGAATTATTGAGAAAGAAATGCAAAACTTTCGATGCACCCATTTTATGTGCCGGTTTGGAAGAGGACCCCCCTCCCTCCCCCAAACTTCTCAATTCCCCCTCACCCCCCATCTTTTCACTCCCCCCATTTATTTTTTTTTGCGGTTTTCCCCGTCTCGCTTTTCTCCCTGTCCCAAGTAAACAAAAAAAAAAGTTGTCGTGTGCCGGTGTAACTTTTATTGTTTTCCATTCTTTAAATTGTTACAGTAGTTGAGTAGTATCGGGGACCTTTTATTACACAGTGTCACTGGTCGTATTCTCTTGCTTCTGAAGAGAATCAGTTGACACGCCAAGCAAGCATTTTGGAAGTGTCAAAATTGGGCAAAAAGAAAAGGTTGTATGTAGCAAAGCCTCGCACATGAAATAATACCCAAACGATACAATGCAAACTAAAAGAGAAGACATTTGCATTGTATCGTTTGGGTATTATTTCTTACGCGATGCTTTGCTACATACAACTTTTTCTTTGTGCCCAATTTTGACATTATTTACTTATAGCCTTTGCCGCGACCCCGCAGTTTTTCTGTGGTTTTTATATTTCGTCAAGCATTTTCGAAACACGAAGTTCACTAATTTTGCTGCGGTTCTATGATTCCATCGGTTTGCAAATAAGACAACCTGTATATACTAAATAAGCAACAAATAAAATATCAGTTAATCATAATGATAAAATATGTTGTTTTTAAGTCACATAAACAAACCAATGGGGTTCCGATCTCTTAGTTGAAAGCAAGAAGCGGATGTTTATTAAGTGTTGTCATGAAGTTGGGGTGCCAATTCAGATCCGGGAACAGGAAATCGTTTATTGGCGTTTTGACAGTGTCTGGATGTGTCTCGAGATGGGACTTCTTTTCTTTTTATCTGGTATTTTGTCTGTGAAAACTGCGGGGGATTTTGAGCACTCGTGGGAGTGTCTCGGTGAACAGGGGAACAGGGAGATAACCGCGCCCTCGCAAGTATTTAATTTCCCCCAAACTGCTCTTGACCTACATCCTGTTCAGACAGTGACTCCAGTATCAACTTGTGCTGTTGACGGCATGCAGTAAAGTTGTTTGTTACGTTTTTTTTTTTTTTTTAGCACATTGCAAAGTATCCTGCTTGTGTGAATCATTGAACAGTGGGTAGGTGTGCATTATCTGTGTAGTTTTCAGTGTGTCTTGTGTGGCTGACGTCATATCGATGGTGTCGGGCGCAACCCAGCCAAGTCCGAAAATTTCATACACGTATTTCTTTTTTATAGTACCAATTTATGAAGATTGGAACCCCGCATCATCTGTAAAAACAGCTCTTAGCATAATTCAATAGAAACATTCAAAATAGACATGTGATCAAACCAGCTAAGTACATTTTCCTGCTGTGTTATCCTCAACTTTTTGTTCCTCCTGTAAAATTTGCTTATCTTGACTTGGCTGGTTTGCGCCCGACACCATCGATATAATTGTTTGTTTAATAGTTATAGTGTATTACAAGTATCCTGCTCATGTGAATCATTGGACCTATCAGGTCTATCTATCTATCTATCTTTCTATCTATCTGTCTATGATAGACGTATACGGTTTGTCTGGCTAATCCTCGTACTAAATTAAAAGCTACTATTATCATCTCTACCCTCCCCCTCATTCGTACCTCACCTTTCGTCGCTGTCCGTGGGATTTGCTCTTTGATACTTCCCTGTGATATTATCACACATACAAACTCAGTAATAATTGAGGTCAGACCGTGACCTGATTTATGCTCTTGACCCAGTTGTACTGTGGCTGAAGGGTCAGAGATTCGCGCGTTTTGTCAGCAACCTGCAGATTGTATCGTTTTTTCAGTATTACTTCATACGCGAGGCTTGACCTCTTACAACTTTTGTAATATTTTGACATTGCTTCAAGCTTTGCTGCGACCCCATAGATTTTCTGTTAATAATATTTTGTCAGTTTCCTATGAGTTTTATTGCTGTTGCATAATGTATCCGTCTCAGTTGTGAAATGATCATCTCACGGAGTCATGATCATACATTTATATAATATATATAACAGGGTATACATTTTTTTAATTTTAGATAGAACATAACACTTGGTTGATTGGTGTAATGTCTTAATCTTGAGTTTGATCATCTTCATTTATCTCGTGTAAGCTTGCATGCATTTGTGGAAACCTCAGTTCTAGCCGAATTCAATCATTCTTTCTTTCTTTCTTTCTTTCTTTCTTTCTTTCTTTCTTAACACCGCTGAAATGCATTATCGTCTCTGCCTTTGCGCTTGGCCGTAAAACTGTCGAATAGGCTCCATTGTATATGTATTATCTCTGGAAGAAGCCGCGTAAAACTAGTATAATGTGTCTGCTTAGTATTTTGCGTCCTGTATAAACAGCTCTGTTAAGGTATGTATGACACGCGTGTCCACCTTTTAAAAAGTGTATGAGTTATATGAAAAGTGTCCCGTGGATTATTAAAATATATTTCGATACCATTATATAGGGGGAGGGGGTCACGAACGTCCTTAAAAGTCCTTTATTTCTGAAGATGTCATAGACCTTAAAATTTGTGTTTCAAGTCAAGTGAAAAACGAGATTCAGATCTTCTGATTCCGGACTTGATAATTGGTACTTTGATACACAATGACCCGTAACGCTTAATGCGTTTGCACAATAGTAGCCAAGCTCAGTAAAGACACTTTTGAAAGAGCAGCAATTGAGGAGGCTGAACTGCTCATTGTCAAAAGACTTCATACTTTTGAGGCATTAGTGAACTGCTTTGTCATAATGTTAGTACTGATAGCAGGCTTCATTGTGGCACAAAGACTGAACTGTAATTTATAATCTAAAAAGCTTTGCTGTAACTTTGGAAGAGCATCTGTCAGGAGAAATGAACTACTTTTATAATGGCGATAAACTTGATTTGAAGGAGCACCTGTCGGGAGGACTGAATTTCATTTATCCTGTTAATAGACTTGATGTAAGTTACTTTTACGAGAACAATTCTTAGTCGAATTGAACCACAAAATGGACCTGAAATAACATAACTATTCCAAGCGAATTTACTATTCTTGAACTCTGGATACAGAAATACATGTATCACGTTTCACATGAGTGCTGCGCACCGCTCGAATAGTCGTAATATTTCATGTACATGGATACTAGATTTTTTATTTTTTTTTAATGCTGCATACGTGTAATATTTCTTGGTCACATGTCCTTGATTTTTTTGTTGTGGGGCCTTAGGAAGTCCTTAAAATTAGTTTTCAAGACTATATGAACCCTGTTCTATTTTGATTTATGTCAGTTTCCAAGTTTGATAGCAGTTTTTGATTTTGAATTGCGCTAGTGTTGGCACGTGCTGACATATTTCAGGCAGGTTATAATTATCGTTCCTGCAGAATAAAATCGCCTTTGCGGTTTTAAACATCTATCAAGAAATACTGGCTGTGGGTATTTTTTAAAGAAGGGGGGGGGGGCTTTGCAGCGCGGATTTGTCCGCAGAAATCAACAACACAGCCTGTCGCATTCCTCCTCACGCTTGCACACCCATGCAACTAAAAATACGTTCACACTTGTTTTAAAACCGGTGCGCACGGTCCTCATCCAAGTTTAGCGAACGCTACACGTTGCTGCGTGTTCACGTTGTTGGCGAAGATGGTAAAATAATTTGTGTCCTCGCCAAACATGGGCGCTGAGAACCACTCCTTGAAATCAGATAGCCCACGCTTTTTTGTATGTGTTTGGGGGAGGGGGGGGGGGATGCATTTGTTTGCATTCTTTGGTTAAAGGGGTGGATGTGGGTGGGGTAGTAGAAGTTTTCAGGAATGAAGAAAGTGACTTGTCTTATTTTCATATCTTTGTCGTAAGTCTGATTTGTATCATGGACATTTACACCTCGGTGCTTTGTGACTGATTTGTTTATCTGTTTTCTCCTTTAAACTGCTAGCAACATCTGCGTTCGTGTCAAAAGTGAAGTGTCTGAATTTGCAGCGTTATACAACTGCTTGTTTGGGAAAATTATGATGCTAATAAAAGGCAGCGTGTTTTGAAATGGCCACTTGAAATTGGTGGAATTTCATTTTTTTTTCTTTTTACAAAGTCGACTGATATCAAAATATGATAAAACCCTAATATGAAATGCCCATCCGTATGCCGTATAATACATAACACAGAAATGTGCATGTAATTGTCCGCCCAAGAAATATAAAAAGTTCGTGAATGATGACACGTGTAGCTTTTATGTGTGGCTATTCAACTTTTGACTGCATTCTATCCGTCTTTGATAACCTACCCGTGAGCTGCACCCAGGAAGATGCGAGTTGCTGTTTGCTTGAACTTGAACTTGACATTGTTACCTCAGTCGCCGAGATCCCTTGACAGCTGGAGGTTATCACGAGCTTAAGGTCGAAATCTGAGAGCATGGAAAATCAAAACCTCTTTCGTACAAATGGGAAAACCCTAGAAGCACACCCAGACGCTTGCATTGAGGTGTGGTTCACCCACACCCTACACGGAATGTAAGGAAGTCAGGAACCGAAACACTAATCTTGTTTGACGGAGTAATTTGAGTTATTTTTCCCCTGAAGATCTACTGTTGCCGCGCTCTCTCAAGGCTACACAAACACAGACTGTAGCGTGATGTCGTGTATGTGTATGTTTTGTGGTTCTTTTCAGCCCAGACGAATGATGGAGACATGTGAGACCTAAGGCATATTGCAGAGTCATTAGGAATATGACACTAAGGCAGGACCGCATTAGGGCAGCAAATGGCATGTGCGCTTCTAGCCTAAGAATTTCTGTTGCGAGCCAAGAACAAGCTTAGATATAAGTCAAAAGAAAAGGCAACAAAGACCCATAAGACCCCTTTCACACGGCGCGGGTCTACCCGCACCCGCACATTTGCGTGGGGTCCACCCGCACCCGCATACCCTTTCACACGGCGCGGGTGAAAATCGCACCCGCACTTAGATCTCTCCAGTTTTTTATTCTATTTTACACCGTACAGTCGTGAAGTATGGACAGTGATCGGTTTCTCCTCCTATATCTTGTATTTGCGACAAAAGAGGAGACATAGATGTACATTATCAGTGTATCCTTTGATTGGCGAAAGAACTTGCTCCACATAACTGGCATCGCTAGTACTAATGATATTAGCAGTTCTATATCAATATCTGCATCCATACTGTTTCTGCAGAAAAAAAAAGTCACAATCAAAAGGAACGGGTTCAGGGGTCATAGTTCTCCGCGGTCCGCGCTTGGATTTTGAGGCTTTCTGTAGTAGCGGCGCCCTCCGCGGTTTTAAAAAAAAAAGATGGTGTCAACTGAAAGTTTGTGGCCTACTGCCGATACCTTCGACCTTTGGTCCATTAGGACACGCCTACTTGTAGTCAGTATTAATTCTCATCATACTATTCAGGTTTTCCTGACAAGTTTGATTTCATAATGTATAAAGTACTGTTAAAGAGGAGGGGGGGTGAGGGTTACGCGCGTATAGAAACTGGCGACCCGAAACAATTTTCAGTGGTTCAAAACATTGTTTACTGTGACCTCTGCGGGTTATCCCCGAGACATCTGCGTGTAGCTACGGAAACCCAGATGAGCTTCTCGCTGGACAGTTCCTTGGATAAATATTAAATTTATTATTACATTTAAAACAGAATTGTTAGAGCTCCATGAGGTTGGCTATTAACTGGCGGTGATCACAAGTATGAACTTGTTTCCAGGTCTCCAGGCCAGTTTGACATTTTGTGCCTTGACACGCTGCTCGTCGGGAGCACGAGGCTGGATCACAAAGGAAGGTCAACCAGACTAAGGAAGACGCACTTGAACGAGCCGAAAATATGCCAGGGGATGGTGATTGTGGATTGCCAGTACAATAATACAGTGTACATGTATTATCAGTTTCTGTTGAAACTTTCAGTCGCGTAGCGCTCGCGCGCGCGCGCACACACACACACACGAATATACAGAACAGTAATACGTCCCACGGGTAACTTATAATATGTGACCTACGATACGCTGAGTGTGAACTTTCTGACACTTGAACACTAATTGATTGTCCGCCCACCCGCGCTAGGTTTGAAGTAAGCGATACCACACAGTTCATTCTTCATTGGTCACCAATGCTGGGATGGGTGGTGGGCCCGGCTGACCTGCACTGACATGAGATATCCAGTGATATAGTGTTAGATAGCCTGTAATACACTTTGCTCTTCTTGAATCGATCCCCAACCCCAACCCCCTTCCACACATACACACACAGCTAGAGACATCGTCACATGCAGTCTTACCTCCCACCTAAAATGATAATATTAGGGTTGAAATTGAAGCGATACACGATCATGACGATGCCATGTGATTCCTCAACTGGGAGGGGGGGGGGGTGTTGGGTTGATGTATGAGGGATGTAAGGCTTTCACAAAATAAGATAGCTCTTTAGCTCTAAAAGAGAGGGTTGGGAATCGTTGATCTGTTGTGTTCTTTTGTGAGGTCAAAGCGTTAAGGTTCTCAGAGTGGCATCACTGTCTCAGTTGTATCTTTTTTTTTTGTTTAAAAAAAAAACAACAAATCCAAGCAACAAAATCAGCTTGATTTGACGAGTGGATGTTATTATTTCAGAACTTTCTTGGTGTGACGTTTTTGGATTTGTCATGCTATGCAATATGCAATATTTCTTTTTCTGCTTAGTTGAAAAGCCCCTTCCTAATTGTTTCTTTTTTCTTTTCTCTAGGAAGAAAACATCCTGGCATCAAAATTGATGTGGTCAATCAGCCAAAAGACATACCACAGTAAGTCTCTCTCTTGAAACACAAAGCCTTTGATTTTTTGAAAATAGGAATGTTCATTTGCTTTGTTATATCTGCTACTGTTTTTCATCTTATTTTTCATTGGTTAGAGGTGTGTCCTGAAGTCCAAGGTCATCAGTTTGAGCTCGCACTATTTATATAAACTTTTAAACATATTTACACCAAGGCTGTTGATGTAAGTACATACACACCATACCCAAGTGTTTTTCACAAAGGAGGTGAACGTATAACTACCTAACCCTGTCCTTTTCCTCAGCTCTCAATCTTATCGAATCCTAAACCCTTTCAACAAAAAACAAAAAAATAGGAAGAAAACAAAAATAGAAAGTCTAAAAGAATAACTAATCGAGACTGTTGTAAGGTGCATTTCTGGAGGAGCTCTCTAGCTCTGGAGTCACAAAAGGCTTTAAAATACTTAACTCTAGCGCATAAAAAAAATTGGGGCGCATACGTACTTGTAACAACATTCTTTTACCTATGGATTCAGACTTTCGGGACACTCTACACATAAATAAATATAGATAAGGACAATAATTTTTTTCATGTATATCATGGACTAATGTGTCAATATGTTTTTCAGAATAACTTTTTTCAACATTGGGCATACATGGTTCTTTCAAGTATGATCTACATTGTACGCTTTCTAACAGATAGTAAAATGTGTTTTAATTTTGAAGGAAATCATTTGATTTAGAAGTATTTAAATGCCGCACCTTTTAGGGGAAATTTATCATCTTTAAATTGTCAGTTGCTTTAAGCATAACTGGGTATCATAAATTGAAAGCAGCATCAGTGTTGGTAAAATTGGATGTAGATACACAGTTGAGCTGTCATTTCTTCATTCAAATCAATAGCACTTCTTTGATCAGAAGAAACTGAATCTCAACAATTAGTTTTAGCAAAAAAAAATCAGGACATTGTATGTTTTTTGTATTGCAGACCACCCCGGCCTGACCTTGACTCAAAGGCCACGCTGACCATCGGTGGACAGAAATTTGAATGTGATGCAAGTGACCTTGAACATAGACGGTTTCTGGGACGGGGAGCGTATGGAGTGGTGGAGGAAATGATACACAGACCTAGTAACACGATATTGGCAGTCAAGGTAAGTCAGACATTCCAGTGTGTTTTCAGTATACCACTATAAGTTACAGATCAGTTGAAGTTAATAAATTGTGTGCTTCAGCCTTTGTGAAAAATTTCAGTTCACCGAGTGTACAGAGTTAGATTGAATGTAAAAGTTATAAACTCAAAACTGTTCTTGATTTACAAATTACTGCTCATCTCAGGCACTGCGGTTTAAAATTTATGTTGACAAAATTGGTAATAACAAAACAAAACAAAAAAAAAACAAGTGTGAGTTTACCCCCTGTCCTGTTTGTTGCTATCTTTAACTGTCGGTCAGACCCAGTGATTCACTGTGAATCTGTTCTTTTGTTGCACAACTTGTTATAAAGTTGAAGGGCATATAGATACCTTTGTTTGGCACATTTCATCATCATCTATTGAGTTTTGTCATGTCAGAGCTGCATTTCTGGGAAGTTACTTGCTTTTCAGTACACACACATATAGTTGGTCCAGATGTGCGACATTTCTGTGTGAATTGGTGAAGCCCACACTGGGATATCAACAATTTTTTCATTTTACAGCAGTTGAGTTTCAAAGTTTTAGTCTCTTTTGTTATTCTTGGACGTTAGTAAAGACTTTCCTGCATACTTCAAAACTATTAATGATATTGATCTTACTGAATAATAGATCTCGCTATGAGCGATTGATATGGTAGCTATAACTCAAAAGCATCAAAATGATCGATGTGCCAATACAAGAGACGGATGGTAATATGTATAAATCACAGCAGTATCAGTTTTGCTTTTATAATTTGTGAGGTGCTTTAGGGAAATGGTCAGCATGTCTTCACTTTTGAGATAGAGCCAAAAATAGGTGGCTAGGGACTTCCCGGTCCTACATCCGTTTTTGGCATAATTACATTCCTCAATCATTTCTTTATGCCAGGGCTAACGGATTTTAATGAATTCCACCTATAAATACGCTTTTTTTTTTTTTTTTTTTATGAACCAATCTTATTGTCTTTTTAAAGTTACGTGACTTTAAACACGTTTTTCTCAAAAATGACTGTTTATAACTTGCCACCTGGAAATAACTTGGTCGGTTTTCAACATGTTTACATGAAATAAAGTGCATTCTTCTCAGGACAATTTGTACTTTCACAGTAAACCCTCTCCTCAGTTTTGAAAAAAATTGGCAATGTGGACCATTTCTCTCGAGCGCCTCACATTTTTACATTCAGGCTAACTCTGAGAGACCCAAATGAAGTGAAGTTTTTCAGGGATGAGAATCCTCAGGATATTTCTGGATTTCCTGATTTGTAAAATGTTCTTTTACTACTTTAGGTGGAAAGTGTATCGTTCTTTATATAAATGTCTGTGTTGTCCTTGGTGGTTATGCATTACATCAAAAGTTCAGGGACTCTTTCTATCAGTAGTTCCCGTTCCTGTTTTTTTTTTTTTTTTAAACATTTTGAAATCAAATTGGCCTATTGTATTTATGAAAACCAATATCTATTCATTGACAGAGAATTAACGCCACAGTTAACAATCAAGAACAAAAACGTCTCCTGATGGACCTGGACATCAATATGAGGAGTGGTTCCTGTGAATACACAGTGGAGTTCTATGGAGCATTGTTTAGAGAGGTAAGTGTTCTTTGAGTGTGACTGATGCCAGGTCAGTTGCCACTTTACGATCTTGTTTAGAAATTTCAGCTGAACCGAACATAGACAATGTGTTTATTTTATGTTTGTACAGTATTTACAACTCGGAAGTCCCAAAATCTTGCTCAGCATCCAATTTGTCCACCTGGGTTTTAAAATTAAATTTTCCTAAAATGCTACTTTGGTCACCACTATAATTATGTCTAGGCTGGGGTTAATTACGTATGGTTAACAGTATTACCACAATATGTGAACCTCACTGACAGAAATCAGTTAAGAATGTGACAGATATTTCAGGGTATGTATCTAGATTTAATGATGTGAATGGATCAGCGCTTGTCTTTCACATACATACTATATAACAGGGGTGGCCACACTTGCTTAATGTAAGAGCCACTTACGATAAACTTCAGATGTTTGAGAGTCACAAGGCATGAACAAAATTTACACACGCACTTTTATTGAAATATACTCATGTATGCAGTTTTTTTAAACCGTTAATTTGTTTTAGTTTCAGTAATCACGAAGTACACCATATAATATCAAATGTTTTCACCATAAGCCACTACTTGAAGGTCAACGAGGCCACCCCTGCGATATAACCCATGTACGCATGCATAATTATTCTATATTTTGGAATGTACTGATTCAGGAATTAAGGTTTGATTTTTATATTTTGTTTATTACAGGGCGATGTATGGATCTGTATGGAAGTAATGGAGGCGTCGTTAGATCAGTTTTATAAAAAACTGAAAGCAAATGGGGAAAGAATTCCAGAAAAAGTTATGGGGAAAATTGCAAAATCGGTGAGAATAACTGTCTCTGTTTTGTGTACAGTACACAAAAGTTGGCTGTGAACAGGGCAATTTTTCTTCTGTTGTGTCTTGTCCTTTAACCTTTTAAGCTACAGTGTTTTGAGCTCCAAGTGGTAAATTTGTACATTTGGTATTTGTTGAAGTGAGCATTGTTGTGGAAACTTCGATAAAATATACATTGTTATGGCATGTCAGATTCATTGTCTGTGACAGAAATAAATCGAATAAATTCTCTTCTTAGTTTGTTGCATGTAAGTTCAGTAGCCATGGAATTTTAGAGTTTAGCCTGGGAAAACATCCTCATAGAGATGCATCAACCATAAAACTAGTGCATAGAACAAATCAATTATAATTATACAAGAGAAGAAAACTCATTGTACCAGAACTCAAAAACTATTAAATAGATCTCCTGAAGTTTTGACATGAAGCAGTGAAATGAGGTTGCAGACCAGGTAGGCTGGCTGTATAAGAGCATGCAATTAGATGTGACCAAGAAGTAATCCACAAAATGGGCATATAATTGACTTGTCTAGCTCATGAGAGGATTTGTGTGACATGTTGCAGATGGGCGTTCGCTGGAGAAAATTCTTGGTGCGCGCAGAACCTTGCCATGTATCTTTTGTAGCTGTTTAATGCTGGGATTTTTGTCATTGCGTTCTGCTTTGCTTTATTTTTTCTCACTAACCATCATCTGATGATTTTTGTTTGGCAGGTGGTCCAGGCACTTCACTATCTACATACAGAGCTCCACGTTATTCACCGAGATGTCAAGCCTTCCAACATACTCATAAATAAAAAAGGTGCAGTTAAAATCTGTGACTTTGGCATCAGTGGCTACTTGGTGGACTCTATAGCCAGAACCAAAGACGCTGGCTGCAGGCCTTACATGGCGGTAAGATATTACTTCGGAGCTAGGACCAAAAACCAGGACTCCCGCACAGCCTTGGGATTTTAGTGATCCCTGGAAGGCCAAGGCTTAAAAAATGGAGAAAAGGCTCTGGAAAAAGCGGATTAACCTTGGAATCGTCCTGGGGTTGAAAAAAGGAAACATTTTAAAAAATGGACAAAAATCTTTGTTTCTCTCAGTTTCTTGCGGTTAATGGTTAAATGTTTAAGGGGTAGCCCTGGAAAAACATTTTCAAAGAGCTGCAGTGTTTCCTGCAAGATGTCATTTTTGTAAACTTGAGACTGATGAATGAATTGAATGTACAGCGGGTTCTAGGACTCGGGGGAGAGAAATGGATGAATGTGAAATCTAACAAAATCAGTGTTCTTTTCCTGCTAATTTGTTGTTTTCAAATAACGCACTCAGTTACAGATTTCTAACCTGGAGGATTTTACCTACACTGGGATGAAAATGTTAAAATTGGCAGAAGAAATAAACACAGCTTGATAATGTCTTTTGTCAACTCACGTAGCACTTGAAGTCTTCACCATTTTTCTTTTTTATTATGAGAAGCTTGCATTGACTGTAAGTTGTGCAAACAGTGATAAGTTTTTTTATAATAGTACATTATCAGTGTTCCCTGTTGGATTTGTTATAGCAATTTATCACTTCATGGCCTTTATTACGATCTTGCTTTTGTGAGAAGTGTAAAGATTTCATGCCGTTTGCTTCTCATCGTGCAAATTGGTCAGACAATCGATAGAGATTTCTTCCATCACTTCAGAACATCATGTGAATGTTTTTCTTTCTTTCATCAACAGCCCGAGAGGATTAACCCAGATGCTGCTGGAGAAGGCTATGACATTAAGTCAGATGTATGGAGTTTAGGAATAACAATGGTGAGATACATTGATTAGATGGTAGTTGTATGCCCAACATTCTGCTTGCTGTATTCATGGTCTCAAACTGCGAGATTGGCGACAGCCATTTGAATTGACTACTCATGAACTGACATTAACTTTAAATGTATAATGATATCAGTGAAGTGTTTTTGTGTTATTTTTGAAAGCTGCCATTGAAGCCAATTTAGGATTTGGTAGTACAGTAAGGACAATTGTGAAGCACTTCCAGAGTTGGAAGAGAAATGTATTAAAAGTTGAAAATATTTTGATTGGGACCTTTTCGAAGTAAACCCGTATAGAGAAAATATTGCTGAATGGTGCAAAATCATGAACATAGAATTTTTTATATATACAGTTTCACTTTGCTTCACTCCATACCAAGCACTTCATTAAAAGATGAGGAGCTTTATTGTGTGATTTTGCCAAGTATATATACTTGGCAAAGTGTTACAGAACCTTTGCTTTCAGAAATCAAGAGTTTTTTTGTTTTTTTTATAATAATCATCCTGTTGAGTAGAAAGGTGTGATAATAATTGTCATTATAATTACTAGGTGAGTTGCCTAGCCCTGCGAGGGAGAAATATCTTTGTTACTTATAATGATCTAGGTCTAGGACACAAAGTAAAGTTCCTTCCATAGACAAAGAAATACAGTGACAATCAGTATCAACTCGGATTCTGCGCCAACTCTGGAGTTTGTTTACCCTTTTTTGCTAAAATTTACAGACGATCCATGTTTTCGTTAATCCACAATTTGCCTCCCTCAGCAAATGAATGATATGGGGAAACTACGTCATAATACTTAAAATAGATCATAATAGTGTGTCCCTGTTTTAAAAGCATGGAGTCGGAAGTGTTTGTAGCAAATTTTACGTGTGAATTATGCAAAATGAACAAATTACCCAGAGTTTGCAGTATTTTTATATTATCCCCTTTCATCACAATAAGTCAAATTATAGGCGATAAGAATACTTCCAGAGTTTTGGAGCCCTCCCAAAAAAGGGCCTTTGAGGGCAGAACTTCCACCCTGTGGAGCCCTCCCAAAAAGGGCCTTTGAGGGCAGAACTTCCACCCTTAGCTCCATTAACGACAATTCAGATTATCAGTTAAAGATTTGTTTTGTGTGATATTTCAGATGGAGTTGGCAACAGGTGAATTTCCATACTCAAAGTGGGAATCCCCATTTCAGCAAATTAAACAGGTGGTGATGGAAGCCTCGCCCAAATTGCCAGCAGATCAGTTCTCCCCAGAATTTTGTGATTTTATAGATAAATGGTGAGTGCTGTTTTTCCAGAACTTTTTATATTTGCCTGGAGATGAGCAGATCATAACTGATTTTCTATTATTTCAGAATAAATATTACATTTGGTCATTTAGATTTTTTTTTAGAGTTTAGCTATGTTATTTTCAAACCAGTTCTAAATCATATAATGGTCTTCACTCATTCTTTTGCAATGCCACATCATTTTACCTTGCTTTGGTGAATGTCACAGAAGTATTTTTTTTTTTTTTTTGGTTTTAGGAGAGATGGGAAAGTCTGAAGTAATCAATTCTAGAAATGACAAATCCTGGTTTAGGAAAAAAAAAAGTATTATTTAGGAAGTTTGATGTTCAGTCAAAGCAGGAAATAAACTTTGTGAGCATGCTGTGTACAAAAAATATCCATACATCAATGATGTTGAATTCTAGAATTTGGCAAATGCCATTTTCATTTTGTAGTTAACACTGGCAGTGTTCTCTGTGCATAAAAATGACTTTGCTGTGTTGAATGTATTTCAGTCTTAACAAAGACTACAAGCAGCGCTGGAACTATGTGCAGCTACTGGAGCATAAATTTATACAGATGGCTGCACAACATGAAGTGGATATGGCTGGATATGTCAATGAGGTTATACAAAAATTTGGTAACCTCAATGATACTGCAACTTGAGACCCGTGGAGCAGTAGGTTTCATGATAGATGACAGTGTATGTGTGCTTGTCCAGTTACCACGTCAGGGCTTCACAGTTTGTGGCATGCAAGAAAGGACGTTATTCCATTGGGGACAAATGTCCCTTTTTTGCCTCAAATATATCTCATCTGTTTTGTTGAACTTGAGTAGAAGATGGCATGACTGTTACATGTTTGATGAATGCATGGTTTTGTTGAAGTGAATGAAAAAGTGAATGAATGATGTGCTTGTGGCATTGATAGGTACAGTGGGCCAATAGTCTTGAATTAAACACTGGAATCATATCTTACTTTCTGTTTTCATTGAAATTGCTTTTTATGGAGAAAACAAAATTATTTTATGGTCTGAACATTGATGCCAGCATGTTTCCTTTCTCTGTCCACTGACTTAGGTTCCTTTAATGATTTCTGGATTTGAAACAGTAATTCCATATAGTTGAGCATAAAAAAAATTGGTTTAGCTAGATCATGTTTTATTTAAGCTGTAGACACTTTTGAGACTGAATCACTGAGGGAGTGAAAATGTATTGAATCGGCCAAAATGTTAATTCAACATCAATTTAAGCTTGACCAAGAACTGCCTTTCTTATGTATTTCTTTTTCCAACCGTGAGTCTCTAATGTTGAGCAAAACAAGCAAAGTGGCTTAGAGATGTTTTGTCTGTTATTTATGGCAATGTTATCATACCCTTTCAGATATCATTTGTCTTCAAAATGTTTGAGCTGATAATCTGGGAGGGTCTTTTATTCTGCTCCATATATACTTTTTTTTAACATTTCATTGTCTAACAGAATTAGCTATACTTGGTTATCTGGATGGTAGGAGGAGAAAGTGAAAATATGCGTTATTTTTACTATGGTGGTTGGAGGAACATTCTATTTTCTGACAGTTTATATGTATGTATCCGGTAGATAAAACAAACAAAAAAACAAAGTGAGGTGAAAGAGCAACCTATGAAATTCTTTTTTTTTATTCTGCTACACAACGTTATCATCTTTTTCTTTTTTAATATATATTGAAGCTATGCAAAATGCAGAAAAAGTTTCAAGCTATGTATTCACCACTGTTAACCAATACTGTACTACATTTGTTTTTTTGTTCGGTTTTTTTTTTTTTTTTTAGAACACATCTGAGACGAAAATGCTTCAGTGTGGCTGATTCTGGCTGAACCATGACTCATAATTTTTCTTTGTGAGATGAAATGTGAATTAGTAGGTCTGCAATTTGCAGTGGAGTTGCCAGGATGAGAGTGCATTTTACAGAAGAATGTTTTTTAATTCATTTTTATCTGTTACCTCAGGTAATTACACTGTATTAAATAAAGCAGTTTTGACTGGACATTATATTTACTAAATCTTCAGGCAGGGGTGAAAAATAGTCCTAGTCTTTCAACTGTAAGATTGAACCCAGGCCATCATAGTCCAGGAAACCTATTGTACCAAATTTTTAAAAAATTTTTAATTTGACATGTTAAAGATTTTAATCTTAGCCCTTTCAGTGTCACAGACCTCCATAGTGGTCACCAGCATTTTCATTTTCCTAAATGTGTGCACCGAGACCTCTATGATGAAGTATCATGTGAATTCTAACGAGGGCGTTAAAATTTCTTTTCCATGATTTTCAGGAGTGATTTACGGGTAAAATAAATTGCCACTATGTCCCAGGGTTATGACATCAAAAGGCTTAATCTAGCTGGCTGGTCGTGGTAACTACTTCTTATTTTTAGGAATCGGAGTAATTCTTTATGTGGTTGGGGTGCTAACCTTTTGGCCAAAGTCAGACTTAAGCCAAAACAGAATATACCTGTTACGTCATTGCCCTATTCATGGTGCATTTATTATTGTAAAAATCATTCAAAAGTGCCAAGCCATTATCCTGGAAATAAAACTTTCTGTAATGGCCTCATTCATAGACATAGGCCATTTTGGTTCTGGGGTTGTTTCAGCCAACGTGGATGATGGCCACTTTTACCTTGAGTCATTTTGGCCTAAGTCTGACTGCACTGCAAAAGAATTTAAACAAGTTTTTTGCGATTTTCTCAGAAGTGCAAAAAAGGGCTTAGGCCAAAAGGTCAGCACCATGACGATGTGCAACACATGTGGTAGGAATAAAACAGGTTTTTGCTTCTTCTGAGAAATACTGATTTTGATGTGCAACAGTTTTCCTGGCCAACAATAAGTTCAGCTTTGTAGTAAGTTAGTTTGGATGTTTGAACAAGGAAGACGATTAGTTCATTGTCTAGAATGCATCAGCTCTGTATCTGCATGTGGAGTTTCACTTTCATCACTTCTAGAAGCAAGTTGAGTGTTGTTACTGCACTAGCATGATATGATCTTGAATTCAAATATATGTTTTGTGCTGACATTAAGTAACTGAACTTTTTTAAATGATAATTTTTTTTACCAAGCCTTGGTCATTCATTTGTAAACAAAAAACGTGTTTTTGGGCATTTAACATCTTGAAGTGGGTACATTTGAAATTTTTAAAAAAGGGGAAGGGAGCAGCTGTGGAGGACACATCTGCCTTATTCTTTTCTAGATATAATAATTTTTTTTAAAGATAAGAATCATCATGCTTCCACGCTGTACAGATGGTATAGTAGAATGGTAGTGGGCGTTGCTGCAAGTCAGTACTGATAATCACTGCAGTGACGGTAGTTTTGCACTTTCTAATTATTGTTACTGCAAGTAGAAAGTGCAACATTTGGGAATCTATGCGTTCATGTGGTAGTCACGAAATGGTTACTTGGATGTCTTGCTTTGTATTGAATTGAGTAAACTAAAGTTGAGTGTTCGGGGGGCTTTTACCCACAGATATCACAAACTGAACCGCCTTTTTACATTTTGGGCTCTTCAACACGTTTTTAACACAGAAATGAAAATCGTGCATTTTGACATTGTGGAAGGTTATTTGGTATTTTATTTTTTTCATTGGTTTTGGATCATGATCCATTCATTATAAGATACCATAGTTAGGAAATACCTTTAGTTGTTTAGTGCATAAGAGATTCCAGACTTGAGCTTATTTTATCCAGTGTCCTAGTGAAAATGACACTTATTTGTTATGAATATGGCTCAGAGATCAGTCAAATGTAGACAATGTTTTGAAACTGTGTTAGTGACATTTTGGGAAGCTTTCTTTTAGGTGTAAGAAGGACCCAGTGTTTGTTTGTTCCTTTGAGTCAAGCAATATGTTGTATTGGTATGGGCTGGGGACATATTGCTGACGTGTATGAAAAACACTACAATTTTTATTATTTTATTCGTGCTGCTGAAGGACAGTTTCAAGGACAGATTGTTTATAGCAACTTTTTGCATAGCTTTGAATGGTTCGTATTAGTTGTATTTATAGTGAAGTGAGTGTTTACAAGTTCATCATTGGTACTCTGGGTGGAGAGGCTGAATTACAGTGAAAGTGATAAATTTAAGACTGGTCATTCATGTAAGCTGATATTCATGTCAGGGCCTTTTGCACCAGCCTGCACGAGCACTATATTTCATTCACATACTGTCAGTTTTCTTTCCCATTGTGTACATGTATAAATTGAAACAAATGTCACTTTAGATTCACTCCCTACAATTTTCTTCGGTGAGAATTTGTGGGTGGCAACAACATGGGTTTGGTTGCCTGAAAATCTGGCAAAGGAAGCATCGTCATGGATTTACTGGGCCAGCAGATCTTGGGCTCGTGCTTAGATCATCATGGGAATTCTTTCATTCATGGTTGCCAGGGTGTTCGTGTTATCATTCTGTTGGGGTGCAACCCCTTTGATTTAATTTTCATAGGTATGAAATGAACGTTGCCAATATAATTGAATGTCTGTGTGCGATTGTTATCTTTAATTTGACCCAAACTGGAAGAATGTGTCTATATATATATATATATATATATATATATATATATATATATATATATATATATATAGTGTATGAAATTGTATTTATTACATGAAGTTGCATTGTCTTTCTTGAGGTATTTTCCCAGTTGTTCATGAATCTTAATGCATTATCTGTGGATGTGAGATCTTGATATCTTTGAAGTGTATTTTCCTGGCCTCAACATGTTGGAGAGACTTTACAACCCTAACCTTGATCTTTGTTCGTTGTTATTGTAAGAGCAAAATTGCAGGATCAGCAATGACAATGTTCATGTATAAAATGCCATGAAGTATGATGAGAGTAAAAAAGAACACACATCCACTGTGATAATTCCAGTTTAACTTCATTATTCTGATGCCTTGTTATTATCATCTTTATTATTGTTTATTTTATTCCTTGTGAGGGCGTAATTTATTATGAAGAGTATAATGCTTAAATTCCATATATTTTTATCAGTAGATATTCACCTTGTATTCCCCAGGCTTGTTAGAAGTGGCTGCCAGATTCATGTGGGTCTTTGCTGCTTACTGTTCTGAAAGGCTTTTCATTTTTATCTTTGATCAAAAGTCCCCTGTAATCATTTTGTAGCTGATGAAGCTTTTGCAGGATAGACATATCTAGTGAGGTGGGGAGATAGGTGCTTCAGAGGTCATTTAGACAGGTCCTAAAAGTCCTTCATTTTCATAAAAGAAAAGATAAGTACTCAAAAAGTCCTTGAATTCTGAAAATGATGCCAAAGTCCTTAAAATTTGTGTTACGGTTGAAACATTTGAGATTCAAATCTTCCAATTGCACATTGGATAATTGGTACTTCGAAATAACTGAACTTTTCAGAGTGAATTTACTATGTTTGAACTCTGGATACATCCTGTTTCGATGAGCACTGCACACCACCTGTATAGTTGTAGTATTTATTGGTCATGGGCACACAGGTCCTTAATTTGTTTACTGTCAGTCCTTAGGAAGTCCTTAAAATTAGTTTTCAAGACTTTGTATGAACCCTGTTTAGAGCAAGGCATGTGGAAAGGTGATGCAAGACAGTTTCATTTGGACAGTTGCTTAGTGGTGGACGGGGGGGGGGGGGGGGGTGATTGGTCAGAATCAGTGGAAATGTATATTGGGGGGGGGGGGGGGGTATGTTGCTAAACGGGGCTGTCCTGAAAAACAGTTTTTGCCATGCTTTTAGCAATTGCCCAATCGTATCCCAATTCCAAGTTCTGGGGGATACATTGTGAAGTGGAGTTTGAGTGGAAACAGCTCTGGGTTATGCCTCAACATTAACTGATTTAATTTAGGTGTTGAATTGGGTTAGTATCGTGTGGATGTCAGAGCTGGGATGTGCTAAAGTATGTTTCAGCTGAAAATGAATGATGATATAAATAATTATTGTTGTAAATAAAATGAGTATAATTTTAAAAAAGCCAGTGTTTTGATTTTCTGTTGCTTGTTGTACATTTTTGTTGTGTCAGAGATGTTGAAATTTTTTATTTTTTTTTAAGGACAAGACAGCTTTTCAAAATATGGCAAAAAGAAAACGTTGTATGCAGCAAAGACTGTAGTAAGAAATAATACAAAAACGATAGTTTTATTGTATTGTTTTGGTATTATTTCTTAGGGGAGACTTTGCTACATACAACTTTTTCTTTTTGCGATATTTTGACTTTACTTTAAGCCTTGCAGCGATTCCACAGTTTTTCTGTGGTTATTAGAATATTTCATCAACTTCTAAATATAGGTCATCACGATCGAGGATTTTAATTTACGGAAGTGGGCAATGGGAAGAAAGGGTGTTGCATTGACGGAGTCGTTTATATAACGTATTCAGAATGGGTGCGGTCACGCCCGTTAATAATGTGTGTAAAAGCACTGGATGCAAGAGTTCATTAAAATTCAACTGTCAGTTTTTGTGAAAATCGATCATAGGTCAGCGCAAAGCAAGAATAAAATTATGGACTATAAGTGGGACTGCGAAATTATAGGGTGTCGACTGGATCACCTCGCTAGTAGTATCATTTTTTTTTTTTTAATTGAAAAACTGGGGAGGGGGAGTTTGTCTTTGTGTCACGTTGAGATGTGACTGCACCAAGACGAGGAAAGTATTAATTTCTAAATCACCATTGATATCGGCAAGCATTAATGATTGTACATGTATCTACATCATACAGGTTCTTGGTTGTATGTATTGACATCACACCGCTTGGTTGTTTGTATCGATATCATTAATTTCTAAATTACCATTGATATCGGCAAGCATTAATGATTGTATATACATCATACAGGTTTTTGGTTGTATGTATTGACATCACACCGCTTGGTTGTTTGTATCGATATCTTTTAGTTCAGTTACACAGGGAGCCACGAAAGAAAATGTTTCAGGGCCCACTGGTTTATCATCTTTTTATTATTAAATGACTATGAAAAGCTAGGACTTGTGTCACATTGTACCTGGAATAATCTCAACTTACGTCTTCTTTCCTTGTCTTCCTTTCTCCCCTCCCTCTCTACATCTCTCGTCTGCATTTGATAACGGGGGAAAGAGCAATGCTTGAGAGCCACCTGAAAACAATTTCAAAGACCCTGTCTGTAATGATAGACAAACCACGAAACACTGACATGATAACAGAACAATATTATTATAACACTCGACCACACGGAGAACAGCGGTGTGTATGCATGTACGATCGTATAGGCGATCACCTTATACTAGGGGGGCCAAGCCGTCAAATGGCCGGGAACCTTGCACAAAAAAATATACTCCTGATTTTGCTATAAATCTTAGGAGAACCACTCTGGGCTACTGAAAATGCCAGATATAATGAGATAAAGGGTGGCAACGCTAAGAAATTCGTCAAAAACACCCCTACGTGACGTTACAGATTTGCGCTCTTTTCAGCCAAAATGACAGTAATAAAATTGTACCAAGCCAAATATTAAAGAGATACCCATGCTTAATATACATCAAATTAAAAAGAATTCAATTTCCTACCACATGAACGTTATTCGTGCTGATTTGTGTTTATTACAAGAAATCTATTGGACAAAATCAAAACTATACCCCTTATTTCGCCAAACATTGCGAGTCCAATATTTTTTAAAATCTTATAAAATATACCGGGTGGCCAAGGTTGAACTTTACTGCCTATTATCATAGACAAGTGCCCATAGAAGTTTTTGAAAAACATAATGCAACAATTTGAAGATCAAATTATTAATAATAGCAATTACAGTAATACGTCTATTTGGAGGATCCGCTCTGAACTGCTTCACATATTGAGAAATGTTAGTAATAGTACGTTACGCCTGTTGTTGATGCTGAGATATGTATACAATATTGCTAGCAAGAGTTAGTTGTTTCATTACTGCAGTTCAAGCCAGGTTCATTCATTTTGAATTATATCGGAATGTGCTATGGAAACAATATACTAGGGCTTGAGAAACAAGTCAAATAACAAACCCCTCTGTGCTGTCCAGTGCGATCTGCAGACAACCTCCAACAAACTACATGTATCAGTCTTAGCGTGGCCTAAGTATACCCCGTTTCGTAACTGGGTGTATATTGAAAGTTTCCGCTGGTTTTGAATGAAAATTAAATTCCGGTTCTAGATCCGATCGATGCCACCTGTGAGAATTTGAACGTTTTTCAATAAATGACTGTTGGATGAACTACGAGTGGCTAATGTGGTTACTGCGTGGGTTCAATAGTAACTCCCTTAAGGATACACAGGATTAACAAACACAGGGTTCTGCTGGCAATCTTATTTATTCAAAAAGCCTAACAAAGGTATCACTACCAAACCAAAGAGCCCAACCAGCCATAAGCCAAAGTCTCTCTGCTACTGGCGCAACTGGACTAAGCCATGTTTTGGGCGAGGCGCGCCACGGCAGGCCGCCGCCGATCTATTGTACTGCAAGGTCCACTTGTGCTTCCTATTGTTGCGGCGTCTTTGATGGAGTCTACTGACCACTCGAACTGGCATCATCTTTATGAGCCAGCGCGGACGTCCGAGAAGGCTATTACGTAGTCCAGTGTTGGACAAGTGAAAGGCTCGGACATTGAGTCCAGCCGAACAACATAACCGGTTAGGGTCCTAACACAATCGAATTTACAGTACGGTTAAAAGGGTGCACACAAAAGTCAATTAGGTATCCCAGTAAACTGCAGAAATTACTCTAATGTCCCCTCCAGCAATAATTGAATAAACTTGACCCAGGTTGGATTTATCGGGGATAACATGCGTCTAACTCGTGGTTTACTTTAAATCCGAGATCCTCTTATTAATTATTTCAATAGGACATGTGCATCAAAGTACAACGAAATTAGTATCATTATAAAGTAGAAACTTGCTGCTAAAATTCTAACTGACTACTTATACCAGAAACCCGGTAATAGTTTTAATATAAATTTTCAAAGTGTCGGGACTAACAACATTGGACAAATTTGTGCGGGATACTTTCGTCCATTAATACGACGTATCTCCATTGATAACAAACGTTATCATGAGTACCTATTTTGTACCGATAGGGTATTGTCTACTCTCAAAAATGAATTCGGGTTCCCGTCTTTCTGTCAGTGGATAACAACGAATGAGCGAGTTGTAAGAAACTTAAAGCCATGATATAAGAGTTGGAAGCCAGGCGGTCAACATTTCCAACTGACCAATCAAAATGCGCGCTTTACACCGTGATGTGAATAACGGGTCCCGCGCTACTATTACAAGGGAAATAATCCAATTAATGGTACTCGGTCAAGTGTCCATAAACTACTATGAGTGGCCGTCCCTCACTCACGCACTAGCGTTACCATGAAAGCACATATTAAAAATAGAAAATCGTTCATCCTCTCACATGACGAACTCCAAGATAGCCGCCGCGGAAATGGTCCGGTGTCCTTCATATTACAATTGAGAACAACTTCCACAGTGGGTTGTTTTTTTTTTACAGTTGGAAATAATCGAGTTTGTTAAAACAAACAGAAGCATATAAAAATAGACACACACATGGTGCCAATTGTTTAATCTTAATTCGAACAAAACCATTGTTGAATGAGTGAGGGGTGATGCAGATGCATTTAGTCTCCAAAGACACCTATAAACTGATCACCACCGTATTAATAGATGTGTAATTCAGGTCATTAATGACATTCTTTCATGTCATCACTGTTTCACCAATGCCCCATTACTTCAACCATAGTAACTTCAATGGGAGAATTCTCATTTTTAGGTGAGTCACATCCAATTCACCGATGAGGTAGGAAACTGGGTTTTAGTGGTCTTCAGCTGGATTCGTCTCAGCTGCCACATCCCTAACAGTCTTGCTATAGAGGTTGTCTCCTTTCGTTTGCACAACTGAATACAGGACAGTACATTAGATTGTGCTGCAGCTCGTTTTGCAACTGCAGCTAAACAAGTTAAGAGCCTTTTTGGTGCTCTCAGTTGCATCTCCGCAGACCATGTCGTCACAGTGCAGAGGGTTGAAGTTTGGAAATGAGCCACCGGCAACTTTCCACGGTAACACCTGATGCTGAACGTCCAGACATTGTGTCTGATACTGTTCATAGATGGTGAAAAACTGAAGAGCTTTATTGTGGCATACCTCTTGGCTGCAATTATCGTGCTGAAAAGATGCATTTTCCTCAAGAATGTCCCCGGCGCCCGATGATGCAGCGAAGCTATGAAGTGAAGCAGAATTCTATGATTTCCTCCTCTGTTTAATACGTGTTCCCAACTCTTGGAAGACAGAGAACATTACATTTTTAACTTGGTAAGAACTACAGTGTTTCCAATGACAGCAAACGAGCAAACAGTGTCCCGCCCGGTGAGGACATGGATTGCAAAGATGTTCAGCATGATGGCTTCGGGGATGCTGACAAACAATATTAACGGACATGACATTACTGGTTGGCAATAATACTTTCATGAAAGATACTATATTGACCAGACTTCTATGCATTTCAACGTGCAGGGTGTTCGCGAGATATGGCAGTACGTCTGTGCCGTCTGAGTTGACTTTAAGGTTATGATGCCCATCACTGATTTCCTGATTCATGTGATATACCACAATAACACGAGCTTTTTCGTGATTGATAGATGTGTGCTGAATTCCACCTCCCAATTGTACTGGTTGTGGGTCTGGGCCTATGACATTGCGATGTGTCTTAACTGAATGCTACAGAGACCTCACCTGGCAGATAGTCATCCGTCCGGTTTGTTCTTCGTACGTAGCAATAGTGAGAACAAGGGTCTGCTGGGGGTCGCGACGGCTCTTTGTAGTGTTGATAAAAAAGACAAGTGTGTCCTCTCTGGTTGGGGGGGGGGGGGTTGCAGCAGGACTTTCTACTTAGTTTGAAACACTGTTCGAAAACCACATACAGAATACGAGCATTCTCATCACGAAGGATAAGTCCCTTCACCGCTGAAGTGATAAAGTCAGACACTTTGTTTGGGGAAACTTGTCGTAGCATGGGTCCACAGGCAACAAGGATGTCTACATCTGAAACCCTATGGTGAAATTTTCAGTAGAAATCTTATACACTTTGTTTCAACATTGGCTTGCTGGTAGATTGCATTTCCACCATTTGACCAAAGAGAGATGACGACAGTGAGTGAGTTGTAATGGGAACTAAGTCTTTGTTAGGTTACAAACGCATGCACAGTTGAAGTCAGGTTCAATATTTAGCTCAAGAGTGGAAGATGTATCCCCGGCCCTACTGGGAATCGCACAATAATGTGTTCTCACAACTTCAGATGACAAATCTCTTTTGCCCAATATTCTACACACTCTATGCAAAAATTTCATGTTTGTTTGTTCTACCGATGAAGGAAAAGTACAATCTTTCAAATATTTGCAGTTAAAAACGTAAGAAGATAAGCAATGCATCTGAAGAATTTTTTTTCCCCTCTTGTAAATCTGTCCCTTGCACTTATGCAGTTTCATATGTGGTTACATAACTTTGTCACCGATAGGTTTATCAGTTTTCTGCTGAAGCCTTGGGAAACGGGGAGGGGGGGGGGGCATTTAGGTCGTTTCAGTGAAAAGATCTGACCAAATGCTATGCCATACACCAATTTGCGATGCACAACATGTCTACTGGAAAGAAACCTCTTAACGAGGACAGGATGAAGCCCTGTACGAAAGGCAGGTAATACAGTCTGCAGTGTACGTAGCTATTGTGATCTTCTGCGAAAAAATATAGCAACAATCAAATGAAAAGGACAGTCATCTTCCTCCCCCTCCCCCTTCTCTGCCAGTACAAAAACAGTCATGATGGACAGTCACTGCGAAACCGTTTGTCCACGATTGCGTCGTTCGTTGACTTCACAGTTTCCTGTTCACGCATGTCTAGGGTCCACCATCTTGCGAATTTAGTGAATTTGGTGGTGAATGTTGATCTCAAGAGGTCTTTGACGACTGATCTCAGCGCCCAGCTCGCCGCAGGCAGTTTACCGCCCTCCTGTCAGCTGGAATTGTACCTCATTCAATATTTCCCAAGATCGAACAGTATCGGGTGCAGGATCATCGATATTCGGTATCGATATTGTGATGTCACAAGATAGAACATCAAAGGATCGCTAGTGTTGCAGTACCGTGGGTACCTAGGATCGGTGCTTACGAAGGCATTGTTACTGATGATAGCGAAACATTTTGGCCTCTCATTAGAAAAACTCGGCTGGCATCATTTGGCCTCAAACTCAACCGAGATCAGTAACCATCTGACAACCTAATTCAGCAATAAAATTTTCCATACGTCCAATCGCTAGGCTCAGATAGCCTTACATATAAGCCACACTCGAACTATATTGCTTCAATTTGAGAACAATTTGTTGTTAAGAGGTAACAATAGCACAGAGAGTATCCAGAAGGAAAATTTTTGGTAACAGATTGGTAAAACTACAGAAATTTATTACAGTGGTATTGGTTGTTCTTAGTACCCAGAATGGCGGAGCAGGAGAAATGAGTGCTATGATTCTTGTATACACAAAATGTTAGGAAGTTTGGAAATTCTAAATTTATATTTTTGGGGGATTAATGTTACAATTAGCAAATTAAAAAAATGTCTGTAGCATCTTTCTAAGACATCCGTGGTAAAAACATTTAGATAGTACCATATTAGTCACTATAAACATGGATCCGAAATGATTTATTCGAAATTTTCAGATTTTTTTTATGTGTACAGAGTTCTTGACCCATGATATGCAGAATAATAAACAAATAATACATTTGAAGCTTTCAATTCCTGGCCTGTCTACCTGAGAGTAAGTGTGTAGAGTATCAAAGCTTTTGGTAGAAAACTGAGAAAGTAGTGAATATTTTCTTACGCCACCCCCGTTAAAATTGAGCTATATTATCTAAATAGAATTGGGGACAAAATCGCGTCTACATACGTATTGCCACCCTTTAGCCAAATATATCCGACAGTTTCTTACGCCCAGGGGATCACTTTAAATGAAAATACAACAAACAAGAGTATATTTTTTAGTGCAAGGTTCAACGCTTATTTGAAGAGGTAGAGCAAGTTGGCCCCCCTACTATTATACTTACAGACTTACGTAAACATACAGTCATGTATTAGTCAGACGCCGTTAAATCAGCAGACCGCGTTCTTAAGAAATAAGGAATATTACCCATGGATTGGTGGCCTTGGCACCGACCGTCTATTCTTTGTCATACGATGTCTACGAATACATAATCATCTTTACTGTTATGGGTACTAAGCACAAAAAGGTGACTTAAAAGATAAATAATAGTAATCGATTTGGAAAAATATATAAATAAACAATGTACATATAATACCAATCCGACTTAAAATCAGTCATATATACAGGCTAAACTGCTACAAGCTATAAATGCAACTATCGCAATCAATTTGATCTCATGGATATAAATTGTATGACTCAAACTGGGTAAAAATTATATTATACATGTACATGTATGCGAAGTCGTGCAATCCGCAACTGGACTGCTTGTCTGATGGATTTCATGAGAGGAGAGGAAAATTTAGATCTATGGGTTCCTTTTTATTAGGCATAGACTTAAAAAAAGGGGGAGGGGGAAGCTTGCAAACGTCCAAGTGGTTGCACATAAAAAAAAATAAATTCTTCATGTTTTCGGGGGGGGGGGGGGGGGGACCAGAGAGCACCACAAGCCACAAGGACAAAAAATAAAACAGCGACTTCCTGTATACCATTTGCCAAGTTGGCCAAAGTCAATATTTAACAGTAATGATGGCAATGATGATGAATCTACAAATAAAATTCAGGTTTATTAAATTGAAAATCTTAATGCAAATACTTTCCTGTTTAAATGTTGATCAACGAGTCCGCCGTGATATCCGGCAATAATCAGAGGCTGACATAAGACATGTTCGAATTGAAAACAATATATAGGCCTATTCATAATAAGCCAGCTCTCAACTCTCAATGCTTGCTGCACTGGCGGCGAGAAGAAAGAACTTAGTCTGAAGAAAAGTTAGGGCAGATGATAGGTCTTTGCGATAATATAAAACAGTCACACATTTACTGTTCATGGAAATAGACTAACAGACGCAGTGTCTTAAATTAAATAAGCTGATCAAGCTCCCTGTCCTGCGTCTCTAGACGAGCAGAATATTAAATTTGACCAGTGAAAATAGTTTAACTGGCCGAAGACATTGAGGGCAGCCGCCATTTTATCAGCATCACTAACGTTGAACGTGTGTGAAGAAGAGAAGTGAAACCTTCACAATGAGTGACGATCAAGCAGAAATGAAGCTAGGTAAGTTTGTCCAACAAAGGTCAGTCATGTTTTTTCTCGATGTGAGCTTATATGGAATTGGCATGACTCCTGCAATACAAATTTGGTGCCAGCCAAGCTGCGCGTCATCCATCCACCCGAGTTTTTCTGCCGAGATTAGGCACTTTGAACTCAGTAGGCCTATTGATTACAGTCGACTCCTCATAAAATGAAGTCACTTTACGTGATCTTTTTGAGCGATGTTTTTCTTTCATCCCTTTCCCAATGTCTCATTTCCAAGTGAAAAAAAAAAAAACGCTTAGCCTGACTTGGAATCCATCTTTAGCCTACTCTTTGTGCAATCTCATTTTCAAGACCGATAGCCCGCGTGTCAAAAAAACACACATAAGAGGGGACTTTTGAGCGGGCTTATCAAAAGGTTGATAGTATTTGTATGGGACAAAGAAAGAAAGTGTGAAAGTGCGGGTTAGGGGAGGTCGGGAGGAATACCTTACTTTTTGGTAAGTGGCGCGGACGGGGGGGTGGGGGGGGACCTTCCAAAAAAAATGCCTAGATCTAGATCTAGAGATCTAGATCTAGTCTAGATCTAGACTCTAGATGTAGCATGATTTTCCTAATTCGTGTCATGGTCAAATGCACGCCGTCATTTTTCGTAATCGCTGTTTCGCTACAACTCGTACCAGCCATTGTTCTGTGTCTGCCTTGCCATGCTTACACCTGTTAAAGTATTATGTCACCTACCCAGCGTGCAACCGTGGCGCCATGCGTACGACTGGGTGTGTTCACTTTGTCCATGAGTGTAGGATTTTACAAATTTCATTCTGCTGACATCGCTGATTCCTAGCACTCAGACGAGCTCAAATATATTGCCATATGTTATTCATCAGGTGGATCGATAATGCAGTAGGCCTATAATACTTAATAGTATGATGCATCAGATATCGTAAAATGCACAAGGCCACTCTGATTTTACTCGGGTTGGGCGTTGAGAGCAGAGGTTACTATTGGGAGAAAGAGGAAACGGGTTACCCATGTTGAGTGTCACGAGCAGAGTTAGGGTCTTGGGGAGCATTCGACTGCACGAGAGGCAGCTAACTCACACTCAGACACAACCACACAAGAAAAGTATTAAACAACTAGAGTATCTAGCCTATATATGTCAGGCCGGTCAGGCCATGTTTTACATAAATATTAATAAACAAAACAAAAGACAATAGAGGTATATTCAAAGCAATAAATTCTAATTACTAACTTAATCTATGATATTCATGTAACTATGGCTCCTTATTGGATGTACTGCAATCAATAGCAAATAGTTATAGTATACGAAACTAGATATCAATTTAAAGTGACAGTTGAGTCGCCACTGGCCAGTCGCCAGGCAAACTCTCCCTAAATCATATGGGCTTGAATGTTAGGAGAGCCCAGTATGTTCCAAGCCTACAGAAGCACACTTCGGCTTGTAGGTAATTACGCAGTTGCAAAAAAAACTATTTATATATATGCACAATCATTATTCAATTCATCAACAATGTGCCATATTACTTCAATCATACTATGGAAATAATTCTATAACACAGGCCACTCGTCGTCGAGTGCCAGCTGGGGTTTCCCTAGACTTCCTATGAGGCTGTGGTTCTCTCTCTATCTCTGATCTTCTATTATGCTTGAAGTTCAAATAAGATATATTACCATTGGTCACGCCTACTGGTAGGCGCGAACATCAAAATAGCGCAGCGTGGGCTTTCAAAGGTCAGCCCACTCAGACCTTTCTTTCTAGAGCTCAGTCAGTCCGTTAGCAAGGACTTCTAGTCTTCAAACCACACAGTTCAGGTACTGGCCAACCGGAGATACTTCACGACACGATGCTTCTGCTCGTCTGTATTCACCAAATCTGAACGTTACACGATGTTTTATACTATCTGGCTACCCAGCAGTGCTAGTCCGCTGGCCCAATTAGTTCAGCTATCTCATAGGTCGAAACCTCCCACCATTTTAATTGTAGTAATACGTCTGCACTATTCTACCAGCCAGTTAACGTGCAAAAACTTGTCTAGTCATACTTGACAATGGCAACTATCCCTACCTTGTTTCACCCCTACTCCATTACTTATTAATCACGAACATTAAAACCGACAAGCGTGCATCTAACAGTTTAACTTTACATTTATTTACTCACCAACTATAATTCGCGAGGGCCGTTCAAGGCCACCAGCCAATTTCTCATGGCCCTGGTAAAACAACAACTCACTCTCTGCGTGAGTTTTAACAACATACGAATCATGACATTGAGGTACCCTAACCTGCGTGGCCACAATTTTTTTTTTAAACTACACAATGAGATTCAATCGTTTTCACAAGACACGAAGTAAAGACAATCAGTGCCAGCAAGTCCATGGTGTCAAATACCATGCTCACTCGGTCAAATCAGATGGGCGATGTTTATTGTGTTAGTTTAGGCTCAATGCTACATGATGCCAGTGTGACCAGTGGGAGGGTGAAGAAGGGAGGGAGACTTGTCTGTAATAGGTGTCAAACGTCCATTAACGCAACTCTGATTATGACATTAAAATGCCAGATTGGGCTGACCAGACTGCTTAAGAATTAACATGAAAATTATCTGTAGGTTTTCTTCAGCTCTGTCGAAATATACATACACCTACCCAGGTCTACAGTTAGGGGTCGCATTATGCACGAGAGTAGCATTTTTACCCTGATGTAGATGGGAAGTTTGGATCCAGTATTACATGATGTATATAGATCTAGTGTCTTTGGGTTTGATAGCTTTATGTTGACTTTCAGTTTTCGTCCAAATGGATCTAGTAATGTATTATTGCCCATATTGGGTATAATGAAACAGAGCATTCTCTTTTAAAATGTTTCATATACCATCACTTTGAACGAATACATACATTTTTTAAACAGTAACCCCTCGCACACCATAATACTAGGTACCGGCAGCCAAATTTTTAGTTGTCAGTTATCAGTAATTTAATGATGCCAATCCACAGCCAATATGACCATTATTAACTGTGTGTAATATGAATACAATAGCTCTAACGGTTTTGGAGATATTGATGTTTAAACTAAAGTTCGGATTTTCAGACCACAAACAGGAAAACGGCACGACATACCATTTTTGGAAGCGAGCAGCACAAAAGTCTGCACAGATATTACATCCAAACTTCATTAGTTAACAGTCACCAATATAGATGTCAGCGAGGGGTTTCTGGATATATTGCGTTGTTGTATAAACCCCTTTTAGATGTTATAAACGAGGTGAGTCAATGTATGGGGAACATAGCTCTTTGGCTCACACTCGGACATTCATACCAAATAACTAAAATAACACAAGAATAACTTTTGTTCAGGCCTGAAGGGCCATATAATTATAATAGACAATTGACTGCATAATTATTGTAAAATTACAATTATAGATATTGCATTAAAGTCAGCAACTTACAGAAACTCAAGCAAACCTACCTAAGTAGGGTATAGAAAAAGTATCGTACTATTCGCTCTTCAAACGCGCCTACCCAGAACTACGGTTTCTTAAAGGAAAACCGGTATAAACAATTTCAAATTGATCAGTCTCGATTTCATATAATTAGTAATTGCACATAAGTCAAATGGATGACTGAGCCACAAAGCACAGCAGCGCTCACTACTAATTTCAATGTACTACACTTCACGAAATATCTAGGCTGTTCCACTTTAAAAAATATACATATAATGGAAAGTGAACATAGCTCCACTCAAAACACAATCTGAACAGCTGCTAACACATCTAGTAAAATATTTCAATGTCCTGATCTGTCGTCACAATGGTTGACGGAAAGCTGTCAAGGTTCCTGGCATGTATACGTTACGCTAACGCTCACCATTTTCTCGCTCGCTGTCCATCGCGAGCGAGAGTTCCAATGCAAGCGGTATGCACACTCAAATCTGGTGCATCGAGATTTCGTCACTGTAGAGTTGTACCAGTGCGAGCTATATGTCTGTCTTCTCCAACTCAGGCGGGAGGCCACCATGATTCATCACCACTGCCAGTGCTAAGCAATCTGAATCCGCTGAGCAATGGAGTGTGTTAGCTTTTATACCCCCTGATGGTTGCTAAGAGTACGAACAGAGTTAGCCCGTCGCCGTTTTTTTTCCAGCGAAACGACGGATCTAAATTTTACGTAATATGAATTGCTCTACGCCGGTTGGAATGGCGCCGTTTTAAACCCAGCGCGAACACCCGTGACTCGCCTGTGCCACACCCGTCGTTTCGCTGGAGTTTTCATTTTAGTGCTGCACTAAAATTTGGCCAGCGTGGAACCGTTTTTCTCTCTTTCTTCAAGTAACGCAACACGATGGAGGTGGAAGCTTTGATAGAGACTAAGAAAAAGGCAGGTTCTTTTTAAACAGAGTTTTAATCAACCAAAAATGGAAGGGTGATATAGGGTCCTATCAAATCTAGCAGCAAGTAAAAAGTGCTTGGTTTCATTCGAATGTAAGATAAGCACTTCTCCTCATCATTCAAAACTTCATCTACAAGGTGGTGGAACTCCCCGTAGGTTTCTCTCCGTTGGTGGATTCTATGAACGCAATATCTTCGCCTACTATAACAATGTCTCTTTTTTAAACAATAGAATACAAGATCTCGGCTGTCATTCATGTTCCCAAATAGCCCGACGGCGCTGGAACGGGCACGGGATGGGTGTAAACATTTTGCCACCCAGTACGTCGCCATTCCAGTGACAACCCGTTTTTTACGCTAGAACGGCGACGGCACAGAAACGGGCTGGCGACGGGCTAACTCTGTTTGTACTCTAAGGGTCTCTCTCCCGATTGGTCGATTAGGACCTAGCTACGACAAACACAAGTTTGTCTTATAGTTAACCCTCACTGCTCTCTCGTTAAAGGTATGTACATAACTCAAAAAACCTACACTCAAATTCTACATTCCTACTAAGTAAAACAAGAAAGTCTCACACGCAAACCAAAGTCAAAGGGTTAACTTAATGTTTACAAAATCGTGCTCCCCCATATACACTACTTAACTCACACATTACTCATCCCCGTTCCACGGGCTCGAAATCCGTGAACTCGGTTAATACTGTCCCTACTCCAGTTAATGAAGGTCATCAGCTAAAAGCGTTTCATGTTCTCCCAAAATAACTAGCCCATGAACTAACAGATAAAAAGAGCTCACGCGGCTCGTGACAATAGACATAACAACAAATGAATATAAAAGTTGGCGACGCATGCTATAGAACACCTGGCACATTGCTCAAATGTCCAAGTTTAGAGGCTGGCTGTTTCAATACCAGAAGGTTTATATGGGTTATTTTCTTTAGATAAAAGCCACCAGTATGCAGATTATGCCCAATTTTTTTCAGCTGTGTAGTTTGTACAATTAGGAAGATAAAGACTCTCCAAGTTGCATCATCATCACATTTTGCAGGGCGAAACAGGGGGGTTCACATGGACCTTGCACATTTCAAGAGGGTAGCCTGATAAATACTGCAGATACTTATATCAACCTATATATCAAATTAAAGGTCTTTTCAAGCAGAATCTGATTATCAGCTTTATAATAACCTGTAACAATTAGGAAAGGAAAAAAGAAAAGATTAGTATCAAAATTTCTGGGTAACCAACAATTCACTGATCCACAACTTACTTCTGAAACAAAAAATTTAATTATTAGTCAAATTTGTTTAAAAATTGATTCACCCAGTGTGCAACTTCTAGTTTCTGAGTTGCAATTTAAATTTGTCATATGATGACTGCAGGTTCCTATACTCTTGAGTCGATTATGACCACAGTCGCCCGTTGACAGTTGTCAAGGAAAACCCGTGACAGAATACGAAGTGTGCAGCCACATCCTCCTGGTCTTCTCTACTTGGCCATCTAAAGGTGGATTCTTTCACACGGCACTGCTCCAAAAAGCCAATGGTGGCAAGTGTTGGGTTTTTAATCTCGAGAACTTGACCAATGTAAAACTGTTGGTCATAATGCAAATCCACATATTCCCCAGGGGTGGTGTAGAAAAAATCCAGCTGATTGGCTGTGTCATCAGGTTCAGGGGTATCTTGGTCAGAACTGCAGTATAATCCTGTTTCAGATGAGCTGCTGTCAGGTCGCTGCTGTTTATAAGGCCGTTGTTGTGGAGGTATGGGAGCGGCAACACTTTTTCCACATACATACTCTCGGAGAGCAGCAACACACTCTTCCAGAGTACCAGAAACTCTGACTGACTTCACCCCGATGACATCTTTCAGGTACTTCAGCTGTGTTGTTATGGCATTCTTCTGGGCTGTCTTGGATGAGCAGGATGCCAAAAGATCTATGCTTTCAAAGGAATTACACAAACCACCATTTTCAGCAACTTTGGATGACAGCAAGCGTTTTTTCTCCACCATCACTTCTAATATCTGCTGATCCTATTGCTTCTTCTTCAGCAACCTCTCTTTGCTGGCAACCATCACTGCCATGGTTTACAGTGGCTCTGGGAGGGGGAAAAAAATTAACTGTGAGACTCGTCAGTTACAATGATTTTGTATACGACATAACAAATCTTACAATTATATTACTCAGGTGGATAAATTGCATTTGAATTTGTATTATTTAGAAAGGAAATCTCCCTTCAAACCGACGTTTTCGGTCAATTTCGACAAAAACACAAAGATTCCCACCGCCGTCACCCTACTTAATCAAACCAGCTCTAAAAATTCGAGATAGTCTGCCTTGGTGAGAGAGATCGAGAGAGAGAGAGAGAGAATATACACATGCATGTTTATTTGTTCTATCTTAAATATGTTACTTTTATGCCTGACAATTTGTTGCACAAGTTCCTGTTTATGGGATAATAAAGATTTGTTGAACTTGAACTTGAACTCTAGGTCTGAACTAAAATACTTCCCGTGCAAATTCATTAAATCAACCCATTTTTTACACATGTGGGTTTGATCTAGGTTTTTAGTCAGATCTGAGGTACATTATTTAGATAAAAAAAAAAAATCCAGATCTATCATCTAGGGGTCTGTCCAGGGCAAATAATAAGTGGAATGAAAATAATCTATGAATTAACGCTGGATGTAGATCTGATTCTTGACTAGACCTGTGAAATCTAGATAGTGATTTATTTAAAAAAAAAAAAAAGCTCTGGATACATGCTAGATCTAATAGACATTATTTTCTAGACAACACATCACATTATCATATAGGCCTAGATCTCTCTAGCAGATCTACTTTCAAAAAAAAAAAAAAAAGATAGAAATCCTCATTTGCGGTATCCTACACTGTCTTTCCCCTCCCTTACTTAAAAATAAAAATTGTCCATCTCTCTAATCATATAGACTAGATCTAGGCCTAAAACTTCTAAAACTAAAAGCGCACCACTCCAGCTTCGATGACTTACTTGCGGTCAAATTCCAATGCCCCCCATCCTTTATTTTGAGCAATCGCAACTAATCAAGACTATAAAAACATAGTCTATCAAATTAAATTGAAGAATAAGTGGCTAAAATAACCTGGAATCACATTTACATGGACAGAAATCATTACATAAAAATTACGTGAGTGGTTAAGCATGCCCCTTTATGACTCGCAACGTGAGTCGCTTTCCCCGGGTGAGCGAAACAAGTTTTCAAGACTGATATCACACGTTTCACTGAAAAAACTGAAATAAAACGCACAGAACTTGAACGATTTACACATAAAAATACATATCAATTATAAACTTACATATTTCTCCACGTTAAGGCTTCCTTGATGGTTTCAAAATTTCTAGTGATGATGCTGAGTTCACTGCCACCTGCGCCTGACACTGCTGGACTGTTGCTCGTCAATGCGGAATCTTGAAATTCGTGCCCTCTTTATGAATGGGCTTCGCTGCGTCACAAAGCTATCTTTAGTTTCGTATTTGGTCTCATTTTAAAGGGAATTGGATGAGCTTTATTGCAGTATGACTCTTGCCAGCTGGAAATGTTGGGGAAAACCCAAAAATCGACCTTGAAAATTGACAAAATTTCAACTATGTGATAAATATAAAAAAATCGCGAATACGAAACTGAAACTGATATCATTATTTAGCTCTGCATGTGTCCTTTAAAATGAGACCAAAACGAGGTCAGTACTATGATTTGCGCGATAGCGACAGTGGATTTAGTACAGAGGGGGGGGGGGGGTATTTCAGATTTCCCACGAAGTGTCTCCCGCACCAAGGACCGACGCGGACCCCTCCTCTGTTTATCATGTTTCAAAATACACAGAAAACAAACACGAACACAAGTTACATCAATGAAATCACAAAGAAACAAACTGTTCAGTGATATAAATTGCTTTATTAAAGCCAGATCAGAATGAATGTTAGAAAGGATTGAAAGAGACCGAATTTGGTGTGTGACCCAAATTTTCGCCCGGCAGGTGAGCGATTTACAGGTGGCTGCCGGTACCTAATAATACACATAGCCCTACACACAAAAAATCCCCCTGCCCCCTTAAAAAAAAATCATAGTTTACCTCTGCTTCTAGCGAGATTTGATGGATAAGGTGATTTTATTTATTTTGTCTCGCAGACATCATGATAAGCAATGGCGACTGAACTTTGATTAGCTTGGTTACTCTTACTAAATGCGCCTTGTAGGCCTACACCTCTATTAAAAAATCATAAGTAATCGATACTAAGTTATGATTAATTGAAAATGCCCATTAAAAATTTGGGGGGCTAAACTGCTCTTTTACTGGAAGGAGTAGGCCTACCATAGTGCTTAGCAGTTTCACAACTTTTGTTGGGCACAAATTTCATGTTCTGAGTGTTTAATATTTTCAAATTTCAGCGTCCTAGAACTTTAGTTCGTGTTGTGCAAATGATTTTCATGCACCTTTGAGGAACTGATTATGATAGTGGTAATTGTGTCACACAAGGTAGATTTGGAAATGTGATGCCGAAATTTATTTGGTCACATAGCCTACGAGGAAGTAAAGAACTAATGGGACATATTTGCAGCTTTACTTGATGGCCTTACAGTCACACCAGAAACATTGTATTGCAAGCTGAAAGTTACAGACACAATGGCTTTACTTTAATTTGAAACTGTGTAATGTTTCAGAGGACTCATCACATTCTGACAGAAAACGAGATAAAGACAGAAAGAGATCTCGTTCACCGCGGCGGCGGTCAAGAAGTCGTGATCGTGACCGCAAAAGATCAAGGTCTAAAGAGAGAAAGCCTAGGAGGTCACGCAGGTAAGATTTTATCTTTTCTTGTAATAGGGCTGTCAGTTCTGCGGATTGGCAAAAATTGGGGTCTCAAGGCGGTCCCGGCATGCGAGTTAAATATCAGTTTTTTCATTGCCCATCTACAGCCAAATACATTGTATCGTGAACAGAACTCTCTGTAACTAATGAAAGTGATATTAAAATAACCCCTTCATCTGCAGAACAGCAAGAATTGTCAAATCAGGGTGTTAGTTTGCTTTTAATTTATATGCTCAGATGAGAGGAAGACATTGGACAGAAACAAATCACATATGTGTGAACAGCATTCAGCTCGGCCAAGTTCAGGGTTTGGCATCACCTTCCATTGACAGCCCTGGATCAGTGTTAGCATCGAATTCTTTTCAGAGTTTTGAAGCCATTCACATATGCATTCCTTTGGCTCCTTTTGAGGGTTACCCGTAATGGAAGCAAATGCAGGAAATGAATTCTGTAGGTCCACATTTTGTCAACTGGAAAATCTTGAGTCAGCAGGTTAAACATAAACCTTTTTGTACATCGTGTCAGGAAAATTTTGGAGGTGAATATTAGAAATATTCAAATATTTTTGTATTACTTTTTTTTTAACAAGCTGGCATTAAATATGCCAGCTTGAAAATGCTGGCATGAATTTTGAGTTACCAATACGAACTTGTAGTTGGCTCCAATTTACATGAGTAAACAAACTTGACATTTGCTGCAACAGACAGACTGAGTGAACATGGAGTAATGTTGTACTCCCCTATTTGGCTTTCAGTCGCTCACCAAAAAGGACCAGAAAGAAGAGACCATACAAATACTGGGACATTCCACCTCCAGGGTATGAGCACATTTCACCAGCACAATACAAAGCCATGCAAGGTGAGAACATAGTCACAGTGGTGTTAGAAGAAGCAGAATGTTAGAAATTTATAAAGGAAAGTCACCTTTATGACATAATGATAAAATATTAACCAAGCTGTGAAAATGAACATGAAAGAAAGTGAATGAAGGAATGTAAATTGTAAGTGGACTTGCACATTTTAGTGTGGTTTTATTTTTATACTTGCCTTATATTAGGTTAAAAATGTTGTTATTGACAATAACTTCACTCTGGAGTAAATTCTCTTTTGGAAGCTCTGGTGGGTTGCATGCCCTACTGATGCAATTTGTTGAGAAGTTTAGCAACAGTTGATTGTGACAACTTTCTGAGACACTGAAAGTAATTTAAACTTTTGTAATTGGGCAGTGTAGCTGTAGCTACTTTTAAGTGTGTAGAATTATAAAATACACGTTTTTAAGAGTAAATATTCACAAAACCATTTATGAATGAGAACAAAAATTGTGTTCTAAGCTTTCGGGGGCTAAAGTCTTTATGAAAGACAGTTACATTTGTGAAATCAGTGGGTCATATAAGCCTAGACAATCATATTATTGCTTGTTGTAGCGGCCGGCCAGATCCCGCAGGAACCTGTAGCTCAGGTACCAGCTGCAGTGGCCTCAGCAGACATTACTCAGGTTCCCGGCATGAGCTCGCTTAGCCGACAAGCACGCCGCCTTTATGTGGGCAATATTCCCTTTGGGGTTACTGACGTGAGTGTTCGTTGTGACGTTCTTGTGCCGTGTATGAAGATGATGAGTTCTCTTGTTTTAGTGAATTATACATTATTATTTTTGGGATAAGAAATGGCAGCTGAATCAGAGATGATTTGGCAATTGTGAAATATTCTTGGTTATAATTTGGGGTAGATGTTAATTGTTCCTTATTTTCACGGAAAGTAATCTTCAATTAAGCATTTGAACTCACGTCTTCAAGCATGGCACTACTTTTTGATTGAATTTGTTGAGATCTAGGGCATATGTTTTTATTTTTGTCTTGTTTCCCTCTAGCTGCCGGCCAGATTCCATCAGACAATACGAACGCCCCTGCAGTTGGGCCTGTTAGTGCTGACGTCAGTATGAATTTTGCTGGCAGCTCCCTCAGCCGTCAAGCACGCAGATTATATGTTGGCGGTATTCCGTTTGGGATGACCGATGTGAGTGTAGCGCGGCATATTTGGGAAAGATGAAGTAGAATCAATCCTTTCATCTTGTGACTTTGGAAAAGGAAGCAGTATTGTATTATTTTTTTTTCTTTTTTTTCTTTAAATTAAAAAAAAAAAATTATTGAAAAATGTTCAAGGGATCCCTGCCTTTAAGGGACGTGAAGAATTATCCAGATAGCTAGATATGAATCGGCCTGAGCTGAGGTAGTTGATTTGCTCTTCTTCACAGTTTTCATTCCACAGATTATCATTAGTTTATCAGTTCAGACTGTTGTGTTTGATAAACTATTTTGCAATAATACAAAAAAAATCATTTGAATAGTTGATCATACCATGGTAAGAGTGACTGTTTTTATTAGTATATCTCATTAGTATAATGGTTTGCTGTAATACAGTTTTGTAACTTTTTGTTTGCATTGTGTGTGATACTTTACTTGTAAGATTTTAAAGATGACAGCTGAACCAAAAAGCTGAAAATGGTTAGAAATACTCTAAAATCTGATCCTTGTCAAAGACTTGGCTATACCCTTTATAACGACCTTTGTCTCACCTAACCACATTGAGTGGAGGAAAATATCAGCACTAAAAGATAAGCGGTTAACTAGAACATCTTTGCCTTTCTTGTTTGTGTTTGCATGTTAATTGTATAGTTGCCACCAATAAAATCAAGTTTTGCAGCATTTTTGGCAAATCATATTCTTTGTTTATTTCTGTTGTGATTGGCACAGGATCATCATAGTTCTAAGACAATTTTGTGTTAAGAGTATTTGATGCCAATTTATTTTCAGGAAGCCATGATGGATTTTTTCAACCACCAGATGCGAATAACAGGTCTTGCTCAAGCAGAAGGCAACCCAGTTATTGCTGTTCAAATAAATCTTGACAAAAACTTTGCATTTTTGGAGGTAACACTAACACATCATCAGAAAAATTGTTACCTATATACCTACATTTGTGAATGCTTATACCTTACTTCATTGAACTTAATGGATTGTCAGTGTATGTGGTAGTTTGCAATTCAATGTAGGAATTAACTTTTTCCATATTTATTGATCCACGTCTTTTTATGTTAATGATCCATGCTTACTAACTATGCACATGGCACTCAATGATGGATGGGCTGAAAAGTTCTGTGTTTTACTATTAAAAGTTGGAAGAAGAAAAAAAAGGCCATGAAATTATGCCACTACTGTTGTAGATTAGGATTTCTTACTGGTAAACTGAAATTTGTTTCATTTGTCCATAAGTTCTATGCATTTCATAATCAAATCGGAACAATAAATCAATTTTATTTGGGTGATTGTGAAGAAATTTGTTTAGTCAGGTGGATGGGCTTTCTTAGTGATATCTTTGGATCTGTTCATACAACCCCATCCAAATGTTTGTGTTTCAGACTTAATAAGTACATTACTGTTTTTTCGTTGCAGTTTCGATCTGTGGATGAGACAACTCAAGCTTTAGCATTTGATGGTATTAGCTTTCAAGGACAACCACTGAAAATTAGAAGACCAAGTGATTACAAGCCTTTACCTGGCATGGCAGAGAATCCAACATTAGCTGTCCCAGGTAAACTGCATAATTTTTTTCAAATTTATTTTGCTGACTCTTAGTTTTGAAGGTATCTTGGAAAAATAGTTGTGAATTTACATAGACGGTGCAGCGTTACATTTCCCATTAGTGTTTGAGTAAATAATCTTCTTGTAGACATCAGAAATACTTTGGAGGCGTTGAATGAATTTTACTTATGGAATGGCTGTTGTTAATGGACTGGTTGTTCACATTTACAAACTTTTTAAAGCGAACCAGTGAACAAAACTCATTATTTTGTCTATTCCTCTTTGTAATTAGACTAGGGTCTCCTTTATGGACTAACCACAAGGGCACAGACACACACAAACACAGCCACAGCCTACAGGAAAACACAACAGCTAAAGAAAAATCTGCCCAAAACTCAGAAACTGTACTCTTGAAATACACCACTTTCTGATCAAGTTCTATTTTGAAGAATTGAACAACCCAACCCAACTTGTCTACTCACCCAACCCCAGACTATAAAAAGAAATATTTTTTCAAAATGGGCAAAGAGTTACAGTTCAGGTTCTCTCTGGATCTTTCCCTACCTGGTTTGGAAAGTTTTTCAACTCTGAAGAAATCGGAATATCATATTTCTGTAGATTCATGAAAGTCAGCAAATGAAGTGAGCCCTGTGTATGCAAGTTTATGCATGCACATACGTACGTGCCGGTTGGGAGTTGTGGAGGAGACAGCAGTTGCCAAAGCTTTAATTCGGTTGCCTCAGAGTTAACATATCACATTTGAAATCTGAGGGAAATCACTTTTAGGCCTGCATTTTAGGTTGCAATGAGTGTTTTGAATTGATGTGCACCCAAGAATTCAACAAGAATGTCACTTGTCAGTAGCTTTAAGTCAGGGATAAGAAATTCCCCCAAGACGGTGAGTTACTGGACTGTTATTGCTTATGCCAGACTTTTCATGGCAGTGCGAAAGTAAGTGGCATATTTTCATACCACACCAGTCATCAGCAACTCCTTTGTTTGTATTCTGGTAGCAGGCATTTATTTTTTTTTGTGTAGTCAAATTATTTCAGAAATATGATCACAACATGCTCCCTAAACTGAAAGATCAGTTAAGGCCTTTTAGGGATCAGTTTTGAATAGAAATGTATTTTGTGTCATATAAGTTCAAGGTAATTTGTTTTGTCCAGTAAAAACTTTTATTGTTTTGTTCATGCAGGTGTTGTATCAACAGTTGTACAGGACTCTGCTCATAAGATTTTTATTGGAGGACTGCCAAGTTACCTCAATGAAGATCAGGTAAGTTCATCACAAACAGCTTGTGAAAGCTAAGAAACATTCTGGAATGTTCTTGGTTATACTCAAGTGATTTTAGAGTTTGGCTGCCACACTGTGGATGGAGAACGCATGTGAAGCAAGGACAAGATTGGGCTGCCAACATGAGGATATTCCTATTGCAAATGGTCCCTGTGGAAGACTAGACCTGAAATCCGTATAATGGATAATAATAGGGGAAAGACTGACCTCTCCTCCATTATTGATGATAGCCAAGCAAGCAGATAGTAACCAACCATTGTGAATTACCATTGGCAGGAAAGGTTTATCCTGGACGTTATTACTTATCATCGAGCCACAACTGAGGTTTCCGGGGCAAAAAGAAGTAAATGGGGGGATAAAAGTTTTTAGCTATCTTTATTGCGGAATTTGGTTTTGTTGTTTGGGAAAATCAAAGCATCATTTTATTTTAAAGGCACGGCGTTTGCTGAAATTCAGCTCTTCCCATATAGGCTGATTTCATTGTAAAGGTAAAGAAAATTAATAACTTCAAATGTTTTCTTTTTTTAAAAATAAACACACACAAAAAATAGACAATCATCCTTAGTGAGTGGTAAAAGTTTTAAATGGGGCAGTGCAATGTGTCTGAGAAAGGAAAAAAGTCGGGAAGATTGTCTTTTCGTATTTATGAAGGATTCCTATGATCAGATGTTGAACAGAGCATAAAAAATTAGTAGGCAGACAGGCATGAAATATCTCCGCAGGGGTTGTCTTTTCAGGACTTTCAGCGCAAGATCCAAGGTTGCCATTGTCAAGTTGAATGAACAGTTTCTTCCAGGTGTTTTTTTTTAAATATTATTTTTGTATTTTCAGAAACACCCTGTGATTTAAGACATAAGTGATCTTTCACTCAGAAATAAAAGTTAAGGTTTAAAGTAAAGTTTAATGGTGGACATTCAGTATTACCTGAAATGAATATTGATCAATAATGGAACAGAAGTTTTATTTTCTTTTAACTCACAGCCTCCTCCGGGAGTAGAGGACCATAATTTGTAACTGCAGAATCACTCTCACGGCAGACCATTAATGTATGATTGGTCAGGCGAATGTTTGTTGGTTCTTTTTTTTTATTTTTTCAATTTTCCAGTACAGGCACTAAACATTTTTCTTCTTGTTTCTTCCCCCTTTCATTCCCTAGCTTAGGGAACGAGGTTGAAAGTGCGTTAACTTACCCACTACTTGTATTACCACTACAATCTTACTTTTGTGTGTGGCCAACCATGACGAAGGCAAGTGCTGTCACCTATGCATAGCAACCGCGTAAGGAGTTGATAGACAGATTCTCAGTGTCCATTAGCTATGCAATGGAGATTGGTAATTTGAAGGGAATAAAATATTTGTAGATGAAAAGGTTACTATGAAACAATTGCCATTTATCATGTGTGAAGATTTGGTTGAGACTGAATAAAAATATGATTTTATCCATTTATGTACAGGTAAGTAGGCCGTTTGGGGGTCATTTTTGCTTACATTTGTTAAAATAAATGCAAACAAACTGTCATCATTCTAATGATGTCATAAAGTTGTACCAAGGTAAGTATGGGTTGATTCGATTTTCTTCAACTGAAGAAGTTAAATGAAATTTGTCTAATCCTGTTTATCACAGACATTTGTTTCATACATCGTTGGACTAGATTCTTGCAGTTGAGTCTTAAATTATGGAAAGAACTTTTTTTTTTGCATTTTATCTGGACGTGAGCTTGTGTGGCCTTCCTCTGACACTTTTCGAGGGAAAAAAATTGTGGGATTTAGCTTTTAAAATCAGGTCATAAAAAGCAGTGAGAAAAGAAGCTGAGTAGAAACTGATGCAGCTGAAAATTTATTGCTATGTTTTGAAAAAGGAAAGCCGAGACTTAAGAAATTGTGGAAATGATTTTTTTATTTTTTTTTGGGTTCAGGTGATGTTTATAAGTTTAATTAATCCATAAAGTGCTAATATAGATTCATTCTAATGTACGCATCTCTGTGTGTATTGTGCTTTTGTTTTCAGGTGAAAGAGCTACTTGTTTCCTTCGGTCCTCTTAGTGCATTTAACCTGGTGAAAGACAGTGCCACTGGGCTTACCAAAGGCTTTGCTTTCTGCGAGTATGCAGATGTTTCAGTCACAGATCAGGTAAGGGCATGTAATGTGCACACTCATGTCTCTGATTTACAGGATTGTTTGGTATTTGGGCTATTGGGAAGGATGAGAGAGGTCATGCTTTTTTTTTTTTGTACTTAAAGTCAGGATTTTAGCCAGATTTAACTCATAACGCCCTGTTGCTGGAAGACCCCAATGCAATATATATATATGGCAACAGTCGATTACAAAGAACCCTTGTCTCGAAATATCGCTACTTCTTTTTCTTTGCAAGACTTGTAATAATCTGAAAACCAGATGTCGATATCTTTTTTTGTTGAAGAGTTACAAGCCAAACAAAATAAAACAAAAGTACAGTTGTTTACTAGATGAAACTGGGCTTTCCATTTCTTACAATCACTGCTTCAAGATGCAGATTCAGATAATGATGATGAATGTGACCGAGAATTAGATGATGGTTCTTCATCAGAGGAAGAAGAGAAAGGTCCCCAGTCTAGATCTAGACAAAATACGGCAACAAGAAAAAGCTGTACGCAAGTCCTGATTTAGATCGAGTTCCAGTTCTAATAGTGATGAGGACACACAAGCCATGCCAACCTCTACTCCTACCACTAAGACATGCAATGTATGGCTGGAAAGTTATTCAGTTCTCTATTTTTTGTTTTTCTGTTTCATAAAAATGTAAAAAAATATTTAGTAGCCCAAATTTTTTTTTTTTTTTTAAAGGTTCAAGGATGGGGAGTGAAAATGGGAAAAGGAAGCCAGGGTGTTATGAGTTAAGGATAAGGGCCAGCTCAGTAAAGTGCAAGATAGTGGTGACAATGTGCACATTGGACTAATATGCATACGAGTGAAAAGTGTGAGCTGTCACAGTGTTTTGTATTTGCATGGGTGCCAGACCTCCAGTTTATATCGGATTTCAGGTTTCAATGTCTCCGAAAAAACTTTTCGGGGTTCACAATGTGAAGAATTAAAAAACAAAAAAAAACAAACTGTTAATCAAACGAAAAAGCACAAGCATGCGAGTTCGAGATAACGGCCCTATCTGCACCTATTTTTAGCATTTACTGTGTAGGAAGCGTCAACATAGTGTTACTGTTGTGTTCTAGCTGATTCGCAGTTTTAAATCAAGAGCTTCACAATCACATTCATTAGTTGCTCTTCATCACGCTGACAAAACGCGAACTTGAAAGTGAAGGAAGGGTGACAGGGTCATGAGATGACGCACTATGTCTGGTCAAGACCCGCCTGTCCCATGTATCCTACGGGTGAATGAAGTCTATATTGTGTTGTGCTGACTTCGTGTGTCAGGCCTACAGCAGGATTAATGCTTTAGATGCCTGCAGTGGTAGATCTACTCAAACTTTTATTGACGATGGATGCTTTTGTTTGGAATGCCCGGTTGCTTGGTTCTGAGTGGAATGTGTAGTGCGGATTGATTTGACGTATTACTGCTGTGTTACCCAAAAACGAATCTAGATCAAGGTCGAGCATGCCCCTAACATCTGTACCGATACACATTGTACAGCTACTAATAATAATTGTACTAGATCAGCTGATGACGGATGCTTTAGTTTATAAAGGCGCGAAGGGGCCTGCCACAGATTCTTCAAGTTCTCTGGCATCAGTATCATTGGCATAGCCAGATTTCACTTCATTCAGTCCAGTAAACGGTACTTCCACATCAAGCGTAAGTGAGGTGTGACGCTTCTATTATAACCATGGGGGGCGTTAGATGTGCGAGACAAGCAACGGCATGCTGCTAAAGTCATGTTTTCATGTGTGCGGAAATGAAAACATCAAAAATCCATTAAGTATGTAGTTCTGTTTCACTACTTATGGGTTTTTGACGTTGCCGTTTCCATTTCCGTACACACGAAAACCCAGCTTAGCGTTGTTGAATTGAAAGAGAGACAACAGGATCTATTTTATTGGCTCAAAGAGGCACAAATATAATATACATAATAGACATGCACAAAAGCCATTGTTACATGTTTTGTCTGTTGGGTGTTTGTGATGGGTTTTACAAACTTATTGGAGAAATTTCTCCACCTTCAGATATAACCAGGAAATGAAATTCATTTGTAGAGCAAACACTGCTGCAGTCACACACATTACAGTCGACTCCACTTAAAATGAAGTCGCTTAAAATGATCTTCTTTTAGTATGATGTTTTTCTTTTATCCCTTCCCCAATGCCCCATTTCCGTGGGAAAAAAACGCATAGTATGACATCTTTCTATCCGTTTTTACTCTTTGTGTGATCTCATTTTGAAGTCCCAAAGAGGAAAAAAACTGCTTAGTATGATTTTCCTAAACCGTGTCATGGTCAAAATACACGCCGTCATCTTTCGGTAATCGTCGTTTCGCTACAGCTCATACCTGCCATTGCTCTTTTTCTGCCTCGCCTTGTTTACACCTGTTATGTCACCTACCCAGCGCGCGCCCGAGGCGCCATGCGTACGACTGGATGTGGTCGCTTTGTCCTTGAGTGTAGGATTTTAATTTTATTCTGCTGGCATCACTGATCCCTCGCACTCATGCGAGCTCAAATATGTTGCCATGTATTATTCATCAAGTGGATCGATAATGCAGTATAATAGTAAACGGTGCATCTGATATCGTAAAATTCACAGGGCCACTGATTTTACTCAGGTCGGGCATTGAGAGCGGAGGTTACGATAGAGAGAAAAAGCAAAGGGTTACCCACATGGATGTACTGTAATGGTTCTTCTCACCAAACAGTCATGTGAACACGGCTGAGCGCCCGTTTTGAAATGACTAAACATGAATATTTACCCCAAAAAATTCATTATGAAGCGATAAAACGCCAAGCCTTCCCGCCTATACCTAATATTGGGTCGCTGAATTCAAATCTGTGCTAAAAAATAACACTTGATGAAAAAATGTATTTTAAATTTTCTTCAAGCATCCCGCCCGTGCTATTTTAAGATGCCATGGGCCTGGCGGCTTGGAGTACGCGAAATTAAAGAAAAACAATCCCACGGCTGAGTGTCATTGAAATTTTACTGCAGCGGTAAAAGTGAAAAGTCGCACGGGCGAGAGAAAATGACTCATCTGTTGTGAGTAGGTTGGTCTGAATCCGATAATAATATGATTTAGAGAAACTTTGTACCGTTGTCGCTCGGCTGTGATTGCACGTCCGTTGTCGCCAGTTTGGTGTGAACGTACCATGACACGCGTGGCCACAATTGTTTAACTTTTAAAAAAAATTTTTAACTACGCAGTAGAGATTCTATCGTTTTCACGGGACACGGAGCAAAGACAGTCGGCGCCAGCAAATCCACAAAGGTGTCAAATACCTTGCTCACTCGGTCACCGCGGATGGGCGATGTTTATGCATGTGTTAGTTTAGGCTCAGTGCTACATGATGCGAGTGTGACCAGCGGGAGGGTCTTGTATGATATTCACATTTAAATAAATATTAATAATACAGGAAAATGCAAGCTATGTTTGTTTGATTGGCGTATCTTGCATGCTGACAGTCATATACCAACATAATGTTAAGTTGACTGACAGATAATATTGTGTACTAATTTTTACCTTTTGGTTATAATGGAAACAGAACATTTTGCTTAGAAATGTTCAGACAGAACATTTTGCTTAGAAATGTTCAGACACCATCGCTTTGGGTGAATATTATTTTCTTTCTAAACAATATCCCCCACACACCCTAATACACATTGGCCTACACACAAAACATATCCCCTCCTTAGAAAAAAACAACCAAAGGTCACCTACATAACAATACTGCTTCCATCATTTATCAACATAGTTTATCTAAGGTAGATAACTTAATAATGCTTAAGATGATTTAACGGATAGTAAGATGTTAAATTTTATGTCCCCTGGACATCATCTTAAGCAATGTCCACTGTATGCATGAACAAGGAAAATTGTAGGTGTGCACAAAATACTTAATAACCGTGGTAAATTATTGTGATATTTAAAGTGTTTTGTTCTCTGCCTTTATACGGCATTGGTGTACACCCTTTAAGTGTTATTTAGTAGGTAGGTCTGATGTATTATCACCGCGACTGCATTGATCAGTGCCTGCGACTTCAGGTTTGGCTGATTTGGTCATAGTGATTTTCAGGTTTCAGATGGCTCCGTTGCTGGCACCCATGTGTTTGTGTTCTCTTTTCTATGAAAGTCATAACCTCTGTTTACTTTTATATGGCATAGGTGAAGATTCTGTATGAGGTGTCCCTAACTGAAATGATCATTTAGCGGGCAGGTCTGAATATGGTCATGCGTTGAAGTTACCTGCAAATTGGAATGGTGAGGGCAATTTTCACAGTGACGGTGGGGATGTCCTGGGTGTTCAAGATATCTTTTGAACAGTATGCTTGACCTCCAGCGATTGTGCGTTATGTGGGTTTGGAAGGTGCCAGGAGTTTTATTTGTAAACAGCCCCGACTCCACCATTTGACAAGACAAACAGTTGTTGGAGATGAACTTCTGAGTATGAGAAGTTTGTGGCATTTGAAAAAATTCTGTTTAGGTTTGTTTAAAATTCTGAACCATTCTTTATTTCAGGCTTGTGCAGGCCTAAATGGAATGCAGCTAGGAGATAAGAAACTCATTGTGCAACGAGCAAGTGTGGGTGCCAAGAATGCACAACAGGTAAACAACACCAGCTGAGGGAGCATTGATTATGAATGGTTTTGTCAGTTTGCAAGTTTTGCATGTTCATGACAGCTTTGCTATTTCTAATAGAAAACCAATGCTTATACAGTAATTTGTGTATTTTGTTTCCATCCATTCATCACACATACACACACTTTTTTCTTCTTTTCTTTAGGTGTTGCAATAATTGTAATTTAAAAGAATTTTATTGTCATATGACTTTATATTTACAAGTCTATTTATATCCCGGTTGATATCACCGGACCTGTAGCTGTCTGATTGTCAATTTGATCAAGAGCACACTTGATTATCTTGTTTCGATCACTATATGAATGATGGAACATCTTGAGTTGTGCTACATTAAGAACTGGAGTCTATTAGCTGAACAGAGCTGACTTTCACTGCTGTTCGGCTAGGCCCTCTAGTACAGATTAACACTTATTCTCCCATACCGGAAATTCTGTTATGCCCCCGATTCCCAAATTCTTTCCCAGCAAATGTGAGAGACAGTCGTGAGCACACAAAAAAATTAATTAAATAAAATATCTCTCTCAGAAACATTAAATTTGCACAGTATCTGTAGAAAAGGATGAACTTTATTTAAAACCAGGGATGCGGAGTCGGTCTGAAAATTTTCCGACTCCGACTCCAGCCTTTTGAAAATGACTGACTCCGACTCCGACTCCAGCCTTTTCTGAAATGACCGACTCCGACTCCGGCCTCTTTCTCTAACCGAACAACTTGGCTTTGTGTGAAACTCTAACAGTGATTGAACATGATTGTTTTAAAAGTGGAACAAAACTGCCAAATTAAGAAACATGCAATTTTAAAAACTGAAATTAATTTTTACAAGCAATATTTTTATGAAATTGGACCTCTGCTGTCAGCGAATGACAACACTTAATTTTCCCGTGGAAAATAGGACTTTTATAATGTGCATCTTATAATATTATTAATGACAAACTCACATAAATCTTATGTATTAGTGAGTTGGGCTATGTAAAATTAATCTAGCTATATACCGGTATCATTCTTGTTGATCCTTCATTACTTTTTTCTTAAATAAGAACTTAGGTTGTTGTTGCTGAGATTAAAAAAAAAAATTATTATCCACATAAGGAAAAAAACAATGTTTGTCTTATAATATAATCTGATTTAATTTTTAAAAATACATGTATTTTAAACAAAAATTCTGCAAAAATCTAATGTTGGCCGGAGTCAGAGTCGGAGAAAATATTTCCGACTCCAGGCTCTTGACAATTTCCGACTCCGACTCCAGCTAAAAAGCTTCCGACTCCATGACTCCGACTCCGACTCCACAATTTCAATCATATAAATCTTGATTTAAAATTTTTTTTTTTTTTTTTTAATTTTAGACACAAAATTTCGTGCTTTGTGGCACCAGATTAGAATGATTTGAATCTTATGTGCTTTAGTGGGCAGGTGCTTGAGGTGGCAAATAATATGAAAAGTGTATGGTGATCTGATCTGTGGTTGTTTTCTGTTGACAGCAAGCACCAGTCCAGCTTCAAGTGCCAGGGCTAAACTTAAACCAAGGTGCTGGTCCAGCCACGGAAGTGTTGTGTTTGATGAACATGATCACACCAGAGGAACTGGAAGATGAAGATGAATACGAAGGTAAGTCACTGAGATTAATTCAGTCATGCTAGAGACTTGACCATATTTTTATTTTTCTGAAAACCTATGGGGAATTATTTATTTATATTGCGGTTAATCAGTTCGTTGTGTTCCAAATGTCAACCATTGTCAGAGGCATTAGAGCTGTAGTACTGAAATGATAGTGGAATAAAGAGCATAGTTTAGTGTGGAAATTTCCAAATAATATCCATTGAAATCAGCAAGATCCTTTCCAGGTTCATTGCCTCTACATATAGTCCTACAGCCTTGTATTCAGTTGTACCTACTACTTGCAACTATGGCAGGTTTTCAGAAGAATATTTGACTGGGAAACTGAATTTGCGGTGTAATGTGGCACAGACAATCACAGCACACATGTATGTTGGCTCATACTTCTGTTGGACTACAACAGAATCCAGAAATCATGAAATTTACAAACGATTCCCATAACTGACTTTTGTTTTTATGTCATTTGTGACGTACGATGCACACACTGGTTGATGAGTCCACACCATATTGTTTTTCAAGGCGTGATAATAAATGTATTTTATCTTGTGTTCTGCAGATATTGTAGAAGATGTGAAGGAAGAGTGTGGCAAGTATGGTATAGTGAGGAGCCTTGAAATTCCCAGGCCTATAAAAGGAGTGGAGGTGCCAGGGGTGGGAAAAGTAAGTCTCAGCGGCAGTAAGGTAGAGATAAATTCCAGGGAATTGAGATTTTCCAGTTTTCCACTAATTTGTAGTTTGATTAATTGGTTCAGTGAGGATTTGTTTGATATTTTATGTTGTCCACATCCTGCAAAATTTTGTAGTGTGGGCGCATTCTAAAGTCATCTCATCTATGGTTTGCAGTTAAATATGCACACCAGTTGGTTCCCAGTTTTTGAAAAGTACATTGGATCATTCAATCAGAGAATTTTAATGACAGGGGAAATGTATGGTAACATTTTAATTTGGATTTATTATGCAAGCAGGTAAAAAATTGTTGTTTTTTTAAATGTCTTATTATGTGCCAGTGCTGAGATGTACCCTACATGTTTCTTTGTTTCAGATTTTTGTGGAGTTCAATTCCATCATAGAATGTCAGAAGGCTCAGGCAGCTTTGACTGGACGCAAGTTCTCCAATCGCGTGGTGGTCACTTCCTACTATGATCCAGACCGCTATCACCGCAGAGAATTTTAATTTATTTTTTCAATAGTTTTATCTTGTCAATGCCACTGAATTTCATAAGTCATTCAGACAGTTTCTATGAAAGGAATTCACAAGCCAGGGTGATGAAGAAATGTAGTGTTATACTTTTTCTGATTGCAAGTGTTTTTGCACGGGTGTGTCAGGAATGAATGTTTAAGGGGGAAGAAATTTAAATTGCTTTACTGTTGTTGTTGTTTTTCAATGTTAAATCAAAAGTTTTATAAAGGTACAGTTACCAATTTGCTCTAATGTATTCAGTGACAGAAAGAAATTTTTGTTAGTGTATTGGGCACAGAATATTAGGGTTTCAAGTGTTCTTTGACCATTTATTGTTTTGGTAAAATTTACATTCCTTTCAGTGCCCCTTTCCCCAAAAGAATAATTTATGCAGAGAAATAGTGCATAGTTTTGATTAGTTGTTCAAAGGTTGGGATATAATTCACATTGTAAGACCAGGTATTCATGGTAGGTTATGAAATCCTAATCGGGATCTTTTCAGACCATATGTTGTATTCAGATTCAATGTGTCACCTGAATTTTGATGAAAGAAAATGATTGGTAATGACTAAACTGTTTGGCTGATCTGCTGGAGTGGAAATTGTCTGGATCGTATATTGGTTTGTTTCACTTTCATGGCCCAAAACTGTCATGTTGACCTGGGGGCATGCCCCACCCTCAAAGCGCATAGCAACTGATCTTGTGCCCTTGCAAAGATTTGGGTTTTGACACAGCAGCTGAGCATGAGCACTGGCAAAGATAATCCAAAAAGAAATATATGAACTCATTTCAGAACAAAACATAATCGTGATAACGAAAGACCAAATGAAGTTAGAACTGCTTCGGAGCACAAGATATCAATAAACTAGTTGAAGTATGTATGTGGTGGTGTTGATTTTTTCCATTCTCATTACTGGCTATCTTTTTATCCAGTCTCATCTTTAAATTTTTAATACATGTTCTTCTTCAGAAGTGCAGTTTCTTTGAAATTCTAGGATGAGTGTTTATTAATGAAGTGACAAGCTCAATTTGATGGTTTTCTGTGTAAAATGACTTGTTGGATGAAAGAAGACAGGATGATTTTAATCGTGTTTGCTTTTTTCCCCATTTACATCATTGGTTTTCATGAGCAGGTTCAGACATTTGTGTGACGCAGAAAGTTTCATCAGGCTGTTTCCAACTTGTCAACCTTAAATGAATAAAGAAGGCTCACTGTTGAATATATAATTAGAACAATTTCCCTGTAATTAGTTCAGTACAAGATTTTATAAGAAGTTTATGCCTGATGGGCCTCCTGTACCCATTTTTTTTTTCTGAGAAATTTTGGACCACCTGTTTCTCATCTGACTGCATCATAGAAATTGTTGGCCTCTCACCCAATTCCAAACTTCACAAGTACACTCGAACCTGTTGTCAGCAAAGATTTCATGCCACAAAATTCTTGCAATTTTTTAATTATCACTTTCTCAGTGTTATTTAGTAAGTACTGTACATTGTTGGTTGTTGTTTTTTTTTTTTATATTTTCCCTTGATCTTATTGAAGTAATCCAATTATCTTATGCATCAAGACTGCAGTATGGGATATGTAATGGCCATGTCATCTTTGTTACAGACTGAACTGTGGGAAAATGCATAATGGCCAAATGTAATAAAAGTCTGTGAAGTTGATGGACTGTCACATTGTTGTTTTTTTTCTCTTCTCTGTGTGTTCGTTTGTTTTGGTAAATTTACACACATCACATCATGTCTGATCTGTCCTCCTGTCTGACTTCTTCCTCCTTTCCCTCCTCCCTGAAGCCAAATTCAAAGTTCCTAGATTTTATAGGGGTTCAAAATTATTGGGAAACATGGTAGGCCTATCTCTTGCAGTGTTGAGTTATCAAAATAATGGTCAGTGGACATTCATTCGCTGTCTTTCACGAAGAATTTACATGATAGTTCTCCCATGTAATGCTAAATTTTATCTAATACATGTATAAGAAACTTTGAACATCCACGGGACGTGATTCCGAATAGTTAGAATAGATTGGGGGTCAATAGCTTGTGTGTCCACCCACAGACTCAATTGCCAACTGGTAAGTTGATAATGATAGCAGTCTGAGATGCGGTTCGAAACAGTTCCATGATGTGTTGTCGCGGTTCTAACTCCCTTCCCTCAACTTTTGAGAAATCGAGGATTGATTTGAAGTTTCATGGACTCACAGCTTTTAGAACAAGAATTTTCGTTTTCTTTTTAGTAATAGTTAAAATTACACACCGAAACTGCTCGATACTTTGACACACAATGGAGAAGGCCTGTAGAAGCAGTGTGTACTGTAACTCAGTTCAGCCAAAAAAGTGGAGATACGACATTGTCATCCTAAGAAGGACGGTATGTATAGGGGGAAAAAATGCAGTTTTTTGCGCATATTCGGCAAAACACAAAGTGCACTGGGTCTGACTCGGATAGATGGGCGGGACTAGCAATAAATAAATTTTAGCAGGTCTTTGCTTGCTATTTAAGTAATTACACTTTTACAGTCAATAACATTAACAAACGGATTCCATTGCTCTGATCTAGAAAAACCTGTTCCCTTACAACGACAGGTAATTTTTGGCAAAACTTATTGGTCACATGACTGTCGCTTTCATGCGGCACATACAAACTGTAACTAGTGTCTTTGCTGGCACCATAGTATGGCTGGCACTCAGATCCGTATAACCACGACCCTTAGCGCGCGGACGCTGGCATTTGCCAGGCAGGCTGGGTGAGCAATGCCAAACAGCGGCGCACAATTTGGCGTCGGAATTCTCAATACAATAAGTACCGCTGTGCGCTGTTTGGACAGTTAACAGCCAAAGTCCCTGTCGGCCTGGTAGGACTTCCATCATTACTGCAGCGAGATATTATCATTAAAATAACCGTACGTTCAGTGTCATAGTTACATTCCAATGGGATATTATTGGTGATTATGACAATCAGTACTAAATTATCATTTCTATTGTGGTTGATGGCGAGACCAACAGGTGTGAACAGTTTGCACTGTAGCACTCGAGTAGTGAATGACAACAAAAACTGAAATTTAAATTCCTTCTTTTGAGCTCGCAACTGCTAATCTTGAAGGCTAAATCAGAAACATAATTTGTAAAGATGTGCTACTAATACTCCAGTGAAATTTCAGGGTTAAACGGAGAATTTAGGAATAGGCCTAGTAGAAAAAAAAAAAGTGAGGCTTGATGTGATTTTTTTTATGTCTACGATCTCGAACTTAACGATTAAAATATAACTAACCAATTCCAGCCGAGGTCGATTGTGCCAAAATAAATAGGTCAGTTCGATCGACATGTCTGAGGAAGGAGAATTTGCAGGATTAATTAGTGTGTGCTGAGTTTATGCAAAAAATCTGGAATGAGGATGTTGCAAATCTGGAATAAATCCACTGGCAATGACGTCCCATGTGTAGTTTTGAAGATCATGGCAAATAAAAAACCAAGGAAATACATTGATTTAAATTTAAACACACAAAACAAAACCAAAAAAAAAAAAAGTCAGGCTGCATACATCGACCATTCCCCAAGATCAAGTTAAAATTACATAGACAATAAACGAATCAATTAGTTTAGTAGTTAGTCTACTGAAATCATTCAGAAAAGTAATACATGTACATGTAATAAATTTAAAGTTCAGTTGTTCAGACTGCTGGTTTGGCGAGAGCACAGGTTAGGGTTAAAGAAAGAGGTTTTAAATTAAATTTTGAAGGCTTTATCGTGGTCAAGAAAATGAAAATTTATGTGGCCAAAGTATAAGGGAAGGCAAAAATATAGCAGAAGAAATTTAAGAAATAATTTGAGTGATCGAAGTAAAAATATTCAGCACACACTCTTTCTACGTATGTATTATCTCTAGATCTATACATAATTCACAAGTTCTCCACCTTTGAATGCAAAAGGCTTACCAAATTTTTCATGTAGGTTTCAAATCGCTTGGAAGATGCACCGAAGTTTGGATATTTTAAAATTGATCTTAGTTTTCTGTTTTTGTTGTTGTTTTTGAGTTTGCTTTGTGTCGCTGACAGCTCGCCTCTGATTTTTTTTTTCTCCGTGACGTGAACACTTTCTGTCGTATTTGGGTCATTGCTGTCAGCTGGTTTGAACTATTCGACGTGCTCAGACCTAAAATTAGAACACAGGAATACCCTGCTGCTTGCTTCGCCGAGACAGATGTGGGGATGGTAGAAAGTGTGTGGGGGGGGGGGCGGTGCAGCAGTTGGGGGGTTCGCATAGAGGGCGGTCTTTAAGCTAGTATATGTACATGTTATTTACAGACCAGAGTTCAGGGAGGCGTTGTCCCAAACCTAACACTGAAGGCAGAAATTTACCTTCTTTATGTTTACAGATTATTAAAATAACGTGAAGCGTAACGGTACTACATGTATGTTCATTGTGATGATTTGAGAACACTAAGTGTAAGCTGCTCACTTGTTTTGTAGAAAAACGCGACGGTTTTGAGAGTAGGCTAAACACATCTGAACAGAGAGTAAGAAAGACGCAATGCCTGCCGTCTAGATGACGTCACTGGGACTCGAACCTACACTTTCCCCGAGCTACGCCTGACACACGCCTTCGCTGTCTTCAAGTGTGTGAAAATTATAGACGTGACCAGGGGAAGATTTATAAGGAATACGGTGAGTAGACAAAGCCTCTAGTATTGCTGTCATTAAGTTTTGATTTTACATTTAGATACAGAGTCTGTCATTAAAAATTCCTTGAGTTAATTCAAAAATTGCTCAAGAATTATTCATAAATTATTGGAAAAAATTAATCAAAAATTTAATATGAATATTTCTTATTTGAGAATGTTAGTTTTGTTACCATTCATGCTTTCAGAGTTGTTTCAGTGCTGTTGCATGAGTTTCTTTTCCTTCATCTCCATTTCTTCATTATTCTCTCCCTCTCTTTTTAATGTTCATTGTTTCTTTATAAATGCGTTTTTATTTATTTATTTATTTATTTATTATTATTATCATCATCATTTGTACTCGCACATGTCTACCTGGCTAGTGCGACCGTACAGATGCAATAAAGTAAGTAAAGCAATAAAACAGTTGACGTCCACGATCCCCCTCATTTATCAGGTAGATAAATACAAAAATTCAATTAATATGATATGTATATTGCACACAGCAATAAAAGCCCTCTTACTCACAAAACGGCACAGTCTAGTCCAACATTAAGAACTTAAACTGCTATTTTCAGAGGATCAATGTAGAATGACTCAAAATATCACATTATCTTTTAAAACTCTGAGAAAAGTATGAAGTCAAGCACAGCAAGAGGCAACAAAGCTAGCAGACAGCTGAGAACCGAACCCGAGACCTCTACTTGCCGAGGCAATGCTCTACCATCTGATCCATTTCCCAGATAGCAGAACCGGATGTTGAATTCCGTTAAACCTGGTTGCTGCAACATCCCCAGCCCCCTTAATCCCCTATTCTCTGGTAGTAGACATAAGTGCTGGAGCTCACTCGGCACTGCACAAAATAATAATGTCAACAAACGCAGTTTTCTCTAGCCAAGCTAGTCATCCCCATGATTCACTCCCAGTAATAGGAAACGATGTGAAAGAACATTACAACAATGCACAATGCCCAAGGTTTGAACCAATGCCGTTCTGTGGTCTGAAGGACCAGGTTCAATGCGATCATAATTAGAATCGTTCCTTTAGAATGACAACGTTCTAAGTCCCTCCCATTAAATTTTGAGAAAGTGATGGTTGAAGTTTCCTGTGCTCATAGCTTTTAGGGATAAGACTTTTTTATTTATTTTTTTAGTTACACTTACAAATTACACACCAGATCCGCTTGATACTTTAACACTCAGTGGAGAAGGCCTGTAAAAGTAACATGTAGTATGTAAGTGTGCAACTCATTTCAGCCAAAAAGTGGAGATAGAACCTTGTCAGTCTATAGGGACGTAATGTTATGATTGCCAAGCTGGATCGCCAGTGCTTTTATAATTATAGATCTCTACGTGTGTTAGTGTGTTGTAAAATAAAAGTGTGCGCAGATACATAGATATACTACATGACCGTGTAGTATATCTATGCGCAGATATGTTAATATTTTCACATAAATTTATTGTCATTATACGAAGTGGGCTGGCTTTCATTATTATGCCCATGCGCCATTTTTCACAAGTGAACTATAATTCATCCGCTCGTCCAAGACTCAACGGTGTCCCAACAAAACAAATGTTTAGAAATGAAATTTAAAGCACAGAAAATAACACAGAACAGTGGCCATAAAGCAGACGACTGTAAACTTTTTTTATCCAAAAGCATATTTGAGTGGGCCTAACCATTCTCGAACACATGTATTGCATTTCAACATTACGATTATTATGTTTGCCAGCCCTGGTCACGCTATGCCAGTTTGGACTAAGCCCTCACATTAATTAGCCACTTCACATAAAGATAACTTGTCGTACAATATGAACTCTGATGTGTTGTTAGTTGTCAGGTCCAATCATTTTAACTCTGGTGGCACACTGAGTTTTGCGCGACAATTAAACTTTAATCCGATCGCAAGTACAAAAACTTAAAAAAATGTTGGTGAACTCTGGCCTTTAAAAGTAAATCCAAAATTCCGCTGGTTTAAATCCATTGGTTAATGGTTGGTTCGTTTTCTTTAGCCGCTACGGCCAAACCCGTGCAGAGCTGGTACGTGTAATAGGCCCAGGCCAGATGGAAAATGTAGGCCCCGTGTTAAGGTCTTTTTTTTTAGGAGGTTCGCTGCCCTTGGCAATTACAGCTCACTCTTTCTTCTTTTATTTTCCTTGTTTTGGTAGGGATTGGTTCTTTTTTTTTTTTTTTTTAGAATTTTGCCCGGGCAGCGGCGTTGTACGGCCTGCTCTTCACAACTTCCAACCGCCAAGGTATCTTTAACTTGTATTGCGCAACGTGCACACGGGCCCTACGAAGTTTTCGTCCTTATCCGAGAAGACTAGGTGCTCGATTCTACCTACCACAGGATCAGGGACAGGAAAATATGAGAAAAATCCCAAAATTCCAACATGCCTGCACCGACCGGGATTCGCGCCCAGTACCCTCGGCATGAGAGGCGAGCACCTTGCCTATAGACCACGAAATATAAAAACCACAGAAAAACTGTGGGGTCGCAGCAGGGCTATAAGCAAAGTCAAAGTTGGGCAATGCTTTTGGCGGACGGACGTGCTTTGGTGCTGCTAACGAAGCAAGAACTCGCAGCTAAGTAAACTGTTTCACTTCCTTCCTGTTGAAGTCTTTTATTGTTCGTTTTTTTTGTTTTTTTTTTTCACTTGAAAAAGGCGAACGCTGAAAATTTCGTGTATTTTCTGTCTTCTCTTTAGTTTGCTTTGTATTGTTTTTGGTTTTATTTCTCACGCGGGGCTTTGCAACATACAACCTTTTCTTTCTGCCCAATTTTGACTTTGTCTCTAGACCACCGTGCCCCATTTCAAACTTCTCTTTAAATATTTTTTTTCAATAAATAGTGCTCTCTCTGTAATACATGTACATGTATCACTATTCTCCACCAAATGGCCATCTCCCCTCTTGTCTTTACTAGGGGGAGTGGGTCCCCTCAAAATCGTAGGCCCATGCCAACTGCCCCCTTCCCACCCCACCCCCAGATCTGGTCTGCCTAGGTTCACCAATGTACACTCATTCATTTATTCTCAGCCTGCACAGTTACAATAGTGCCTATTCATAATTATGTATGCGATGATTGATTGTCCCCGAAAGTCACATAGAGACTGAAAGTTTGCGTCTTGTTTGAGTTCGTAATAATTATTTATTTATAACGTCTCGTTTTCCCATATCCGCTCACTCCATCAGGGCTTCGCAAATTAAATACACATTCGTTTTTTTCTTTCCTTGCCCTACTATAATTTAATTTCTAAGGGCCAGACGCAGATGGGTTTGGAAAGGTTAGATCTTATTCTAACTCTTAGTGCCTTCTCCATCGGCCACGTTTCATGCCGATCCTTCCCCAATTTTTTTATTCATGACCACGCATTAGTTTTTTTTTGTTGTCTTTTTCATTGTCCACCACCCCCCCCCCCCCGACCCCACGCGGCCGCGTTTGGGCATTTGTTACTGCTACATAATACAAGGCATGGTTTTCTCTAAGGAACTGGTGTGGTGTGGTCGACGGGCAGAGTTCTGAAGAAACGGCTCTGTAATTACGTAATCAAATCAACATCGCTCTATAAGCACAACAATAACATGTTTACGGAATGAAATATGGAAGTTTCGTCAACAGTCTGATTACAGTCAGCATCAATACGTGTCGAAGACCCCACCAAATGAATCAATATAAATGTATTGCCAATGTTGGCTCAAAATGCCCAAATAATGCAGTCAAATTAAGGAAGCCTCCCAAAAAATGCCACTGTTTTTGTGTAAAGTATACAAAGTAGATTTCTTAGCTAAAACACCGTAAGAACAGAGTCGGAATGTCTCGCTCCCTCCTTTCCCCTTTCTTCTTTTGAATTCAGATTGGAGGCCTCTTCCTCCTTCCCATCCCCCCTCTCTGGTGGTACATCATCATTATAATCATCATCATTATCATCATGATCACCACCAACACCGATATCATCATCATCAGTACCATCATCAGCATCATCACCATCATCATCATTATCAATACCACCACCACCACCATCGTCATCATCATCATCATAATCACCATCATCACCACCAACACGATCATCATCATCATCATCACCAGCATCATCAACACCACCACCACCATCATCATCATCACCAACAACATCAGTCATGACTGTCATCGCAGCAACCTCAGAAAAGATTAATAAAGAAACCTATTTACAAATAAGCAGGCAAGACATAAATGGAAAAAGCAAAAAATTCCTCCACACACATACAAAATTCCATAAGAGGTCAGTTTAAGAGCAGGTGCATGAATTATCTTGACAGGAAGGCCTAATGCTAAAATTTTATTTCACGAAATATCAAAACGAAAAACGAACACAGTCCAGGAGAAAGTATTTTTCGTTCTTTCAAAGACGCATACATATATACATGTGCAAGGCAAGAACGAGGTCGTTTAAAATTTTAAATATATTCTCATCAAAAGTGAAACACGTGGTTCCAGAGTGACTGCATGCACTCGAAGGTATTACAATGTACGTGTGCATAAGATCTGGCGGCTGAGCGGCCGGTGAGCGACTTTTATTTTTTAAGCCATACATTTAGACCACATATAATGAGCGACTAAATTTGATATTTAGCTTGTGATACCAGAAATATAGCCTGTTTCCCAAGTATCAATACTGGAATAGAATGAGCTTTATAAATCGAAAGATATTTGCCATATCGTTGTATGCGACATTTTGCCGATGCTGGGGTCTTATTTTAGGCATTAATAAATACTGTCAGTCTTTTATCTACTGTCCACAGTCTACTGTCAGCCTTTTTCCGATTTTTACTGAATTATTCTCCCAAGTGCATGTATTATCTGATTCTGAGCCAAATTTTAGACCGATTCTGCTCGAATACGGATAGCAAAGGCACAGAGGAAAATGTAAGTTGCTCAAGAGTGGCCAAAAAAAAAATAAATTCCCAGCCAGCATCACTCCGTCGACATAACGTACATTTGTATAAGATTTCCGTAGGGTCGGTAGAATTACACCAGAGGCGGATTCCCTATATCAAACTGACGTCAGCATGATGTTGTAATCAGCGGATCTACGTAGGAATGACGTCAGTGCAATGCCCAAACCTGACGTCAATCCTACGTGTTGGATATCCATAGGTTTGCCAGCAAAGGTCGATCATCAACTGTAAATGAAAAATCCTGTGACGTCACAGCTGCTCATTGGTGGACCTTCCGATCTTACTCTGATGTCACCAAAGAACTGAACTTTGTATAGTTAAGTTCTTTGGTCATCACTGATTTGCAATCAGGAAGCAGTAGCGATGCCTTCAGCTGGAAGTTGCCTTGCTTACCGCCCCGTGATGTACTGACATCATAGAAGTATTCACATCCAGGTCAGTTAATGCTGAACTCCAGCATGACGTAGGACGACTGGAACCGCCACGTTTTCATCAACTGTCTGACCTGCCCTCCCCTCTACACGCAAACATCGCTGTTCAAGGTAGAACCGCGCGCGTGATAAGCATCACCCTGAGAGCATTAAGTGGGACTTTCGAAGGTATCAGTGTTCGTGAATCAAGGTAGATAATTGAGGGATTTTACTCGGGAGTCATACATAAAGTACGTTTACTTTACTTTGGTGATTTTTAAGCCCCCCCCCCCCAACCTCCGATTCCTCCTTTTCATACCCTTTGGTTCACCCCCCCCCCCCCCCCAACTCCCCAACTTTTTATACGGGCGTATGGCCTTTAAATGGCAGTTTGTATGGATTATTTCACTGTTTCATTGCAGAAATGATTTTTTAAAATATGTATATATATATATATAATCTAACAACTTACTCCGATGAAAAAGGTAAAAAAAATAAAAAAAATATTACCATTACGCCCCCTTAAATGACAAGGCTTTAACTCCCTTCTATCAACTTTTGAGAAATGGAGGATTGAAGGTTCATGTGATCACGGCTTTTAGAGCAAAGATTTTTTTTTTTTTTTTGGTGAAACTTACAAATTACACACCGAATCTGCTTGATACTTTGACACACAATCGAGAAGCCCTAAGAAGTAGTGTGTAGTATGTAACTCAATTCGGCCAAAAAGTGGAGATAGAATCTTGTCATTCTAAGGGAATACTTACTAAAAAGCGCACGTGCCCTCACCACAACTCCCCCCCCCCCTTCCAGCCAGTATAACAAACGGAAATACGACGCCTGGGATTGCATCGTTTGCACATAGGTATGACATCGTTCCGACGGAGATCTGCTGGTTTTGATATCGCACTGACGTCGGTTTAGGGTAGAAAACCAGCCCTGTGGTTAATTCTACCAACCCCTTGGAAATCTTATGCGAATCTACGCCAGAATGACGTAGGGATGCTGGCACTATCTCCGCCTCTCATGTAGGTTTTTCATACGCTTGGGGCATCCATGCCCCCCCAGGGCACCCCACCCACCCCACCCCTCGGAGCGTACGTACTTTACAGCTGTCCTCCCCCCCCCCCCCCCCCCCCCGGTTGTCCTGACGTGACTGATATGTCTTGGTGTTTAGAGATTACTTTCTGGACATTTGGATTGGATTGTACATGTAATCATTGCCTGCCGTGCATTGAAATTACTTTCTGATCATTTGGATTGTACATGTAATCACTACGCGTTGTGGATTGAGAGAGAAGGGATGCGGTGATTAGGCAAAAGAGTTCTGCAAATTTAATTAGAATTGCGATCCCTGTAATTGAATGCCGCCACTGTGTATCGTGCGTTGAAACAAAAAGGGGAATGTTGGGAAGGGAGGGTTTGGCAAGTATTAGGCAAAAATATTCCGAAAACGTCAATAAGATCTCTGCGTATATCCTCTGTTTCTTTTCTAATATTTAATATACTAGAGGAAGTTCCCGGCATTATCCGGGATAAACCTGTGAACCCACCTTTCCATCTCTCTCTCTCTCTTTTAAGCCTAGAAAACTTCCCATAATATTCTATAGTCTCTGTCACAAATCCCAGACTGGGAGATGTAATAGTTTATGACAGGACGACAATCACGAACAAACAAGTTTAACACTTAACAAAACAACCCATCAGACTCACACATTTATTAAACATAATTATACATATAATAGCGCAATTACATACATTATATTATTGAAATGAACTGCCGTACAACGGCCTTATTCTCACACACACTTTCCCTCGGATCCACAATCCGGTAGTTACTCCTAAAGGCACTTCGGCCTCAGCCTCTCCCCTCAGGGTCTTAATAGTACATTAATGATTCACTGGCACCGCAGTCTCTCAACATCACCTTCCTATTGCCATACAACTTATCAGTTCACTTGCCCATCATCATGGCAATAATATAGTATCTCATTCACTCTCATATCTACGTCCCTGTCCGTGGCCCGACTGCCACGACTTTATGTGCCTCTACTGTCCTGCACCGACAGTCTCACTTCTGGCCTATGTACGGCCTCCGGCCCTATGCTGGCCTATCACTTGTGCTCATCGAGGTGGCTCTTCGGCCCGTCCCCGACACCTACAAGAATAACATTACATTGGTATAATACCCTACCATTTCTATTCACTCCACCTCTCCTTACAACCCGTGAAGCGTACACACACTAGTTCACCTTTCACTCACCACGCATCTTACGGTAACACACCTCCATCGGAGTACACACTACTCACTCGCGCTACAAATCCATGAACTCACTTTCATCTATCGCTCATGGCGCACATTGCTATATCCAATATCAAGGACTTCCACATTCCTCACCTATACTTATTTACATCATGGTAATAGACGAATATAATATAATACATCAATCATAATAATCAATCAACGTTCTACATACCAGTCATTACTGGAAAGACTCTCTCACTAGTCTTCTCGACTGCTCCCTTTATGTCCGCCCGATGGGCTCTTATTCACAGGTCCGCTCCGTCGGACCTTCTAACTTGCAGTGATAGTAATACCGCGCTTTCGCCTCATTCAGACCCTCCCACTACTCACAACAGCACGCTTAACTTGCTGTCTACTGTGAGCCCTTCTTACTCTACACCCGCTCTGTAGCAATCCCCTTAATTGCACTCACTCCACTCGTGACAGTCTCACTACAGATTTCATGCGTACCAGAGCACTACGCACTCATTTCTGGTAAAGAAATTGCGCGCACCGAATTGAACGTGTATTTCCTGTGCGGTGGGCTTACTACAGGGAGCCAAAACAAAGGTCATTGTGTTTTACATATTTACAACTTTTTATTTAAAAGCACCTGAAACTTGAAACAACACAATCGGTCGATACAGAAGCGATTGGACTGGATTAGTTGCCACTTAAGAAAATTAATCTTATAATTGTTGAAACTGTCACTTAGGCTGTAGCGTCGAGCACAAAAAGGGGGCGAAATTGCACCACAATACATTACTCCCGCCACTATTTTTACTTATAATAAGATAAGATACGCTACTCTGAGTCTAGTGGCCTTTTAACATCATTGACCAATTTTTATCCAAACTAGATGTGTCCGCGTAGTTCATCGTCAAAAATTGAGGCTACATACAAGGTTCCACAATTTTTTGCCATCGCGGACACAAAGTTTTAAGTGTTTACATGTTCACCCTCTAGTTCCTTTATGATAATAAGACGAAACATTAACATGCCATGGCTTTCTACCTAGGTTCTAATCTTGTACGACAAATAGTTCCTTTTATTTTGGTCACCACATAATGGACAAAAGAATAAAAAGGGGGTGCAATGCCAAAATTTTAAATTTGTTTTTGTTCTTTGTTCTACTGTAAGATTTTGATTTGGCCTGCCCAGTCTGTTTCCATAACAGTAACACGTCAGAATAGAGCTGTGCTAAAGCTGTGCTTGTATATAATATATTCTGTGCCTTATCCTGTCTCAGAAACGACAGCTGCGACGAGGAAAATCACTGGTCAAATATACAGAATAAAGAGTCAAAGTGACAAAAGGAAATTCTGGACAACAGCGTCATCTACATTTTCAGCAAACTTCGTCACCAATAGCCAACATATCAAATTACGAGCTTTGGTTTTAGCATTGAAAATGAAGTTCTGCCATACCCCAACCTTTCACGAAATCCTGGAGGAATGTGTTTGAATATTTTAACTACATTTACTCGCCTTCGCAAGGGTCTGGGTGGCTGTAACAATCTGAGATTATTTGAATTCGATTACCTGTTCTGAATATATGTAGATGGTTATTTTTCCATTTCCCACCACCAGGTTTCAGAATCGAAGTGTGTGTATTCAAGTTTTCTTCGATTCCAAGTCTAACCCAGACCAGTTCTGACAGTTACAGAAACAATACAAAAACACAATGTTCGCAAAGTTTCCCAAGTGGTTATGCCTTGTGGTGGCTGTGGTCGCTGTGTGCAGTGTGGTCCAACCTCTACCACAACGACTCAGGAGAGCATCGGAGTTGCTTTACAGTCACTATGGACCAGGTGAGTACAAATTATGTGCATGCGGAGAGGGGGGGGGAGAAGGAGAAAGTGATAGAGAAAGAGAGACAGCGAGAGAGAGAGAGAGAGAGAGAGAGAGAGAGAGAGAGAGAGAGGGAGAGAGAGAGAAAGAGTGTGTGTGAGAGAAAGAGAGTGAGAGAAAGAGTGGAGGACAGACAGAGAGAGAGAAAGAGAAAGATACAGCAAGAGAGAGAGAGAGTGAAAGGGAGAGAAACAGGGTGTGTGTGAGAGAGAGAAAAAAAAGAGAGTGGGAGAAAGACAGACAGAGAGGAGAGAGAGAGAGAGTGACAGAGAGAGAGGCAGAGAGAGTGACAGAGAGAGAGAGAGAGAGAGAGAGAGAGAAAGAGAGCGAGAAAGAAAGAGAGAGAGAGAGAGAGAGAAAGAAAGAGAGAGAGTGTAGCATCTGCGGGCTACCCCTTGCCCTCCCCCGGTTTTGTTGTTGTGCTGGTGGCTGAGCATGTGTCCACTACTTTTTCCATTTTATTGTTGACAACCGCCAGAGTGTACTCTACTCCGTGACCTGACCTTCTTTTCTAGTGAGTAGTTTTTTTCCTCGCTCGCTTGTTGTCAGGTGTTTTGACTCGTTCAGTAAATATTAGTATGTTCCCGAATATTCGATAACGTTGTGGATACGAATGCTTACGCCAGATTTGGCCTTGAGTGATGTAACCTGATGACGTATTGATGCGTGATTGGTTAGTTTGTGCGAGGGCAAAGGTAACGTTTATTTCGGGAACTTTCTGTAGGAATGTTTATATATATAGACCTGTGTGAGTGGCTGGGGGGTGAGTAAGTGAGTTTCCTTTTGTGTGGCGTAGATATTTAGTTTCGCTGGTGTCTTCCTAGTAATTTATTGTTCACTATACAGTTATTAAACTTTAGTATTATTTAATCTATCGTCGGATCTCGTGTTTATTTATTTTACAGCTGTAATAGTTTCGTTTTCTAAAGGGTTGTAGTTAGATCAACTAACTCCCCCCTACTATAACGTGCTAGAACAACCTCAGCTGTTACATATTGGGGGCTCGTCCGGGATCCGACCATATTCGAGCGGACCAGATCAAAATTACTAGATTTATTTACATAGTTTATTGTAGAATATCATCGACAAGCTATCTACAACATGTCGGAGCTTATTGGAAGGCTTAGCCAGGAAGCGGACGCTATGGAGCTCACTGGGCAGGAGAGACGGGACTACCTCCGTGAAGGCCTAGAAAGAGAAAGACAGCTGGAGGCTGAACGACAGGCTCGGGAGAAGGAGGCTGAACGACAGGAGAAGGAGGCTGAACGACAGCTGGAAAGGGAAAAGAAGAACCACGAGTTGGAGATAGAGAGGATGCGCCAGCAACGTGGAGGCAACGACTCAGCGCAGAAGACCGACGACCACGCCAGTTCTAAGAGACCCAAGCTACCTGCATTTCAGGACAAGAAGGACGATCTGGATAGCTGGTTGCTGCGGTTTGAGAGGTTTGCCGAGACAGCTGAATGGCCCAGATCCACCTGGACGACATCACTGTCTGCCCTGCTGACCGGGAGAGCTTTGGAGTGCTTCTGCAGACTACCGATCGACGAAGCCAAGGACTACGGCAAGGTCAAGGAAGCGTAGCAGAAGAGGTACAACCTGTCAGAGGACGGATACAGTCTCATGTTCAGACAAGGTAAGCCTGAAGATGGAGAAGATGTTGGAATGTTTTTGACCAGGATCAAGACCTATTTTGAGAGGTGGATAAAGCTGTCGAAGACGGAGGAGACCTACGAAGGAGTGAGAGACCTGTTCGTCAGAGAGCAATTCATGGATGCTTGCCCACCAGACCTTGCAACCCATGTGAGGGAGAGGAAACCAAAGACGCTACAGGACATCGCAGATTCAGCGGGGAACCGGACGCTCAGCGGGAGCGCCAGACTGCAGAGCCGGCCAGTGCGACAGAGGCCCAACGGAGACAGAAGCCCACAGGTCTGCCATAGGTGCCAGAGGCCGGGACACAAGGCGACGGAGTGTCGTGCAAAGTTAAACGACAAAGGTGAGTTGAAATGTTACCTTTGTGGAAAGCCAGGCCACGTTCGGAGGATGTGTCCAGCCCAGAAGGATATGGGACGAGGCAAGCCGAACAAGGCGGCGGCGGCCGTAGTGATAGCGGCGGACGAGTCGTCGAGACAGGATGCGACGACGGCTGACACCAGCATCAACGTTCAAGCGGTAATGAAGGACGGGAAGCTACAGTTAGCGGTGCCTGTTACTTGCGGAGGATGCAGTGACGGAAGGAACGTGGAGAAACTGAAGTTACCAGTGATGAAGGGCTTGATTGGAAATCGAGCGGTAGATGTCCTAAGAGATACCGGCTGTGAAGGTGTGGTGGTGCGGCGAGCACTGGTGGACGACGGACAGCTCACCGGTGGGAAGAAACTTATCGCGAGGATCGATAACTCCTTGCTAGCGGCGGAGGAAGCCGTTATCGACGTGAAGACGCCTTACCTGACGGGCAAAGTGACGGCGCTGTGTCTCCCGGAGACCATCTGCGACCTAGTGGTCGGGAACGTGGACGGAGCGAAGGATCCGTACGACCCTGATACTGAGGTGATGGTAGGAGCGGTGACCACGAGGGCCCAGGAGAAGAGGAAGGACCAGTCTACGTCGCTGAGGGTGCCGAGGGCAGAACGGCACGCGGGAGTGGATAGGAAGGAACTCATCCGACTCCAGGAAGAAGACGAAGACCTCAAGAAGTTGGGGCAGAAGAAAAATCCGACCAACAGAGGCAATAAGTCCGTACACTTCGAGAGACACGGAGGTGTACTGTACCGGATTTATAGGGACACAAGACAGGCTACGATTACAAGACAAGTGGTACTACCCGAGAAACTGAGGGAGTATGTACTGAGCGTTGCCCATGATTCTATCGTCGGAGGACACCTCGGCGTGAAGAAAACCAAAGACAGAGTTATGAGCAATTTTTATTGGCCTGGAATTGAAGGTGACGTCGCGAGATACTGCCGCTCATGCGACATATGCCAGAGGACGGTGAACAAAGGAGCGACCCCAAAGGTGCACCTGCAGAGTATGCCAGTAGTGGACGTACCATTTAGGCGAGTGGCCGTGGACTTAGTAGGACCTATCGACCCCCCAAGTGAAGGTGGACATCGGTATATCCTGGTGTACATAGACTACGCTACTCGTTACCCCGAAGCCACACCCTTGAAGAAGATCGACGCAGAAACGGTAGCAGAAGCCTTAGTGAACATCTACAGCCGTTTGGGTGTGCCCGAAGAGATCTTGTCGGACCAAGGGACCCAGTTTATGTCAGATGTCATGAAGGAAACGAATAGACTACTGGGAATTCGACAGTCGACCACTACAGTCTACCACCCTATGTGCAACGGGTTGGTGGAGCGATTTAACGGCACACTGAAGAAGACCTTAAGGCGACTGTGCGCAGAGCAACCCAAGCAGTGGCACAGATACATCAACCCGCTGCTCTTCGCATATCGTGAAGTTCCCCAAGAGTCGACCAAGTTTGCCCCATTCGAGTTGCTGTATGGGAGAACTGTGAGAGGACCAATGCACATCTTACGACAACTATGGACCAAGGACGTAGAGGAGCCGGAAACGAAGACCAGTTACCAGTACGTCATGGAACTACGTGAGAGGCTGGAGGACACATGGAAGTTAGCGACGGAAGAACTCTCCAAGGCTCAAGGTAGACAGAAGACCTACTACGACCGGAAGGCGCGAGAGAGGAAGTTCCGCCCCGGAGATGAAGTGTTGGTGCTACTGCCGACGAACACTAACAAGCTCCTAGTCCAATGGAAGGGACCATATAAGGTAGTCTCAGTTGTCGGTGTTAACGACTATAGAGTCAAGATGGGTGCAAAAGAAAAGACCTTGCACGCCAACCTCCTCAAGAGATACATTCCAAGGACGTCAAAAGCAGCAGCAGTGGCAATGGAACCGAGACCTATTGTGACCGAGATGTGTGGGATGGACAACAGTAGGAGAGATACCACGCCTGAACATGTCAACGCCATAAAGGACGGCGGCGGTGATAGTGCTGAGACTGTACTGGCAGAGGACGACATGATGGACAAGAGTCAACCCGTGGAGTCAGCTGGCATGACAATCATCGAGGACTGCGACCTGGAAGGCGACAACGGTGGAACGACGGAGGACCTTGCCGACCTAGGAAGCTGGGACCAGAATGAAGGCTACAGAGATGTCCAGTATGGAACGCAACTGACATCGGAACAACGTCAAGAACTCTGCGATGTGGTGAAGAATTACCAGCACGTCTTCACCAATCTCCCTGGATGCTGTCAGTTGGGTGAACATCGCATCGACCTGGCGACAGAAGTACCAGTTCGTCAACGACCATACCCGGTGCCCTACGCTATGCGCGACTCATTGAAGGAGGAGCTTAGCACCATGGAACGGCTGGGCATCATTCGAAGGAGCTCATCAGCTTATGCTTCACCTATTGTTGTCGTCAAGAAGAAGGACGGATCCAACCGAGTCTGCATCGACTACAGGAGGTTAAACAAGATCACAGTATTCGACCCTCATCCGACAGCAGCGCCATTAGAAGTGTTTCAGAGTCTCTCGAGAGGAAAATTATTCTCTCGGATTGACCTGAGCAAGGGATACCGGCAAGTGAAAGTTCGAGAGCAAGACATTCCCAAGACGGCGTTCGTCACCATGGGCGAACACTATGTATTCATTCGGATGCCTTTTGGGATGATGAACTCAGGAGCCACGCTGAACAGGATCGTAAAGCCATTGATCCGTGGAATGAACAATGTGACAGCATATGTGGACGACCTGCTGATTCATACAGAGACATTCGACGAGCATGTGAAGACTCTCAAGGACTTACTGCAGAGGATGGACCAAGCTGGATTAACTGCAAGACCATCGAAGTGTCTGATTGGAACGTCTGAAGTAGACTTTGTTGGACACTTAGTGGGAGAAGGTGTGATTGGCCTGTTAGAAGAGAATGTATGTAAGGTACGAGACGCACCCAGACCCACCACTAAGAAGGAAGTGAAAGCATTCTTAGGATTAGTGGGATATTACCATGAATTTATTCCTAACTTTTCAGCGATTGCATCACCATTGTCTGATTTACTTAGAAAGGGTCAGCCCAATATAGTTCAGTGGGTTGAAACGCAGGAGAAAGCGTACACCTCTTTGAAGAATGTCATTATCTCCAAACCCGTGTTATGTTTGCCAGATTTTTCCAAAGAGTTTGTCTTAGCAACTGATGCATCAGATCGCGGATTAGGCGCTAGTCTTATGCAGGAACACGAGGGAAAGTTGTACCCTGTGGCATATGCTAGTCGTAAGCTATTGCCTCGTGAGACAAAATATTCGGTCTCAGAGCGCGAATGTTTAGCTATTGTTTGGGCTGTAAAAAAGTTTACTTTGTATTTGTATGGAAAGGAGTTTGTGCTCCAAACTGACCATCGGTCATTAGAGTTTTTGAACTCTGCCAAGTTTGACAGTCCAAAGTTATTACGATGGAGTTTATTTTTACAGTCTTATCGATTCAGGATTCACTACGTAAAAGGCAGAGAAAATGTCTGTGCCGATTTCCTGAGCAGGGTATTTTAAAGTAGTACACTATCAGTGAAATGCATTGTAACCCATACTTTTGCCTACTAGATGAATTTCTAGGACGGCAGTATTGTACTGTAATTGGGGACATAGTTCATCTGTGACTGAATATTGAATTGATGGCTGATAGAGAGTCATGATGTGTTAGTCACATTTTGATTTTATGCTATGTCATATTAGTTACCAATGGAACTTGGTGTAATTTTTGGAAAATGTAACCCAAATGGGGACTGCGAGCAAGCAGTGTTTGTGTTATATTGCAATGTTGTAACTTGTTTTGACCTAATATGATGAAGAAAGACCCTAATCAGTGGTCGGTATGTATTGGTATTTTTGCCATTGTACGTATGAGTTATACATTTTGGAGATAACCATGTTATGTACAACAAGTTATATGCTATGATTCGTGCACGAAGCATTATGTAAACGATGGGCCATCGTTTCACCTTATATGATTTGTAATAATATCATTGACCATTGTTTCACCACAGTGGTGGCGTTGTGTTATTTTGACTAGTAGGCCTAATGTTTACTATTGGGAAGCAATGACGGTATTGTATTAGTTATGGTATTAGTGATGCAAAGTACACTGCATTGTATTGTATTTGTGATGACATTCGGGAAGACACTGAAATTGTTATTAATTGTAATAGAATTAGCAACTACCTTTCTGAGATTGGGAGTGCTATAAGATTATTTCACGATAGTGCAGACGCTGTATAATGTTTTTGGAGTTGAAAGATATTCAACTTAAATTGGGGAGTTGTGTAGCATCTGCGGGCTACCCCTTGCCCTCTCCCGGTTTTGTTGTTGTGCTGGTGGCTGAGCATGTGTCCACTACTTTTTTCATTTTATTGTTGACAACCGCCAGAGTGTACTCTACTCCGTGACCTGACCTTCTTTTCTAGTGAGTAGTTTTTTTCCTCGCTCGCTTGTTGTCAGGTGTTTTGACTCGTTCAGTAAATATTAGTATGTTCCCGAATATTCGATAACGTTGTGGATACGAATGTTTAGGCCAGATTTGGCCTTGAGTGATGTAACCTGATGACGTATTGATGCGTGATTGGTTAGTTTGTGCGAGGGCAAAGGTAACGTTTATTTCGGGAACTTTCTGTAGGAATGTTTATATATATAGACCTGTGTGAGTGGTTGGGGGGTGAGTAAGTGAGTTTCCTTTTGTGTGGCGTAGATATTTAGTTTCGCTGGTGTCTTCCTAGTAATTTATTGTTCACTATACAGTTATTAAACTTTAGTATTATTTAATCTATCGTCGGATCTCGTGTTTATTTATTTTACAGCTGTAATAGTTTCGTTTTCTAAAGGGTTGTAGTTAGATCAACTAACTCCCCCCTACTATAACGTGCTAGAACAACCTCAGCTGTTACAGAGAGAGAGAAAGAAGAGAGAGAGAGAGAGAGAGAGAGAGAGAGAGAGAGAGAGAGAGAGAGAGAGAGAGAGAGAAGATTAACTGTGGGGCATACAAACTCAATTCACGTTATTACTGTCCACTCACAACCACAGGGTTTCAGACGAACACATAATTATGTCAGCCATATCGTGACCGTTATATTGGACGACTAAGATGGAATAAAAAGCCAAGCTAATAAAAATATTTTCAGATTCTGCATTATTCCAGAACTTTGCACACCTCGGGGAAAAGCTAAAGCGAGGCCAAATAGCATTAGTTTCGTATTTGATTCAAGTATTTATTTACCTCAGCGGCCACTGACCTGGAAGGGTGACAGATTAATGGACAAAAACCAAACCCCGTCCAATATTTGCTGAAGTTCGTTCGCTATCCGTGTCTAGAAGCGGGAAAGGGCCGGTAACCAGGGCTGTGCCATCCAATAAACATCAATAATTTATCTTCTTCACTCTGATTGGCTGCATGGGAAACAGCCTAATTTGTTATCCACCCAGTTGACCGATTGGCTGAGGCTTGGGATGTCATTGCAAGGACAGGCAACTCCTTTTTAAATTCCCTGTCTCAACAGCCTAGAAAAATTGGGGGACACGCTGGTCACGAGGCACAGTACTATATTCGCCTCTCATGCCAAGGGTACCGGGTTCGATCCCTGGTCAGTTCAGGCATGTTGGGATTTTTTTTTGGGGGGGGGGGGAATTCCTGTCCCTGATCCTATGGTAGGTAGGCTAGAGCACCTAGTCTTTGTGGATAAGGACAAAAGAAAAAAAACAAAAAAAGAAAGCAACAACTCGGAGGACTCGTGTACACGTTGCACACGTTAAAAATACCTCGGCAGTTGAAAGTCGAGAAGAGCAGGCCAAACAAGGCCGCTGCCTGGGCAAAATCCTCAAAACCTTATCCCTGCCACAAAAACACACACAGGAACAAGAACCAGTAAAATAAAAACAAGAAAAGTGAGATGTAAATGCCAAGAGCAGATAACCCCCTAAAATAAAGACCTAAAACCAGTAGAATCTTTTGCTCCATTTAGCCACATATTTCCTATGTTTAATATGCTGTTCACGGACATTTCGCGGGTATAGAGCAAAATTGTTAAATCTCCAGGTTTATGAATTGGGGTTCATAATGGCAATACTGTAATAATGACAAACTGCTTCTTGCAATTTTTTCGTTATTCCGCTATCTTTAACCAGTTCCAAGTTACAGAGAAGCAGTATTGTTGTATCTCCCTTTAAAATGAGATCATTGAGAACAATATTGTGGTATTTCCGAGTAAGCTCCCATTATTCATATCACTGGAGATACAACAATTTTGCTCAAAACCGGCGATTCAGATATTCAATTATTTAAGTGAACACCCGCGTAAGCCACATTGACTTGGCTCGCCCATGTCACAGTGATTTGTTTCAGAACATACAAAACACGTGTACGTTCGTGCTTAAGCGTATCAGATGAGAACATTGCTTAAGCCTCTTTCCATGAGAACGCATACAAGACTCATTGTTATCAAAGACTTCACACACTTGGATCTTTGCTAAGTTGCGCGCACTGTACGTGAATTCTGCGTGCGTGAACGTGCGTGTTTGTGTGGAAGGTTGCATTTGGCTGACTGTGTGAGCAGATTGGTTGGGTTAAATAGTGACATGTAAGTTCTTTTGTACTGTGACAAGATGATGGATGGATGGATGGATTGATGGATGGATGGGTGGGTGGATGGGTGGATGGATGGATGGGTGGATGGGTGAGTAGGTGGATGGAGCGATGGATGGATGGATGGATGGGATGGGTGGATGGATAGATGGGTGGATGGATCGATGGATGGAGAGATGGATAAATCGATCGATCGTTGGATGGATGGATAGATGGATGGACGGATCGATGGGTGGAGGGATGAATGAATCGGCGATCGTGGAATGGATGGATGGATGGATGGCGGTATGGATGGACATATTTCACCACTGTTAAAAACGTGAAAACTGGGACACAGGAAGCAATTACCACTGATGCAAAATTTCAGTGGATTTTCTGCAGCTCAAAAATTTGGGGGGACGTGCGTACTTGTAACAACATTTGAAAAAAAAAACATGCACCGATCAATAAGGCTCTTCCAGAAGGCTGTTATGTTACGGTACATCGTAAGTTATAGCTGAACAGAACGACTTTGTAATTAGTCTAGGGTTCTTTAAAGACAACCCTGGACAAAATATTGACAAACAACAAAAGAGCTTCAAGCTTTAACATGTACATGAGATGCATGACGCAAGCGGTATGTCTTACAATTATTCGCCATAGAGAGAAATAGATAATACGCCTTGGCAGCTGCACGCTGTGAGTGGCAAGTAAAATAATGCCAGAAGCGTTTTGATACATACACACAAGCTTGGCTTGTTCAAAACACAGCCTGTTGTCAAGTTACCAAGTTAGCAAGACAAGTTTTCAGTTGTTTGAAACACTTAATTTATAAAATATGTCTAAGGTAATTATCAACACACGTGTACACTGTTCTAATGTAATCAATCCATTTGTCTATACACTAAACGTTTCTTTCATCACGGAGTTGCCCGGAAGCTCTGACAACCCAACCATTATATCAGGTTAGTAACGGTCCTTATGTTTCTGCCTGATTGTGTGCCTGTGAAAGGTTGTCAAAACCTCCTGGAATATTGATTTCTTCAGCAATTTGCTCAGATGGTCATACCATGGCAGCCAACTGTCACTTGATCACCAGAGAATCCGAGCACCTCCAATTAGGCATATTATTATGAGCATTTTCATTATGGCCTGATTTCTCAATCCTTTTTTTTGTTTGGTCTCCCCCGAACAGAATTGGCATGCAACAGCCGTGACCCAGCCCAGTCCCGTCCGTCAACGTTGTAGTACATGTATTAATATATCTCCGTTGCTGCAAGTAATTAGGACCAATATTAAAATTTCCATGTCCAACAAATTTAGGACCTTCATAAGAAGTTATTTTTTGTTTTAAACACCAAGTCTCTAGATCTGAAAGCTGAAATCGACAATCAATGCACATATACTACACGATCTAGCAAAGAAATGAATCCAGCTTTTCTTTTCAAGTCCATTACATAATCCCTTGAACGCGTTTAAAAGATTCTTATTCTACAAATTCTGTCCCTTTATCTGAAACCAAGAAAATTAATCTGCGAAGAATGAATGAAATATTTATTGAGCCGTAACTAATAACATCTGGATATCTAGGTAGAAAATACGATTGATATTTCCATCAATTGACATCATTTTGCCATAAGACAAAAAGAAAAAGGAGCAGAAAAAAGTTGATAATTTATTGCATGAATGATCTGAAGAAATCCACAGAGGAGTTTCGATACTGTCTGTTTTATCATGTCTAAGCTATTTCTACCACAGTATGACTCGAAATGAAACTTAATGTTTGTTTTATTTCTTCTGAGAAAATATTTAACTACTGTAATATATATGTTTAGATTGCCTGATATACCTCGTCCATATCTGTTGTATTCATAAATTTCCTGTATAAATTATAGTAGACAATATTTAAAACTGTTATTTTGTAGGTGAACTGAAATTCGAGTGAGTAGTTGAGTTTTTCTTGACATGCATAAAATTATATCGTGAATTATTTGGTAAAATCTCGTAATACATATGAAAGATAACAGAGAAAGATACAGAAGATCGTTTCTGCCCTCTGCAGTGAGCCTCAACAAGAGACTTTAACTGTGTGCCACATTTCATGAAGGTTCCATACCGCGTCAATTCATGCATGCCTGTTATTGAGTTTATTGAGTTATATGTTTATGTAATGGTGGGTAAGATGCGTGTACTGGGTATGTGCTGTTAAGCGCCCAGTGAAAATGAATTACCCTCATGGGATAATAAAGTGATTCTTGTCTTATCTTAATCAATCCAGGTACCTTACAACTACAACTTAATTTTAGCTTCAAACAAAAGATCGTTGAGGGATTTTTACACTGACCTAAATTACTGGTTCTCAAACCACATTCCTCCCCACTCTAGCCCAACTTACCTCAAATTCGTCTACCATTTTGAACTATCGTGTAATAATTTTTTCACAGTGATAATTATGGAAACTGTTCAATAAGCCTAATTTCTTCATCGGTTGTAATCAAATGACAAAACAAAATCCTAATTTCAATGGAACGTAAAACTTCTATTTGATTCACTGTCCCTTGCTTTCCCCGGTTGGAGCGCTTCCTTTGACTGAAATCTCTTCACTTGGATTTGAAAATCATCTCTTGGGAGCTAAGTGCCCCCCCCCCCATTTGAAATCAGTGATGCACACATACACATACACACACTCACATACCAGACTCAACGCTCGATCTGACCAGGCATGTCACGTCACATTTCTGCCAATGTCTTCTGTACTCCCTTACAGGTGCACACTGTGAAGTTGACGGACGACTGATTTCTCACGGTCAGGTTTTCACAGTTCCCACAATGTCCAGATGTTTACAGCACCAGTGTTTTTTTGGTTCTACTTTTATATTCTCTGAAGGTAAGACTGAGCTTTTGCAACACCATGTATGTACACCTCTATAACATCCTCGATAGGCCCATTGCGAATGACGTCACAGAGTGTTTTTGTTTTGTTCTTCCGACACCCAAAAAAATGGCGGGTGGATCAGCTGACGAATGTAACTTCGAGATTATGTCTAAGCGGTTAAAATGCCTGCTGGTTGCATTGCAGTTGACTGTTATGACAAGGGTAGAAAGGATGGATCCAAGCTGGTCAGATTTCCTACCATCCGTGTAAACAAGGGAAAGGAAGTGAAAGAATTGACCGAACGTCTCCCATGTGCGTGTACATACGTGTCATTTTTTACTGTAGTGAACTAATTTAAGCTCGCCGCCGATTGGTTCGCGACGCCTGAAATGCTCGCAGTGCAAATCAGCTAACTAATCAAAATCAATGCTACCATCGCCATGGTCATGCGACAGTTTTTACAACAAAGATGGCCGATAAGCGCAATGGGCCTATAAGCAGTATGATAAAAACCTAACTTAAGTTTAACTTCTCTGGAATTGCTGCGTGTCTACGGTAAGCCTCTGAAAATTGAAACGCCTGGAGTGGTCAGCACGGATGTGGGTGACACATGGGTAACTAAGATCTACAGGTTCAAATACAGTCAAAGTGTTTCAAAAGGAAAAAAAAATTGTATGTAGCAAAGCCTCTGCGGATCCCGAAAGTTGATTTCGTGGAAAGACCCGGAAACACAGAAAGGCATTCGTGGGATTGTAAGCTGATATATGACAGTGTTTAGCTTTCACACTGATGAGGACACAAAGTGAATCGTACAGTGAGTACGTGTGCAGTGCAAACTCTAGCAGGACATGAGTAGTTTCTGGAAAGTTTTAAAGACAGCACCGACTCAGCAGACGCGAGCCAGTCTGGTTATGACCCCATCGAGATTTATCGAGTTAAATATGGGAGAGAAAATGTAATTTACAACGCCCACTAGTAGTGACAAACATACAAACCAAAAACCAACAAACTATACAACGAATTCTAAACGAAAAATAAACAATGAAAATAAGTTTTCTTTGTCCTTTTTCCGAGCTCTGTAAACTACTGGGTTGTTGTTAGAGGGTGACATATTGTTGTACATAGAAACAAAGGGTCTGTATGTATAGAGAGGTTTCATTATTGGTCGATTTGCACTGCGAGACATGGAAGGCTCCGCGAAACGACTAGTGTTAGCACGGGTGGAAAGTAGGTCGCTGCCGTAAACAATACCCATTTGTGTATTTCCACGGGGGGTGAGAACTTATAAACGGCTCTAAATAGTTTCGATCAGCCCAAAAATATGATCAAACCACACTAAACAGATATGCATACTATCTTTGGTGAAGGCGGTCTCTTTCAATTCTTCAATTTCTTGTTTACCGCAGCGACCTAGTTTCGTTATTTGGCGGAAGTGAGAGCTCTCTACATATCTGTACTCTCTGATGGAAAACTAAAGCTGAACAGAACAGTGAACACAAGTCAGCATTTTCTGTTTGGCTTTGTAAGTAGACTCTTCCCCCCCCCCTCCCGCCCCCCTAATAACATCCAAAAATAAAGCTTACTCATATTTTTCCCCTTTTGCCAAATTTGGACTTTGTACCCAACGCTCCAACCCTCGTGCGTCCCAGAGTTTCTCTGTGTGTTTGTCGTTGTTGTTGCTTCAATTGGATCAAATTGCCAGCAATCACGTGCAGCCGTCGGGCTCAATGTTCAACAATTTGCGTGTCTGTCGCGAGCTGTTCAAGTCATTCAAGATTACCCAGTTCCACTTTGACTGTGTTTTGTCTGTTCACTACAACTCGGCGACTTCCTAGTGACTTCCAGGTAACCTTGATACAGTGTGACATTTTACAGCAGCACCGTTCCAATATTATACAACATCGCAGTTGAGACAAAAAACAAAACAAAACACAAAAACCAGAGAATCAAACTATCAGACATAATTTTGTAGCATTTTGCTTGACTGTTCTGTGGAATGATAAATGCCTCGCTTCAGGAAAAATCACACGATCAATATTATTATTTTTATTATGAACGAAATTTCCGATCTTACTTTTTAGATTTTTACTGGATGAAAACTCGTCTCTTTTGTGCGGCTCAAAAAAAGTATTAATAAATAATATCAAAGACAGAATTTTTTTCTCCAAAATGAATGTATCCACGTAATTTATCGTCAAAAATTGAGACAGTGAACAAAATCTCCAAATTTTTGATTAAGTAGTCACGGAGTTTTAAGTGCATACGTGTTCACTCTCTTGCTCCATGATTATGTTTATGATTATTAATTTAATAATTTTCCAACTTCAACATTTTGGCAGACAAGGTACGCTAAGATTTCTTGGCCTCTGAGCGTCTTAAGCTGGCCGTACACGGAGCGACGGATCGAGTCCATGAATTGCTTTGCAATCTCCTTCCCATATTGCTCGCAGTTCACCGCTTTTGATATCACGACACACACCGCTGGCCAGCAGTTCAAACCTAGTTAAAACCAGCCCTTCAGGCTTTGTTAGGGGACCGTAGAGCAATATCAAAGCCATATTTTATAGGAAATACTGGTGTGTTCACTGCTCAGCTAAAGCTTTCCGTGCAAAATACTGCGCTAGGGAGAGAACATAGAGAACGCTTCAAATGCGAAAAAGCTAGCGCCTTCAGACAAGCGCTATATTAGTAGTCCACTCAAATCCGTTTGACACCTTTTTGATTTTACAAGCTACGAGCTACCCAACAAGCTTTAGAGTACGAACGTTCTCTATGTGAGTCAAAAGGATTTTGAGTGGAATACTTCACGAAGCTACATAACGCTTGTCTTGTGGCGCTAGCTTCCTCGCGCTCGAGACGTTCTCCACGTTCTCTCCCTTACCCTAACAACAGCCTTAAAGGCCAGATCTAACCAGGTGCCGACAACCGACGGACCACATGTCGATGAACACGGGCCGATTCCATGTTTATATTACATGTATTTTATTAATTTTGCCATTGTTCCACCATGGACGCTGAGACAATGACGTCAGCTGTACTTGGCGCAGTTTGTTGTGACAAAAACAACATGAAAAGACATTACCGTACTGCAGAAGTAATTGGACAAATGACGCGACTCTCAAACCAGCTAGACTCTCACATGTTAATCTGATGAAAGAATCGAGGAATACTTCAGAAAATTGGGGGAAGTGTTTAGGCTGAATAAGGAGTCTTACTCTGAGCTGCTGACACAGGTGACTTTATTTTAGCAAGTTTCGCTGACCTTTGACATTTACACCTCACTTTTCTTGGTTTTGATTTTTCTTGTTCTGGTTTCTGTGTGTTTTTGTGCTAGGGATGAGTTTTTTTAGAATTTTGCCCCGGGGCAGCGGCCTTGTTCGGCCTGCTCTTCTCGACTTTTTACTGCCAAGGTATCTTTAACATGCGCAGCGTGCACATGGGCCCTCAGAGTTTTTCCTCCTTATCCGAGAAGACTAGATGCTCGATCCTTCCTACCATAGGATCAGGGACAGGATTTTTTCCCCCCGAAAAAAAAATTCCAGCATGCCTGCATCGACCAGGGATCGAACCCAGTACCTTCGGCATGAGAGGCGAGCACCTTGCCTCTAGACCAATGTGTCTCGACAAGGGTTCACCATATAACCGTTACCAAGACAGTGTTGAGACACAGGGTATTTTCCTTACGAGAGACTTTGTGCAATTCTCCTGCACCGAAACACTCGGTTTGCACTGAAAACAAACCATCAACTGGCTTAGATTGCTGGCGACATGCTCAAACCGTCAGGACTTGCTAATCGCGAAGCATTCTCATTTCCATCCAATTTGTCGCGGCCGATATTGTCACCCGTTGCAATATTTAGGGCTATTCAAGTTGCTTGCGATATCGACACGAGAAATTGCTACGACGTGTTTGGCCGGTTTACATTATACAGACTGCAACTGTGCATAGACGCACATGACTTTTTGGCGATATTTCGTCGGGTTTATGACGAAGGGGCGAATAGATATCAACAGCTGTACAACGAAAAGGCAAACGCCTAACTTCTCTGTATGATGAAGGGGCAACGTCCAAAACCAGTGTTGCGAGCATTTCAGTTTTGAAATTTCGTGCTGCTCTCATCATACTACGCAACACAAAAACTAAATGAGATTTAACAAAATGCTCATGTTGGATAAAGCCCGCCCCCCCCCCCCGGTAATATAATTTTGATAACCACAAAAGGGTAAATATCTCAAATTTGACCTATTCGCCCCTTCGTCATACAGATAAGTTAACCGTTCGCCTTTTTGATGTACAGCTATTGTTGTCTTTTCGCCCATTCGTTATGAAACCGACAATTTATAGATCTACGTCCGGGCTCGGCAAATCATACGCTGACATTTATTTTGTTATCGTTTCCGAATTCTTCTGACACTATTACTGTCCCTGTAAGCTCTTCAAGTTATTAGAACCTCATTATCGACGAGAGACACCGACTGATTTGTTTGTTCGGCGCGTGTCGATTTCCGACGTCTCTCGGGATTTTCCGTGAGCCAATCAGCGTCCCCGGTTATCATAACAGTCTCAGGACGGCAAGTAAGGGATCGCAAATGTACAGCCTGATGATCATTAGACTCAAAGATCGGGGGAAAATCGATGGTCAAGTCACAATGACCAGGAGGTGGCGAGGCAGCTCATGGAAACAATTATAGAGTCCGGTTTGGAGTTCATTTTCTGGCGTGATAATATTCCCGGCTGGGCTGACCTGTTGATGGGCGGTCTCTGTAGACTTGGCTGGCAAGCGGGGGGTTATTGGGGGGGGGGATGGAGGGAAGGGGGCGAGAAAGGGAGTGGGAGAAGATGAGCAAGAGAGAGAAAAAGCGTGGGAAAAGGCGAGAGAGAAGAAGGGGTGGGGTGAGTTAGATAAGACAAGGAGAAAGATTGAGAAAAGGAGAGAGAGAGAAAGAGAGAAGCTGATTGTAGACCATGCCTTCGTCTAAGACAGGGGTCACCAAACTTTCTTCACAGAGGGCCGGATAAGTGACAGACTTACAAGCGCGGGCCGCGTAAGCAATCTGTTCAATGCTTGCAAGCCAGAAGAAAAACTCTAGAGCAAAGACGATTTTTTTAATATTAAAAAGGTATCAATGTACTAAAAAAGGTCATCAAAGAGGTTAGCAAGGAAGCTTGTCCATCCCGTAGCTCTAGATATGCCTGGTTTTATCAAACAAAAATCAATTACCCTGGCGGGCCGGATGAACTGACGTCGCGGGCCGGATCGGGCCCGCGGGCCGTAGTTTGGTAACCCCTGGTCTAGGACCTAGACGGTAAGTTGTTTCATAATGTGGTTAGAAGATGAAATGGATTTTCCGTGTAAAGGGAATTCCCCCGTCTTATTTCATGCGTCTGTCACTCTGACTGTCATTAACACCTGCGAGCTAATGTCAGGCTGACCCTACTTGTGCTGGGGAGTGCAGAATCGTATTTGTATTTGTATAACTCTTTAATCCCATTTGGGAAATTTGCCTTTGCGCCATTGCAGCCCAGTTACAACTGAAGCAGGCACGCCGTCGCCACAGTGCAGCGCCGGTCGGCGGTTTTTTTTTTTTTAGGGGGGGGGATGTGGGGAGTGAGGGGGGAGGGAATGGTACAGATGAATTTTATTTAATTTTGCCCTGGCAGCGATCTGTTCGGCCTGCTCTTTACGATTTCAAACTGCCAAGGTATCTTTAACGTGTGCAGCGTGCACACGGTCCCTCCGAATTTTTTCGTCCTTATCCGAGAGGACTAGGTGCTCGATCCTACCTCTCAAAGGATCAGGACACAAAAATATGAGAAAAATCCCAAACTTCCAACATGCCTGCACCGGCCGGGTTTTGAACCCGGGACCCTTGGTATAAGAGGCGAGCACCCTGGATCTAGACCACCTTGTCCCCATGGGACACAGTGTCCAATATGGACAAACAAATAAATCATACACAAAATGAAACGTTTTATTTGAAGAAAGGGAGAAGTGGTCAATCTTTCTATTCGGCCCATATACTACTACAGTACTTGTATGTAGGAAACAGCCAATAAAATTATTATGTACAGAACTCAACATGTCATGTTGCCGACTTATTGTGGGTTTTCTCATGCACACTCACATTTAAGCTTTGAGTTTGGGTTTTACAGCGCGTCAACACGACAACCGCCACTTTGCGCCCTCCGTGGTCTATTTGGGTACATTTTCTGTTTGTTTCGTATTCAGATCTTTTAAGTTTAGCATACAATTTCATGTAAATACATTCATGTAATTTTAACACACTGGTAAAATTCTAAAAAGTTCTTTTTTATAGATCTGGAAAAAGTTTTGTAAACGAGTATAAAAGTTATAAAATCAAGTAGTAGATCTAAGCCACTCCCAGAAAGGACAGGATGCGTCGCCCTTTCTGCGAGAGGCTGAGATCTACAACTTGATGGTAAAATGGTAGTAACAAGATTGGCTTTTTTGAGACAAACTTTCAAATGTCGAAGTTGTAGTTGGGTAGTTAGTTGTTTTGTGGGTTCGTTTTTCTTGCTTCAAAGTTATGGTTTTGTTGATAAATGATTTACACCAGCAACCTGCAGCGGCGAGATTGTTGGAATAAGAGCCATGCATGTGCTCACCCGTGCAAAATGGAAGGGCGTTTGATTTCGTCGCGGAGGTATATTTATTTTTAGCACTCCACCCATTTTATCAAAAATGGCATCGCGGGCATCCTTACAGTGACAATTCGCAGTGCTCGTGGGAAGAAGGCTTGCTGTTTCTGGTGTTATTACCTCTCTAGAATTAGGGGTGAACCAGAGTAAAGCTCATGCGGGGATCAAACTGGTGGCTCTCCGCTTAATTATTATGCATCGCACCAAAAACATTACTCACTGCTCATACCGCCGGAGTAGTGTTGTGTGATGTATAATAATTAAGCGAAGAGCCACATGTTTGAGAACTACTCTCTAGCCATGACTGCCAGCTATAAAAATCATCCCAGCATCTCCAGTGGCCACTTCTTGCGATATAACGTGACTCATAACTTGAACATGGCGTCAATTCACTTCCAACTCTGCCCTATAAAATGGGTGTTCTCCACGGCAATGGTCTGTCGAAAACAACACCCAGGACCTCCCGTGAGAACAATACTTGGTTCCAGAACATTCAAGAGTGACAATCGAGCGTAGATCTAGATGCCCCTGAGCACGTTAGACCCCATCGTCCACGTCCACACAAATCCATCAAACATCAACAAATCCACAACTTGTCACGAAAATGTCCAATTTCGGCTCTTGAGATCGGGCACTCACTAGCGGGTTTCGGCTGATGCACTAGGGAGATATTGACGTCACAGTATTTAGTCCAGTTGGATCTGACTGAAACTCAATGTTGTAACGATACCATCATTCTAACTAGTTGGATCTGAGTTGGCCGAACAATGTCGTCTAATGCACGCTTAAGCTGATATAGCAGCGGCGGCTATTTTAGATTTCACGGGTTAGACTACCATCTCCCTAACAACAGACTGTTTAACCCGAGGCACAGAATATCGAGACGGACCATTCCTTCTTTCATTATTATTATGTCCACAACTTGCGCGCGTATCAACACGATGTCTACTACTCATAAAACTCTATGGTGCTTGTCTTTTTCGTTCAGTTATGAAGGCGGTATGGCGTGAATTGTTGCACTGTTGACATGAATGACACGCGCGCGTCGACGGACGGAATTTGGCGAATTCAACCGTCTCTGTATCCTGACTGTGTCTCGGGTTAACACTAGATGTAACGGAATTGTCAGACTGCCAGCAAAACAGCTGTACGAAACTGGCCGGACTTTATTTCGGCTCGGTCTGCTCGAGACGCTACATAGGTCTAGTCGTCTAGTGTCAACAGTTCGGTCACTTAGTGTACATTGGTGTTGGCCTCCTGGGGGCGTGTTTGCCGATTGCAGTCCAGACCAGCAAAATTCAGGAGCGGGCCAGCAACAGACCCCCAAACACAGGTCATCGGCTAAGGGATTTCCCGTCCTATTGAACACTGCCATGGATGCTGCAGTCTCTGGACTGTGCACCCTAACCCTAACCCTAACCGTAACCCTAAGATGACTCTGAACGTCACCGAAAATCCCTGGGATGTGGGCATGTTGCTGCCCCGCTCCTGAATTTGCTGGTGTGCACTGCAATCGGCAAACACTCCTGGGTACTCTGCTCTGCCTGCAGTCTCAACATCCAAACTTTTTTCCTTGCTCTGCGTGTGATCTTTAGAGGCTTTTAGTTGATAAAACTTATCCAAGACTTTAGTTATCACAAGAGGATGAAATAAATGCAGGAGACGGCTTAAAGGGCCCCGGAACACAGACTAATAAATTAACCAGACTAGAAACACGAGCTTCGGGCTGTGTCGTTTTTTACGGAATTTCCCGAGCGGCGGCTGTAGAACCAACATGGCCGCCGCTCGGGAAATTCCGATTCTAGTTCTATCTGCAGTAGAAATTTCTTTTTATTTGTCAAGATTGGTTGTACATGTATTAATTTCTTGGTGCGGAACCAAACTTCCGCGTTCAGTAGGCGCGTCAAAATGATATCATTCAAAATTGTAGCTATGTTGAAGCGTCGGTCGCTACCGCAAATCTATAATGGCGGATGGTTCATGACCTTTCGCTGTTTTGTGACGTCACACAATGGGATCATCCAGTCTGGATATTTTATTAGTCTGTGCCCCAGAAGTTGTAAGCACGTCCCTCGCATCTCTCTTTCTTAGAGGCAGTTTTGCTGCTATTGGCACGGGTGATAACACAGAACAGCTTATATTTATGGCTTAACAATAAATACTCCTGGTGCGATGGCTTATTCAAGAAGACAGGTTGCATTTTCTACCAATCTAATGGACCCTTCTGGGCAAATAGACAGATAGACGGGTGGACGAGTGGACAAACAGATGGATAGATAGATAGACAGACAGACAGACAGCCAACAGACAGACAGGCAGGCAGGCAGAGACAGGCAGGCAGCAGACAGACAGGCAGATAGGCAGACAGACAAACAGACAGGCAGGCAGTCAGACAGACAGACAGACAGGCAGATTGGCAGACAGACAAACAGACAGGCAGGCAGTCAGACAGACAGACAGACAGGCAGGCAGACAGATAGACAAACAGACAGACAGATGGAGAGATAGATAGATAGATAGACAGATAGACAGCAGACAGACAGACAGGCAGGCAGACAGACAGACAGACAGACAGACAGATAGACAGGCAGGCATACAGACAGATAGACAGACAGACAGACAGGCAGGCAGTGACAGGCAGGCAGGCAGACAGACAGACAGATAGATAGATCACCTAGCCCAATGTCACTCAATGATCTGTCACCCCCCCCCCCCCCCCCCCCAGGCTGTGAGGACGGCAATGGAGGATGCCATGAGGTGGGTGAGGCCTGGCAGGAACGCTGCATCACCTACACCTGTACAAAAACCACCATCGGCGGCTACAACTACTTCCAGCCCATCGTCCAGGAGGCTCGTAAGTTCTGAGAATTTATAGATCACAGTTTGTGACAGACGAAGGTGGACTGCTGAGTTCTTGGAAAGAAACGTTCTCCACAGGGAAGGGTGTGGACAGGGAGAGAGAGAGAGGGAGAGAGAGAGAGAGAGAGAGAGAGAGAGAGAGGGGGCGAGAAAGAATGAAGAAGACATGAAGACATGAGGAGTGGCTGAATAGAGAGACGGAGAGGGAAAAGACCGAGAGAGAGAGCGAGAGAGAGAGAGAGAGAGAGAGAGAGAGAGAAAGAGAGAGAGAGAGGGCGAGAAAGATTGAAGGAGACATGAAGACATAAGAAGCGGCTGAATAGAGAGACGGAGAGGGAAAAGACCGAGAGGGAGGGAGAGATAGAGATAGAGAGAGAGAGGGAGAGAGAGAGAGAGAGAAAGAGAGAGAGAGGGCGAGAAAGAATGAAGAAGACATGAAGACATGAGAAGTGGCTGAATAGAGAGCCGGAGAGGGAAAAGACCGAGAGAAAGAGAGAAAGAGTGAGAGAGAAAGAGAGAGAGAGAGAGAGAGAGAGAGAGAAAGAGAAGAATATTGATGGAGAAGTGGCTGAATAGAGAGCCGGAGAGGGAAAAGACCGAGAGAAAGAGAGAAAGAGTGAGAGAGAAAGAGAGAGAGAGAGAGAGAGAGAGAGAGAGAGAGAGAGAGAGAGAGAGAAGAATATTGATGGACGAGACATATTTTAGTCCAATGGTAAGTGTTCATCTGAATATGTAGATAAGCTTGAACTCTATCCTAGTTCTTTATCTTACTATAATACCAATTGCCAGGTTTTTACAAATGTTGTACCAAATGTAACTGGCATGTCTGAAAAATTAAGCTTTTGTTAAAATGCTAAAAAATCACAGTAGGGATGGAGGGGGGGGGGGGGGAGATTTTCATAACGACAAGGACTTCAATAATATAAAAAAAACAAAAAACAGGTGGGTGAGAGGCGAGGAGCCGGAAGCTGGAATTTATTATTTTCCGTGAGAATTTTATTTATTTATGAGTTTCTCTGACAGTTATTTATCTTTCTCTCCAGGCTGCCAGGATGTAAACAGGCATTGCCACGCCCCTGGCGAACCCTTCAGTTACCGACTTCATGGGCGGCTCCACCACAGCTGCCGCTGTAACATCACTGACAACAGAATTTACTACAGATGTTACTGAGCACGCCCGAGCGAAACATTCTGGATATATATGCAGAAAGTTAAACTTACTGGCAAAATGTGTCAAGTTTTGATCTCTATTTATGTTATGACACATCCGGGCACCTCTTGTATGTCAATGCACGAGAGCTTTGTTTCAGCTGGGCTGAAAATCGTCTAGTTTTGGTATGTCTTAGGGTAATTTGTTGTTTTGCAGTGAAAGGCTCATAAAAAAATAACAACAACAACAATAATAATAATATAGGTTGGGAGTTGGGGCGAATTTTAGTTATAAAATTATTCATGATCAAATGAACAAAGCCTTACATAGCGGACTCTGGGTGATATTCACTGGTTCAGAATTTATTTTGACAATCAATTGTTGTCATCTGCAAAAAGACACATTTGTTGCAGTCAGGAAACACTTTTAATTGTCTGACACAGTGAACAGCGATCACCATTAGTTATTTGTTCGTTTTCATTTGTCAGTGACAATGACAGTTCTATTCTGTCGTGAAGTTCACTTGAATACTTGAATTCATGGATTTTTTTGTTCAAGAAGTTCCGTCACTCTCCGATCACAATTTGACCAGGTATGAGTAGCCTACTTTCTCGATGCACAACTATTGTATGGTTTAAAACATGCAGCACTTTGAGATGTATCCAACGAAATAAAAACTAGACGGAAATTGAATAAAGTATCAACAGTTTGATGACGGCATAAGAAGTGTTTGTTAAAGAATTGCTGATTTTACAGTCTCCATTACTATTTCACAGTACAGAAAATTTATTTTACGTTACCCAAGACACTGATTAGTGACAATAAATTCAGCCATTGCGAAGTGCTAGGATTCTACAAGTTTCAATGTCTGCAACTGGTTTTCTCTGTCAGTGCAAAGTTCAAATCCCATTGACATTATTATCATACAAATTCATTGTTCTGTCGAAAAACTGGCTTGACGATTACCATATTGGTGGGAGATGTAGTTGATTCCCAGTTTCTTCAAACTAGACTTTCGAAGCTTTTAAGATAAGATAAGATAAGATAAGATAAGATATGACAAGATGTGACTTTATTATCCTGTTGTCAGGAAATTTGTTGTTAAGGCATCAGCAAACAGTACTACAGTAAATACAATATCTGAGAGACACAGGTCTCTAATGCATACCGCACACACGCACATTGCTCACACAACATTACCAGCAAATAAGAACAGTACTCAAACACACACTGTCAGAACAATCCATTTGGAAAATTCACAACAGCACACCACATCATTTTGTAATATTTTTCACCTGTGAGATGTGAAATTAACGTTTATACTAATTATACCATGTCAGGATTTGTTGTAAGAACAGCAGGCTAAATGGCAATAGATCAAATTACAGTACAATCTAATCATTTCGTAAATGAACCAATAAAAATACATTATGGTTACCCACACATCAATGTTCAATAAACCGGAGAGCACGTCTTCGGTCAGCCTGAAAACATCAGTATTGTTCTTGGGACATCCACTAAAAGGCTCGATGTAACGAAATGCGACTTTTCGTGTGTGACCAAATGGGCCATTTCTAGTTTGACAGAAAAAAACAAAAAAACCGTCCATAATCGACCAGTATCAGAACAGAAGTTGAGATTACGGAAATCACAGCTCCAGATTATTCATTTGACTAAATTTTTCTTCTCTCTCTCTCTCTCTCTCTCTCCCTCTCTCTCTCCTCTCTCTCTCTCTCTCTCACAGACACACACACGCACACACACTAGAATATACTGAAATATTGGCATAGTGTATAACTAAAAGGACATCCAGCAAAAGCCAGTGGAGGTAAAAATTCACATACAGTCATTGAATAAACACCAAATAAGAAATTTGTGATGGGCCGTTGAAATATTTATCTGATTAAATCTGACAACTGAATGGAAGAAATGTTGGTCACTTCTTTCTCTGGTTTCTTTTTCAGTGCATGTTTATGCGTGTGTACGTATATGTGTGTGTACATTTGTGTACCCAGGTGTTTAAATGTGTGCAAGACACAACGTATTAAATATTAACCAGTGTCATCGAGAAAGAAGAAGGGGGGGGGGAGGGGTTATTCTCTCTTGTTAAAAATGATGATTCCCAAGGATGATTCTCCACAGTCAGGCGGTGTACACCATAGAAAACATTCCGTACAAAGGATGGCACTTAACAGTTGTGATGTCGGAAATTTCATCCCATAATAAAACCTAAATCAAGTTCGTTTATATTTTTAAAAAAAGAAAGAAAGAAAAACGCCAACCAATCAAAAAACAAAAAAAAAAAAAAGAAACGAAACGAAAAAAGCCCTACACATTCCAAAAACATTCACAGGCTGTGGAAAAATCGGTGCATCGGGAGCCTCTCGCTTCTTCACGCCAAGACCAGACAGCATGAACTTGTGCTGTAACTATTTTCATCTAAATTCATACGGTGCAGAATTAATTTCTGTCACCACAAGTTGCTAAATCTTATATCTAAACGGCAATTCCGGTTTTCCAGATGACGCAAATAAAATACTGACGCCAATCATGACGTCAAAGACATGTTTGGAGGGAGACGAGCTGGCGGACACAATTTGAATAATAAAATATAAAAAGTGTGACGGAAAGAAAGTCAGGGCAGATGAGAGAGAATCAATTCTACTCCACGTCACAAAATGTCCACTGAAAATATTAAACTCATAAATATGGAAAAAGCAAAGGCGGAAATTAACTGGGATGTGGGGTGGGGGGGATGGGGGGGGGGGAATAAAGACAAAATAAACGCAGAAAGAGCAAGTTTTGAATTAAAAAAAAGAGGGTCGCACTTTTGACAATGATAAAAGATGGATAGATAGGAAATGAATGGACTTCCCCACTCCAAAAATAATTTATAACAGTTCCTCGACATAAAGTAGGCCACGATAAAAAATAAAAAAACAACAACAACCGGCGTATCTAACTTTGTTACAGTCCCTAATTTTGTTTCCGGATTGATTAAAGTGACGTAAGTAACAGCGTCGGTGAAATCTTGCAGAGAATATAACTTTTAGTCTCATTCTGTAAATACAGATCCATACACTCCGGTATAACTAGCAACAGTGTGTTCACAGATCAGTTTGTCTATTGCAAGCCGATCATCATTTCTTTATGATTGTGTTCTCAGAAAATGAAGCTGATATTTTCAAATAAATGGAAAGCGTATCTCATTGGTCATTTCATATGCTAAAAACCTACTTTGAGCCGTGCGGAGTCATCTTGCAAAGTTTGGTAGGAAGCTACTGACGGAAGTGTTCGGATGGAAGAAACAAGAATTCCAGCTTCACAGATATACAAGCTTTAAAGTCCGTGCGGAAAGCAGATTTTTAAAATTGTAAATATAAAAGTAAAGTGAGACTTCGACAGAAGGTTGTTGTTACAAAAGGTTTGTCCAGCATCACCGCAGTTACATTTAAAGCGTGTAACTGTGCAATAACACAGAAAATCAACTCAGCACAATAAGTCAAGGAACAACTTACATTTTCACATGACAAAATAAAACTTCAGTATCTCACAAACCCGTTATGTCTAATCAACCAAACTGTAATGAACTCTTGTTAAAACAAAATCGCGACCTCGTTTAGAATTCAAATTACACATGTGTAATTTAGGGTTTCAAAGAAAGATTGTGGAAAAAATGAATAAATTGTGTTCAACCGTTTTGGAGTTTCATTCTTTGAAATTTTGTTCCTTGACTTATTGTGCTGAGTTTAGTATGTTCAGAAATTATGATTGGAAACTAACTTGATGATGTTATCTCATAAAAAGTTGCCATTTGAATCACACCCTTTAAATGCAAGCAATGACCTTCTGTCGCAGTCTCAAATAACTTTTTATATTTATTAAAAGCCTTTTGTTTGGAGGTTCTTGAAAGATCAAAAGTTCCGCGCCGGGTTATCGGCATTTAAAAAAAAAGGAAGAAAAATCTAGACAACGAGTACTACATATCCGAAATTGCCGTAACTACGGAGTTCACAAAGACAGACGCTGAGGCCTCACGACATATTAGATCAGGGGTGCTCAACCAGTCGATCACGATCTACCGGTCGATTTTCAAATGCTTGGCAGTCGATCTCGGGATGAATGTAGGACACACCCGCGAGGTATATATAAATACTTTTTATTTGTCTTTGTATTTTGGCGGGTCGTTTTTCTTGGATGTGGCGGGTTTGTGTTAGTTTTTTCTTTCTTTTGTCCTTGTGAATGTGGCGGATTGAAAATAGAACATGTGGCAAGACGGCAAAAGTTTACCTGGCAACACTGAAACCGCCATTATGGGTGCGACATAATCGACATTTACCGGTATCGACTAATTTAGAGTAGATCACAGGCCAAGCTTATTTCATGGCTTCGCCAGACTGGTAGATCTCCAGAGGCTGGGAAATGTAAAAGTCGATCCTATTTCAATAAAGGTGGAGCACCCTGTATTAGATCATCTGCTGACACTAAAAAGTTTAAAATTCCAAAGATATCCCTAAATACCATGGGTGAAAAATCTTTTTCCTTTCAAGGGTCTCAGATTTGGAATTCTCTACCTCTGTGTCTTTGAGAGGGACTGAAAATTTTATGACTTTTAAACATCAACTAAAGAATCATGTGTTTACACTCTGAATGTCCATCCATTTTGTTTGTTTGTTTGTTCCTGAGTACGCGTGTTGTATTGTGTTTGTGATTTATACGATGCAAATGTTGTAAAGCGTTTGGAACCTGGTTTAACGGGATGGAACGCTATATAAATGCTATGGATTATTATTATTATTAATAAACTATGCAAGTAGGCCAAGTTCTCGTCCATAGTTTCAGGTGTTAGCCACTCACCCAGGCACGCAAGCGCGGGAGGCGAAATATCACACACAAGTAGAACATGTCACGTTATTGCACCAGCTTGCGCGCAAAATTTGATTCCATCAGTCACCAGGACAAAGAGCAACACAGGGAACATTCTAAAACTTCTATTGTGTTCTAAGCTAATTGAGTGCAGACCGAACGGTGCAATATTGCTGTTCCGTCCCACTCACTTCCGGGAGATTAACGAAATGATTGGTTTCCTTCTTCGTCACGTGACCAATCATTGGATGCTGCTGGAAAATGGACGCATTAGGAAAAGAAGAGAAATGTCCTGGTGAAAACGTACAAACAAGGTAAAGTTCATTGTGGTCACTCTAGTTATAGCAGGAACAACATGACAACGATAATCAGTAATTTGGTGTCATTAGAAACATTAGTTCAAGAAAGTCCTATTCCATAATTTTTTTATTTTTTTTTTAAGAATGCAGGAAATCTATCAGCTGGATGACAATTTGCCAGATTTTCACTCATAAGGCATTTTCATTCAGCAAAAGTGAACTAAAGCCATTTACAATTCACGCCAAAATAAAATAAAATTTTAAGAAAGGAACAATTTTATTGGATGAATTTCCTTTGTCTTTGCGGCTAACAGGTTTCGGGAAATACCAGGTCGAATTTTCTTGGTCTGGATACAAGGCTGATGGCAAACCGAGTCAAGACGCGTTTTATCTCGCGTTTAGTGTGAGATGTGGATGTGGGGTTAAACCTGGCCTCACCCCACGACGAGTCTGTGTCGCTGGTCTGGGCATGTCATATTATCTGTCTTGGAGTCAGCAGATGACAGACAGAAAGGTCTCACGCACTGAGACAGAACAGACTTGACTCAGTCAGCCACCAGCCCAAGGCCTGAGCGTTTCCCTGGTCTAGTGCAAAAAAATTTTTTAAAATGCACACTGACATCCGAGGCTTACACTTTTGTAATAGTGAAACGAAGAGATCAAGTGAAAAATCTGCAGAATTCAAAAGAATTGAACAGAAATAACGAGGAATCTAGAACCAGAGTATAAGCAGGAATAGGATTTTTCTATAAATATCATATTTTGCAATCCCGATACTTTGAAAAGAGCACAGTTAACAAATCGCTAGCCTTATCTTGAAAGTACACAGACAGATGTGAATTTTAATTGAATTGTAGCCCTTTTCTTATATTTTTAGTTATATAAATAAATATATTGAAATGTTGTAAATCTCACCCCCCCCCCCCCAAATCAAACCCTTCAAGAATTCAAAAATATCTGGCAAACAAGAATTGTCAGTTGTGCAGATACACACATGAATCCAGTTTCATGACACATTCAACAAAATGTTTGATTTGATCTTGATCTCCGAACAACGTTTATGTGAAAATGGAAACCTCAGCCACGCATTTTGTCAAGGAAATCAAATCATGATGTAACCTGATCTATCTTTTGTGTCCAAGAGTGGAACATTCAAGTTGCCAGAGAGACACCCTGATGCTCTGATGTGTTTGAACAATAGAGAAAGAGATTTTATTGCATTGTAAACTGTACAGAATCGTCACTGACAACGATGATGCCTCTTGATAACTCTTTTTTTTTTCTATTTTCTTCTTTCTCTCACATTCAGAGGCGTAGCGTGGGTTGCCAGCATCCGGAGGCGTGTTTGCTGATTGCAGCGCCGACCAGCAAATTCAGGAGCGGGGCAACAACACACCAACATCCCAGGGATTTTCGGTGTCGTTCAGAGTCATATTAGGGTTAGGGTTAGGGTGCACAGTCCAGAGATTGCAGCAGCCTTGCCAGTGTTCGATAGGACGAGAAATCCCTTAGCCGATGACCCTGTGTTTGGGGGTCTGTTGCTGCCCCGCTCCTGAATTTGCTGGTTTGCACTGCAATCGGTAAACACGCCATCCGGAGCAATACAAGCATGCGCTTCCTGACCCGTGGGCGGTTAGCACATGGCAACGTTTATTTGCATCGCCATTTTGGAAATCTGTGTCGAAAGTTCGAACATTGGGAGATTTTCTGTGTGTGGGGGAGGGAGGGGGAGGGGTGAGCTATTTTATATCTATTATTACCATTTTACTTATTGTATTTTTTTTATTTTTTTTTATTTTGCGCCCCAAAGAATTTTTCCGACCGGGGTAACTGCCCCAGTGGCCCTGCCCACGCTACGCCACTGCCTACATCGTCCGCCAAAATCAGGTACATGACGTACTCACAACCTCTTTCGCCCACTTTATTAAAAATCTTTTCTAAAGTAAATTTACCCCACCCGGTTTTCTTCACGTATTTGAGTTTATTTAAGTATAAAATTTAAAAAAAAATAAAAATTGTGTGCAAACCCAGAACCAGCAAATTTACCACCTTTGGAGGGGGGTGGGGGGGTGGGGCGGATTTACCTCATGTTGGGAACCTCTGGCCTTCATCAATAGTGGATACTGTCCACAAGAGTATTTAATTTTTTAAAAAAGAAGAAAAAACGAAAATTTGCGGGGCCCCAGCAAGGCTTGAAGCAATGTCAAAATGACTGTCTACAAAAGTAGAGTCATCAATCGAGAGAAGGCTTTTAATCATTTCTCTATTCAGTAGCCTTTTAAGTCTCATTTTCTGTATTCTTTGCGTCCGAACAGACAGATATTGAAGTGAAGTAATTAAATGCCCAGCTTACACGTAAGTGTTTGTGCCTAGCAACTTCGAAAAAGGCCCAAATTTCACTCACCATTTCTGCAGTGTTAAATTGTGATACATACTTACCCCTAACCCCCGTCCATATCCTCAACCCTAAACCTTATCGAATCCCTAACCCTGCCCTTACCCTTACAACAACAACAAAAAAAAAAACCAACAGGAGGAAAACAAAAAGAAAATCTGAAAGAATAATTAACTAAGGCTGTTGTCAGGAGTATTTCGGGAGGAGCTCTCTAGCTCTGGAGTCACAAAAAAGACTTTAAAATACTAGTAGCGCAAAAACCTTGGAGGGTGGGGGGGGGGGGCGTACGCACTTGTAACAACATTAAAATTATACATATTCATTAGATTGGAACCTGTAAAAGCCTTGTCTCGTCTCCCTGCCTCAGATGAAGCTTTCGAATTGACTTCATGCGTTCCAGTACTTACAACCAACAGCCTGGATGAAAATAATGACCGCCTCTCCACTCACACAGACACGGACACACGTATACCCCCACACACACGGACAACACATGTGCATAAACACATGGGACAACTCACGCAACTCGTCATCCCCGCCCTCCGCCCACCCGCAGAGTTACCGTAAGAGGATTGGGCAATATGACAATCAACACACGTCGTGAATCTCTTCCAAAAGCACTTCAATTTAAGCTGTCAGATAAATTAATGATCTTACTGCAAAACAGCTGAGCTTAGAGAACCGTGCCACAAACCCTGGGACGGGAAGGGGGCGAAAAACAGAGAGATCAACTCAACATTTGCCACGACCTTTCACATCCTGGTACTGAATACACCAGAAAACACCCACATCTATTTCCTATGGAGCCATAGGGGGGCATGGTGGTCTAGAAGCAAGGTACTCGCCTCTCATGCCGAAGGTACCAGGTTCGATCCAGGCATGTTGGAATTTTTTTATTCTTTTTTTTGGTAGGGGGGGGGGATTCCTTTCCCTGATCCTATGATAGGTAGGATCGAGCACCTAGTCTTCTCGGATAAGGACGGAAAACCTCGGAGGGCCCGTGTGCACGTTGCGCACGTTAAAGATACCTTGGCAGTTGAAAGTCGAGAAGAATAGCAGGCCGAACAAGGCCGCTGCCCGGGCAAAATTGTAAAAAAACTCACCCCGTGCCACAAAAACACGCAGAAACAAGAACAAGAAAACTGAAAGCAAGAGAAGTGAGGTGTACATGTCAAAGGCCGCGAGGCCCCTAGAATAAAGACCCGTCTGTAAAGGGGGCGAACATTTTTCAGTTACGGCCCTGAATTAAAAAATTGAGCTTCATTTATTAAAAAAAAATTTTTTTTTGAGACTATTATATAAATTAAATACTGGCTAAATATTTATGATGAGACAGTCAATTTAATGGTCCATGCCAAAATGCCATTTACAGTTTCAGAATAGGTTGTTGTTATTTGTCCGTACGGTCCCCCAGGTTTTTCACACTAAAGGTACGTATTTTAAAGCCTTTTGTGACTTCAGAGCTGGAGAGGCCCCGCCCTCCCCCCCCCCACCCGAAACACTCCTAACAACAGCCTTAAAATTAATTATTCTTTCAGATTTTCTGTTTGTTTTCTTCCTGTTTTTTTTTGTTTTTTTGTTGAAAGGGTAGGGGGAAGGGGGGGGGGCAGGGTTAGGGATTCGATAAGATTTAAGGTTGAGGATAGGGTCGGGGTTAGGGATAGGTAGGTAAACGTATAGAGTATAGATATATAGAGGGGGTTCACTACTGGTCCATTTGCACTGCGAGACACGGGAGGCTCTGCGAAACCACCTGTTAGCATGGAACGGAAAGTAGGTCGCTGCGGTAAACAATATCCGTTTGTGCATTTCCACGGGGTGTGGGAGCTTACAAACGGTTTTAAATAGTTTCAATCAGCTCAAAAATACGAACAAACCACAGTAAAGAGATATGCACACTGACTTTCTTGTTTACCGCAGCGACCTAGTTTCGCGATTTGGCGGAAGTGAACCCTCTCTATACATCTATATTTTCTGGTATACGTACGCGCCCCCTAGTGCAAAACTCTTGGGGTACGTACGTACGTACAAGTAACAACAGCTTCAGAACATCAAGGCTTTGCCCTAAACATTCAACAATTTAATTACTGTACGCTTGTACAATGGGCTGGTGGTGAAGGGGTTTAAAAAGTTGTCCAAATTTCGGCGTACGTACAAAATGTTTGGTCTATGGTAAAAATAAAAAATCCGGGGATTTCTGCATGATAATTAAGAAGCAATAAATATCTACCTTTCTGTAGATTCGATGCGAATTTCCACAATTCATTCCCTTAGAATGACAAGGCTCTACCTCCCTTCCATCAGCGTTTGAGAAATTGGTGATTGAACTTTCATGTGCTCATAGTTTCTGATGATACAATTTTTTGACTTTCTAGTACTACTTTCAAGCAAAGTACATACTGAATCCGCTTGATACTTTGACAAACAGTGGAGAAGGCCGGTAGAAGTAGTGTGTAACTCAGTTCAGCCAAAAGGTGTACAAGTAGTGTGTAGTGTGTAACTCAGTTCAGCCCAAAAGGTGGAGATAGAACCTTGTCATGCTAAAGGGGCGAATTTGCACATTTGTGAGTGTGCCTGAGAAAACCCTCACTAAGTCGGCAGAGCTGATTTTGAGAAAAACGGCTTTGAAGTGAAAATATGGGTCCGACACAAACTTCCAACTTGGCTGTTGTTTAGGGGACCGTGGCATGTTACAGGGTAAACTGTAGATGAGCAGTGAACACTACTCACTATGATCTCTATAACGGCTTTGTTATTAGACTGCGGTCTCTTAACAGCCATCACTCCAGTATTACTTGGTCAATTAGCTATTGCCACTTATAGGGTTAAATGCCGTTTTCCCAAAATCTTGTTTTAGGGGGCGTCACTGACTTCAATTTATCAGAAATGTCTTGTCTTTTATTATATGTACAGAACTCAAAATGTCATGTTGCCGACTTAAGCCTGGTTTTCTCATGCACACTCACTTTTAAAGAAAGGTAATTTGCTCGTCCGGAGTGAAAGTGGAGAGGTGGAAGATATAGATCTATACCCCGTAGATCACCTTAGTTATTGATCTCACGAGGCAGTGTTTTGTGAAGACACTCATCAACGACCGTTCTAATCTATGACTAGACTGGTTACCTGTCTCGCGGTGTTCCCGAACCTTCGAAAGCTGGTCTGAGTCAAGAATTATAGCCCTCTGCAAAGCCATAGGAACAACAGGACCGCACCCTCGCAGTATGATGTTGAAGGAACTTTGGATGGACGGGGAGTGGGGGCGGGTAGAGAGATTAGTGAGAATAAACTATGAGGGAATTTCAAGTGTTGTTGAGAGGGACTAAACTGTGTGTTTGTGTGTGTGTGTGGGGGGGGGGGAGAATAAATAGGTGAGGCAGGGGAGTCTGGGTGTGTGGAGGGGGCAGGGGGAGGGGGGGGGAGGGGTGACAGATTTGTCCACATGTGTGGCAGTTAGTGTTCACATCAACATCGGTCTGGGGTGGGTTTTCAACCATTGTTCCTTCCTTTTTCATCTGTTTTTTATTTTTAACGTGAAAATACAGCGACGAAATAAACAACAACAACGACAAGAAGAAGAAGACGAAGAAGAAAAACAACAGTCACGACAACAACAACAAATACAACAACAACAACAACAACAACAACAAATACAACAACAACAACAACAACAACGACAATAATGACAATAACGACAACAACAACAACGACAATAACAACAACGACAACAACGACAACAACGACGACAATGACAACGACAACAACGACAATAACGACGACAACAACAACGACAACAACGACAATAACGACGACAATGACAACGACAACAACGACGACAACAATAAGACCAACAAATATTACGACAACAACAACGATAATAGCAACGGCAACGACGACAACAACAACAAATGCAAGGACACAACAACGACAACGACAACAACCACAACAAAGACGACAACAACGGCAATTACGACAACAACAACGACAACAACAACGTCGACGACGACGCAGGCTTTTGCTGTGACAGACAGGCGGACAGGCAAGCTCTGCGAATAGCCATGAATTACCGTATGAGCCTTTTCCCATGACTGACATTTTAATTCTGATAGTCTACAGTATTGACAATAAAACAGCCCAGGCTTGCCACCCTTTCAATAAATAAAATTAAAAAAAAAAAAAAAGCGTATGCGATGAAACAGAACAGAATACGCAAAGGTACACAGCAATAACATTGTCAGCTTACGTCGCAGGGCTGAACACTCATTATTTAAACTACTTAAGTGTAAGGGTGAAAATAAAACAACAACGCTCAAACTGCGACTCTAGATTCAAACAGAAAGCAGGCAATTTCTCGTCATATTTTTATTTATTATGTATTTTATATGTTCATTTTGGTTTCTCAATGAAGTTTGTGTGATCTTGGTAGTTTCTGTTTTCACGAGTTTTAGTTTAATAATAATAGTAATAATAAATAGAATTTCTATAGCGCATTTCTAATAAAATTATTACTCAATGCGCTGTACATTGCATCAATAATTCATGCATACACTTTCCAAATCTCATACTAAAACACGCACTCTCATCCATACAAACTTTCAGTTTCACACACATAGACGCTCTTAGTCATATAGTTTCCAAGCGACACAATCTCAACGGAAGTTACTATTACAAAACAACTACCGGAAAATTAGAGGAGTTAAAAAAAGGAAGTGAACAAACCTTTCCCGGAATTTTACACGTTATTAATTCTCCTTTCTCTTTCCGTCCCCTAAAACAACAACAATAACAACAAGAAAAATAACAACAAATTCAATTTCTTATGTCCACCCACATCTCCCCATTTCACCCGGCAGAATCCTCCATCTGTTTAAGTGATTAAGTTGAAGAAAAGTTCCCGTGTTGAAGCTTGAGACAGCCACAGCAATAAATATCGTGGGCGATTCGGGCAAGATGAGGCCCATTTATTTACGAATACGAACAGCGGTCTCATCAGGGAGAAAGCATTGCATGCAGTGGCGTAGGGTGGGTTTCTAGCCCCCGGGGGGCAAGGCAAGTATTGCTTCCAGGACCGGATTAAGAATTTTAACGGCCCTAAGCACTAGAGAGATTTTGGTGCCCCCAAATAATGTAATTCAAAATATAAACAAAAATAAACCATAAAATATTATTTCAGTTGTGAGTTGCGAGTTGTGAACTGTTGTGAGTTGTGAACTGCGCCTAACAGGCTGCGTTACAATTTGCTCTGAGATAGAGAGAGGAAGAGAGAGAGAGAGAGAGTGAGCGAGGCAGGGAGAGAGAAAGAAGCAGTGTAGTGTGTTGAGCGCTTCGCCGGCGCTCCATTCTTCTCTGTGGTTGACATGTTACTTCTGTAAAGCGCACAGAGCATTTTGAAAAATGGATATGCGCTATATAAATGCCATCCATTGTTATTATTATTATTAAAATAAAATTTCATTTTTCGAATTGAAACAAAACTTACATTAAGATGGAAAACAATGTCTTAAACGCCAGCAAATACTTCGATTTTTTCACTTATTGTGTGGACCCTGGTTCAACTGCACCATTTGCAGTTTTGCACCATTATGGCCCATGTTAAATCCGGCAATGAAAACTTTCTGTGGTGCCCCCCCCCCCCTTCCCTTGATGCCCTATGCACGTGTTCATTTTGCATAATGGTTAATCCAGCCCTGATTTCTTCCCCTGGCTCGTGGACTGTCAGCAATCCCTGAGTCCCTCCCACCAGACCAGTACTGAATCCCTAAACCCACAAGCACATGTATTTTAGGAAAATACCGATGTTATTATTTAAGTTTTCTTCTTCTTTCGTTCACCAAATCTAAATCTGCAGATTTGTTCTTTGAAAACACATTTAACGTTGATATACTCAAATTCCAGACTGATGCGTACCCTGGTGACATCAATACTCTTGTATGCATGTGAATCGTGAACTTTAACAGCTGGGATAGAAAAGAGAACACAGTCCACTGAGATGAGATGCTTTCGAAGACGCCTGGGCATCTCCTGCAAAGATCATAATCACGAACGAAAAAGTTCGGACCAGAATCAGGCAAGTCACTGGACCCTACGAAGACCTGTTGACCTTGGTCAAGAGTCGCAAGCTCAAATGGTATGGCCATGTTAGGAGATCATCAGGGCTTGCCAAGACATTCCTGCAAGGCGCAATGCTAGGAGGGAGAAGGAGAGGCAGACAGAGGAAGAGATGGGAGGAGACAATATCCCAGAATGGACGAGCTTGAGGTTGAGCGATACAATCAGGGGGTCAGAAAACCGAGAGGATTGGAGGATGCTGGTTGCCAGATCACCTGTGGCGTCCCAAACGGTCCACGAGACTACGGGATAGAGAGAGAGAGAGAGAGAGAGAGAGACAGAGAGAGAGAGAGAGAAAGAGAGAGAGAGAGAGAGAGAGGAGAGAGAGAGAGAGAGAGAGAGAGAGAGAGAGAGAGAGAGAGAGAGAGAGAGAGAGAGAGAGAGAGAGAGAGAGAGAGAGAGAGACTCAAATTTATTTAAAATCGCCAGCATTGAAATTCATCTCTCTCAGTTGACAGTATTTCTGGGTTAATCGGTCTTTGTTGGCTCATTGTAGATCTCTGATATTTCGATTAAATTAATTTTTGAGAAACTTCTTTGACAACCGGCAGTTGAAGCAGTGATAGTTCTGAAATTTTGCGCCCTTAAAAATTTTCTTTCCAGAGCAACCCGCCCCTGTGGCCCCCATTCACGCTACGCCACTGATTGCATGCATGAAGTTGGCCGGATCGAGGACGAGGGGGGGTGCATGCCGTTTAAGTGTTGAGATTGAAAGAGGTGTAAATCCAAGTATTCTAAAACAAATATTTCACTCCTCCTCTGTCACCCCGACCCCCGAAGAATTGGTAGTACAGAGGATGAATCACTTGTTTTTTTTATCCGGATGGGCAAACCGTCACTGCGATGGGCAGAGAGAGTGAGAGAGAGAGAGAGAGTGAGAGAGAGAGAGAGAGAGAGAGGCAGACAGACAGAAAGAGAGAAAGAGAGCATGAGAGAGAAAGAGAGAGGGAGAGAGAGAGAGAGAGATAGAAAGAGTGAAAGAGAGAGAGAGAGAGAGAGAAAGAGTGAAAGAGAGAGGAGAGAGAGAGAGGCAAACAGACAGAAAGAGAGAAAGAGAGCATGAGAGAGAAAGAGAGAGGGAGAGAGAGAGAGAGAGAGAGAGAGAGAAAGAGTGAAAGAGAGAGAGAGAGAGAGAGAGAGAAAGAGTGAAAGAGAGAGAGAGAGAGAGAGAGAGAGAAAGAGTGAAAGAGAGAGAGAGAGAGAGAGAGAGAGAGAGTCGCTATAGTAATCAATATGAGGATTTACGACTTGTTCGGCATTTCACAATAACACAACAGTTAAAATTAGATGGACGTAACTTCAGATATGGAGGATTATCGCCATTCTTGTACATTGTCTAAAGCACCTCTGTTCTTATCACACTATTATGCCTTGCATGAGTTGGAGCAACCGTCATAAGTATTTTGAGATTAATTTCAAGGGAAACAATAACTCTGTGGTGTACATTGGTAGAAAGCCGGTCATCTTAACCACCACCAGAACCACTAGTAGCAACATCACCACCACCACCACCACCACCACAACTACCACATCATCATCTTAACCAGTAAAACATCATTCAATTCCTCTTAACTTTTGTTCGTTCAGAATTTATTGTAATATTTTCTTTGTTTCTAAAGTGGAACTGGGGGCTCGGTTCAAAGCTTAGGAACAAGGTTCAGCTGGTAGGGACAAGAATCAGATATCAGGGACAAGGTTCAGGGATTAGGGATAAGGTTCGGGGATTAGGGATAAGGTTCAGGGGGCAGAAACAAGGTTCGTTGATTAGGGACGAGGTTCAGGGATTAGGGATAAGGTTCAGGGGGCAGGAACAAGGTTCGGGGATTAGGGATAAGGTTCGGGGATTAGGGATAAGGTTCAGGGGCCAGGAACAAGGCTCAGGGATTAGGGATAAGGTTCAGGGGGCAGGAACAAGGTTCGGGGATTAGGGATAAGATTCAGGGGGCAGGAACAAGGTTCGGGGATTAGGGATAAGGTTCAGGGGGCAGGAACAAGGTTCAGGGATTAGGGATAAGGTTCAGGGGGCAGGAACAAGGTTCGGGGATTAGGGATAAGATTCAGGAGGCAGGAACAAGGTTCGGGAAATAGGGATAAGGTTCAGGGGGCAGGAACCAGGTTCGAGAATTAGGGACTAGGTTCAGGGATTAGGAATAAGGTTCGGGGATTAGGGATAAGGTTCGGGGATTAGGGACAAGGTTCAGAGATTAGGGATAAGGTTCAGGGGGTAGGAACAAGATTCGGGGATTAGGGATAAGGTTCAGGGATTGTGAACAAGGTTCAGGGATTAGGGATAAGGTTCGGGGATTAGGAATAAGGTTCAGGGATTAGGGATAATGTTCAGGGATTAGGAACAAGGTTCAGGGATTAGGGATCAGGTTCGGGGATTAGGAACAAGATTCAGGGATTAGGAATAAGGTTCAGGGATTAGAGACAAGGTTCAAGGGTTAGGGACAAGGTTCAGGGGTTAGAGGCAATGTTCACGGGGTCGGAGACAAGGTTCAGAGGTTAGAAACAATGTTCAGGGGTTAGGGACAAAGGACCAGGTTCACGGGTTAGAGGCAAAGTCCAGGGGTTAGGGACAAAGTCCAGGGGATAGGGACAAAGTTCAGGGGTTAGGGATAAAGTCCAGGGGTTAGGGACAAAGTCCAGGGGTTAGGAACAAAGTCCAGGGGTTAGGGACAAAGTCCAGGGGTTAGGAACAAAGTCCAGGAGTTAGGGACAAAGTCCAGGAGTTAGGAACAAAGTCCAGGAGTTAGGGACAAGGTCCAGGAGTTAGGAACACGGTTCAGGGGTTAGGGACAAAGTCCAGGAGTTAGGGACAAAGTCCAGGAGTTAGGAACAAAGTCCAGGAGTTAGGGACAAGGTACAGGAGTTAGGAACACGGTTCACAGGTTAGAAACAATGTTCAGGGGTTAGGGACAAGGGACAAAGTTCAGGGGTTAGGGACAAGGGACAAAGTTCAGGGGTTAGGGACAAGGGACAAAGTTCAGGGGTTAGGGACAAGGGACAAAGTTCAGGGGTTAGGGACAAGGGACAAAGTTCAGGGGTTAGGGACAATGTCGAAATAAATGCTATTAGTGTCTGACTTTTGTCGAAAATGGATGTGTCCATGTAGTATATCATCAGAATTTGAGGCAGCACATAAAATGTCATTATTGTTTGTCAAGTACTCACCACCTTTAGGGGCTTAGATGTTCATAGTCTAGTTCACGTTATAATAATTATGATAGAAGAAAAACTTAAGGCACTGTTTGGGACAAAGGATATATATCTGGCATCTCCCTTGGATTTTTGTGGCCACTCATTTAAATCCTAAATCTTTAACTTAACTTAAGTTGCGGTAAAATCCTAGCCACTGTAAGGCCACAATACGGAGTGGTCTAAAACAAACCTTATTGATTTCCACAGCCTAGGGAAATTTCAACCTCATAATCATGCCGATTCGTGACCAAATGTTATTCTGATAAAGTGCCTGTCTCAGACACAACCCGTTGCTTACTTAGCATTATCTTGTTATTGAAAATACGACATTCTGTCAAGCTTCAGAGAGCAATAAACACGTACAATTTTCTGTCTGAAATGATGAGAATAATTACCTCCCCTGTTATCATCCAGGGTTATCGACCCCTGGCCTTGTCAAGTATTCTGTGAAAAAAATCTAATTTTATGTAAACCATTTTCTCGTGAATACAAAGTGTTCATTGTGTTGTCGTTGTCGTTTTAGTCAAATTGTGTCAAGAAAATCGACAATCAAATTTAAAAGTGGATTGTTCCAAATGTATCCTTTAAGGTTTCGTTTCTTTCTTCCGTTCATGAATTTTCTGTTTCGTGTTGTTGGTATTCGATGCCCTGTAATCATGCCATTAAACTTACAGTGCTTGTGGAAATTTTCTTATCGAAGAAAATTACAATACAATAATTTGAAACAGTAGAAAGTTTGTTGTCAGATAAAATGTCATCTCCTTCCATCGTCTTCCAAAATCCATTCCCAAGTTTAACGGATAGGGCTGTCACCATTGAGGTGAGTGACACGTGAGTGACTGAGACCCGGAGGTTCCAGTGGCCGTACGCATAATCAATGCGTGAACTAAAGTAAATACGTTGACTGGTGTTAACACGAGAAATTGCGTTAACACCAGTCAACGTATTTACTTTAGTTTACGCATTGATTATGCATACGGCCACAGGTCATGTCATGTCCTCAGGTGAAGAGTTGTCCTTGTGTGAAACGACAAGAACATGCCGTAAAATAATGTAATGATTACTCCTTGTACAACTCATTGGGACATGGCTGTCTGCAAAGTAAATGCTACATTCATAGATGACAGCAAAATAGTGAAGTAAGAATACGAAAGGCATGCTTTGAAGCAACAATGATATTAGAATTTGAGAAACGGTTAAAGAAACAAATATTTGGGGCATTGGACATTTGCTCGGTAAAGACAGTTAACTCACATGGGGATATCACACATGCAACTATCACTTATAGACAAGAGGAGAACATTCATGACTTGAGCGTAACCCGTGCCCCATAGAAGTGAAGGCCTGTTTACATTGGAGGATTTTAGGAATAGAGAAAAAAGAGTGCAGACAGTGGGAGAAGAGCCCCTCTGGCTTTCCGATTGCTTTCTGAGCTCCCCTCCCCGCCCCCACCCGAAACGCTGTTGGTTTACATACACTGCTCCGTTTTCCGAATGAAAAGAGACGCGCAACATTTGTTTTCGTCCTGTGACTGAGCGAGGTGGCCGCTGCTAGCCGCTCATTAGTAGAGCGAAAGAGTTACTCGGTACAGCTTTTCAAGTTAAAAAACCTGACACTATTCTGAGATTTCAAGGCTTTTATCACTCGCCGCTAAAACTTTGAGGGTTTTACTTCTTGCCTGCTTGTTATGGTCCATGGGCGATTTTGTAATACTCCGTATACAGCTCTCGCTATCAAATATTTTTTGTGAACGTTTCATCGATAGTTCGACCTACGCCATTTTACACTGAAGAGGTTGTCACGTGACGTATAAGCTTTCCGAAATCGGATAAAAAATAGGAATGGCTCGTTTTCAGTTTTTAGGGGGGAAATCGGAAAGGAAATAGGAAAGGGTCAGATTCATTCCGATTCCGGAACAGTTTTGCTGCAGTACGCCTTCCGCTAAGTTTCTTTCTTAAAACGGAATTTCTAAACACCTTCCAGTGCGAACAGACCAAGACAAAGCAGGAACACTTCGACGTCCATCTCATGTACGGCTTATCAATGATGTTGGTGGTTTTGAGATTATGACTACTTTATCACTGCATCACACCCTCCTGTAAAATGAGAAAACTATAGATACGCCAGTACAGAGATGGGCGATGACCTGTGAGACGCAAAATCTCTCCCTTTGAACATCTCCAAATGCCTCTCTCTGTCAAGCGTTTCATTTTTGTTTCCAATTATATAAAATATTGCCCAATTAGAGTTCCCAGGTACCCCAGATTGTGCTGCTACCTTTATTGAAATACGTACTGAACGTCATTAAAATACTTAAACGTTGTTTTCCTTCCACACATTTAGAAATTGGTAATGATTTCCTACATCGTGGACTGGGTGGTGTTTAGGATTATAATGTTGTCTTAGTCGACCACCTTCATTATTATTTCTATAAAAATTGTTACAATTACGAAAATTATTACTTTTAGGTTTACTAACATACACATTTCTTTATTATTATAGTGAAAGCGCACTCTAGAACAAAAAGCGAACACCCCAAACTGGTGAACATAAATCCAAATCGTTCTTGGAAGCATTGAGAAATTCCCCTGTCAGTTGCTCCATAAAAAACATACAAACTTACAGATGTGTTAACAACAACGACAAACCAATAGCAATACCAACCACAAAAACAACTCCGCGCCACCAACATGCAAAGTTTGAACAGCTGCGAAATATCGTTTCGGAAAGCGCTTCAGTCTGCTGTTGTCATACTGTAAAAAGCATAATTATGTTACAAACAATCCGCTCTACAGATGACGTATGTGGATATAATCTTACAGTCAAAGACATGCCAAGAAGCAAACAAGCAAACAAGTAAACGAAGAGTTTCAATTTAGATGCGAAAACAGGGATATCCTAACCTCTATTTGCCTGTGACACATAAAGACTGCTTTCACTGAGTATTTACAAGTGGGAGGGGGACAAGGTGGTCTATAGGCAATGTGATCGCCTCGCATGCCGGAGGTACCTGGTTCGATCCCCGGTCGATGCTGGCATGTTAGGATTTTTTTTTTTCAGGAGATAGAAATCCCTGTCGCTGATCCTATAGTAGTTAGGATGAAGCACCTAGTCTTCTCGGATATGGACGAAAAACTCGGAGGACTCGTGTACACGTTGCACACGTTAAAGATACCTTGGCAGTTAAAAGTCGAGAAGAGCAGGACGAACAAGGCCGCTGCCCGGACAAAATTCTAAAAAAAAACTCATCTCTAGCACAAAAACACACAGAAACAAAAACAAGAAAAATCAAAACAAGAAAAAAGTGAAGTGTAAATGTCAAAGGTCAGTGAAACTTGCTACACTAAAGACTTGACCACACATTCATTAGTCGGCCAAATATTGCCGCTAACAACATTAAAAGCTTTTACACACGACCTACAACATAAATGACATTTTTCGAGGCTGGCGCCAATTGTCGTCTAAAGCCCTGTTCTCATGTCGCTTGTTTCGGCGACGGTTTCTGTCCGGTAAAAGTCGGCTGGCTGATTTTGGAAACCGCTGCTTTCTATTTCGCCTCTTGCCGTTCTCTTGAAAGCAGAAAGCTGTCCAGAAGCCGGACTGAAGCCGTGCGGTGTTTTCAGAATAATCTGCACGAAGCGATTTTTAGGGTAGCCACACAAAGGCCACCGAATTCGGTCACCGAGCCACTAGGCGCCTTAGGTGAGAAGAATTGCACTACATAATTTCAACAACTGCACACAGAGCCCACCTACATTCGGTCCGTTTCTGTAGTGAAATTCTTCTCACCTAAAGCGCCTAGTGGCTCGATGACCGAATTCGGTGGCCTTTGTGTGGCTACCCTTAGTCATTCAGCGCTGCGTGTTTCGAGGAGAGGCTGACATGACCTGTTGGGCTACTGGAGATTAAAAACTGGGCATACAAAATCAACAATTATTTATCGGATCGTAAAAAGGAAGCTTATTTCTGAAATCAGCGTCCCAAACCTAGCAAAAGTGCTTTCGAGGACCTATTACTACTACTATTTCCTGTTGCACCCACTGGTGCTTAGGGCAGCAACAAAGGATCTCCAGCCCTGTCTGTCCTGGGCCATCTTTGCGAGAATTCCCCATGAGTGATTGAAGGATTTCATCTCTGCCTCGATTGTTCTCCGCCAGGTTGCCTTGGGTCTGCCTCGCTTGCGCCGTCCCTCCGGTGTCCACTGAAGTGCTGTTTTGGTTATAGAATTTGCTTCCTTTCGCAGCACGTGTCCAAGCCATCTCCATCGTCTCTTCGTGATGATGTTGGCTATTTCTTCTTGCTTGCATCGCCTTAGTAGTTCCTGATTAGAAATCTTGTTTGGCCAAAAGATGCGGAGAATCCTACGAAGACATGTGGTGTGGAAGGAAGACAACTTGGCGAGGTCACCTTCTGTCATTCGCCAACACTCTGATCCATACAGGAGTGTGGATAGGACACAGCTTTGGTACAGTCGGATCTTGGTGTTGATGCCGTATTGTGTCGATTTCCAGATGTTGCTCATACTTTGAAAGACAGCCCTTGCATTTCCCAGCCTACTTTGGATGTCCTCCTTTGTGCCACCCTCTGGTCTGATAATGCTACCAAGGTATTTAAATTTGTCCGTCGTGGTGAGGTTCTTGTCATCTACTTGCACTGGTGCTGGAGTGTCTACATTTAGGGTCATAATCTCTGTCTTCTTCTGGCTAATCCGAAGGCCTACTTTGCATCCAAAATTATGTAGTCTCTGCGTCTCATCTTGCATGTGTTGGTGACTATGTGACAATAGCGCAAGGTCATCCGCAAAGTCCAAATCCTCTAGGTTGTCGAAGAGTGTCCATCTGATGCCTCTTGGTGCATCCTCTGTAGTTTTCCGCATAATCCAGTCGATTACGAGGTTAAACAAAATTGTTGACATCACACATCCTTGCCGTACACCAGTTTTCACTTCAAAGGATGCATCACTGTTTCCGACACTGCAACTGAAGTTCTTGTAAAAGCTTTTGATGAGTTCAACAAGCTTGCTGGGAATCCCATAGTGCCGAAGAATGCGCCATATACTCTCTCTGTGGATGCTGTCGAAGGCCTTTTCGAAGTCAACGAAGTTCACATAGAGCTGCCTTTGCCATTCTGAACACTGTTCTATGATGTTTCGGAGTGTGAAGATCTGGTCAATGCATCCTTTCCCCTTTCGGAATCCGGCCTGTTCCTTTCTCAGTGTCTTGTCCACAGCATCTGACATACGTTGCACAATGATTTGGCAAGGATTTTGCTGGGTATAGAAAGGAGAGTGATACCACGCCAGTTGTTGCAATCGCTGAGTGCTCCTTTCTTGGGTATTTTCACTATTCTGCCTTCATTCCAGCTCTTTGGTACTGCTTCTGCTTCCCAGATAGCTGTGAACAGTGGCTGAAGGATGGTGGCTGACTGATCCGGATCTGCTTTGAACAGTTCTGCAGTCAAGTTGTCTTTTCCTGGGGCTTTGCTGTTTTTTAGGCTCTTTATTGCTGCCACTATCTCTTCTTTCTTTGGTGGATCTATGTTGATGTCAAGGTCTTCAGCAGCATCTTGTATTATTATTCTATCTTCAGGTGGTGGCCGGTTTAGTAATTCCTGAAAGTGCTCTGTCCAGCGTGTATCCTGTTCTCGTTCTGTAGTCAGTAGTTTCCCATTCTTGTCTTTGATTGGAGCACTTGGTCTTCCACCGTACTTGCCACAAATGCGCTTAGTGATCTTGTGGAGCTTACCCTGTTCTCCTCTTGCTGCTGCCTCCTCCGCATCTGCCGCTAGCTGTTCCATGGCTTCTCGTTTATCTTTCTTTACTAGTCTCTTCACTTTCTTATTTAACTCTGTGTAGCTATGTTGGTACCTCTCTTTCAGCCTTTCCGATTTCACTTGTAGGAGTTTCTTTTTCATGACTTTCCTCTCCTCGATCACATCCCATGTTCTTTGTTGGATCCACTCCTTGCTTTTCCCTTTCTCATTAAATCCAAGGCAGGCTACACTGCTCTCTGTGTACACTGTAGTTACTCTTTTCCACTCTGAATCGATTCCTCTTTCATTAGGGTTGTTCTTATCAGACTCTCGTAGAGCCTGGAATCGGTTCTTGACTTGTATGTTGAAGGCATTTCTAACACTTGCATCTCTCAGTTTCTGAATATTAAGGTGTCTTTGCTTTGATGTCTTGATTCCGGTCTTGTTCAGTTTAATTTTGATAAGTGCTGCCACTAGATGGTGGTCGCTGGCTACGTCAGCTCCTCTTTTCACTTTCACATCTAGAAGGGATCGTCTCCACATACCGTTGATCATCAAATGGTCTATTTGGTTCTTGTCTCTTCCATTTGGAGAATTCCATGTGAGTTTGTGAATTTCTCTGTGTGTGAAAAGGGTCCCTCCGATGACTAAGTTGTTCAAGGCACAAAAATCCACAAGCCTTTCTCCATTGTCATTCCTTGTTCCAGTTCCATGTTTTCCCATTACTCGTTCATAATTTATATCATCTTTACCTACCTTTCGAGGACCTATGTTTTTGTTCTATTAAAGAATTTTAAAATATATACATTTATTTTTTTACACCAGCATTCTATAAGAAAGGCTAACAACTTATGTGCAGCCATTGCTAGACAGCAATGCATCACACACAGGATGCATTTATATTTACACGCAGTGCCCACACCGCTCTCAAAATGCGCAACATGAGAACAGAAAGTCTGCCCGGCTTTAGGAAACCGTTACGTACTCTAAAACCGTGCATGTTTTAAACAAGCTACATGAGAACGGGTCTTGAGACAATTAATGTTCATTCATTTTCTTTGTTTTCTGCATTGTCTGGAGCACTTACGTGATGGCCTCTCACTGGCTTGTGTACGGATTTTAACAATCCAGTAATTATCTCAACTGATCTCATTAGTAGATGCTTCAGATTTCTTTTTTCATGTTGTTTTATTTTTTCACGGTCAATTTCCTTGTACACTCCATTAGCTGCTCTCAAAAAGGCTGGAAAATAGTCTTCTTTTCGATTTATACTCGAAAAACTCCCAAGCAGGAAAGAGGCACTGCAAAAATGTCAAATCAATGCGCTAACTGCAGTTGTTCTGTACATATGACGCGTTTTTTCCCCAGTGAGAATTTGAATATTCTGGCCTTACAACTCAAAAGGGATGGCCTTGTCTATCGTCTAAAGAAAGAAGACAAGAAACAAATAGACTATGGGTTCAGTCGAGAGGAATAGAACTGCCTGGTTATGTCGCAATGGTGTGTTTGAATACCTGAGAAAAATAGTTCCCTCTTTCTAAATATGAGAGACATAGACAGACAGGCCTATAGACAGACAGACAGACAGGCCTATGGACAGACAGGCAGATAGACCGACAGACAGACAGGCGGCCGCGCGGATAGGCAGACACTCAAGTAGTCAGACAGACAAACAAGCAGATAGATAGATAGATAGACAGACAGTCAAATAGATAGATAGACAGACAGACAGACAGACAGATAGATAGATAGATAGATAGATAGATATAGCTAGATAGATAGACAGACTGATAGATAGATAGATAGATAGATAGATAGATAGATAGATAGATAGATAGATAGATAGATACAGATAGATAGATAGATAGATAGATAGATAGATAGATAGATAGATAGATAGTTAGATAGATAGATAGATAGATAGATAGATACTTAGATAGATAGATACATAGGTAGATAGATAGATAGATAGATAGATAGACCCCCCCCCACCCCCAACAAAAGAGATACTTCGACGGCAGTTTGGGAGTGTGGAGGAGGAGGATTCAGTTCACGAGTAGATTCTAAAAAATCGTGGGTGCACTCATGAACATTGAGCTCCTGAACCCAAACATTCTTGCACCCTGCATCCAACACTTGGTGGCTGTTTACAAAATTATGTTCATTAGGCCCACCGTCTGCTGACACCAGTTTCTGACACTCACAAATGGTTTGACTTGACACAGTTGAAAGCAACTTGACCGGGGAAACACGCCAATTTTGTCTAAGATGGTCAGTAAATGTCAGGTGTTAAATTTGTTTACTGTATAAACTCTTTGCACGACCTACTTTACATTTAGCGTTGTCGACGTGACTACCCGTGGACACAGAATGGACACAAAGACGTGCATGAATTTAAATCAGACAATAGAAATGTCGAAAAATTACGTTTGTTTTCGTTTTTCTCTGTGAACCTTTAGCTCATCGCGACCTTAGTTCTTTTTTGTTCTACTTGCATTGTCTGAAAAAACTGGCAATCTTTTAGAATGTAGAAGAGGTATAACAAATGCACACCTCGGCACTTATTTAAAATGCGTTGTGGCGCTCATCAAGATGTTTCACAGTTTCGATTTATTCTATCTCCTTATTGTAATAACTAAAGCCGCAAACGTCTAACATGAAATTTGGCAGTTGTGTAGAAAGTGGAGCTGGAAAAAACTCATGTTTAGGACGCAGTATTTTTACTTAAACTTTGAACGCAAGTCGAGTCCGTGACTTGAAATACTAGGGATCGACCATTGTATCAAAAATTTAATCATGTCCTTGAATGAACAGCAAGGGTAGGCTATATTATTATAATGGTTACTCCCTTGTACAAATAATTGTGGTGTGGCTAGTCGGTAAAATATAGGTTATTTTAAAATATGGCCATAGATGTTGAAATATGAAGACGGAAAACATACTTTGAAGCTGCAAAGATATGAACATTTGAGAAGCTATTGAAGATACCAATATTTCTGGCGTTTTTGTCTCACAACGCCATCTGTGCAGGGAAGGACACCGTACTCGTATTTTCAATCGGTGTGGTATCTATCCCTCAGGATATTTCAGAATATCCTAGAATAACCCCCGGATAATCTTGAATAGGATTTATCCCCCCCCCCCCCCGGATATTCTAGAATATCCCCCCTGTATTGTGGTTTATCAGCTGGAGTTAAAGCAGGATGGGGGATATTTGCCCATAAGTACGCAGCATCCCATCTTATCCCTCCCTTCTCCATTATGAATTATCCCCAACGAATTTTTTGCTTGGGGGGGGGGGGGCTTTTTCTTCTATTTCTTCATGTTCCCTTCCATCTACAATCTTTCTCTGCCACACACAAAAGCATAGGAAAACGCATAGATAAACACATTGTATGAATAGCATCTTGATCTTGGCAAATCATGAGAAAACATCAAAGTCTAGAGCAACATCACTCTTGGACGGGGTAAGGAGAGAGAGAGAGAGAGAGAGAGAGAGAGAGAGAGAGAGAGAGAGAGAGAGAGAGAGAGAGAGGGAGAGAGGGAGAGAAAGAGAGAGAGGGGGAGAGAAAGAGAAGATGGGAGGGAGAGAAAGAGAGGGGGTGGGGGAGAGACAGCAACGGACGTATAGGAATAAGTAGAACAGAATGCGGTTTAATAAGAAACCGATGACAGAGTTAATTTAGACCAACGCTATACATTTGGAAGTAAAGGCCAGGATATCCTGGCATATCCGGGAAGTTAAAATTTAACGGGGAATACTCCAGAATGTCACACCAGCCGAAACTGTTTCGCCTTCTATTGCCTGTGAGTTACGACGTATGAGACCGAAACCCTGTTAATGAGCACGCGACTTTATACCGTTACTTCTCCAGCTCGCGTCATTCCTTGAGATTCCGAGTCCCACAGACACCAACCAAATCCCTCGCTCATTTCGGTAGTTTGTGCTGTTATGCCAGGGCGAGCCAAAGTTACGTTTCTTGGAAACTTGCTAATTTTTATTATCTTTCATACTTTCATTCTTATCACAGAAATGTTTAAAAAAGAAGAGGAGGGTATTATAGTATTATTTTGGGCGATGTAGCCAAAAATATTCACACTAGGTTTTTTCTTTTGTGAGCTATTTGTTTCTACATTCTGAAAATGTCACGGTGGTCGTTTAGCCAAGGAAAAGATGAAGGTGACCGGCGAGCGAGCCAAACGCAATATCCTAAAGCTGGATTTTCATGTGTACTGAAACGGAAACGGCAACCCAGACGTCAAAAACCTTTTAAGTAGTGAAATAGAACGAATATTTTAATCTGTATGGGGGACACGGTGGTCCAGAGGCAAGGTGCTCCCTTCTAATGCCGAAGGTACCGGGTTCAAATCCCCGTCTGTGCAGGCATGTTGGAATTTTGGGATTTTGCTCATATTTTTATGTCCCTAATCACAAGGTAGGTAGGATCGAGCACCTAGTCTTCTCGGATAGGGACGAAAAATTCGGAGGGCCTGTATGCACAGATCGCTCGCTAAAGATACCTTGGCAGTTGGAAATCGTGAAGAGCAGGCCTAACAAGGCCGCTGCCCAGGCAAAATTCGAAAAAACGAATCCCTATCACAACAAGAAAAATAGTAAGCAAGGAAAGTGAGGTGTAAATGCCAAGGGCAGCGATCCTCCTATAAAAGATATTTAAACACAAATTTTAATCTGTACGGCAACGCCATTTCAGTGCACGTGGAAACACTCATTCTTTTTACTGCTTGGTAGATTTGGGCCGTTTCCGTTTTCTCACACATGAAAAAACAGCTTCACCCTTGCACTTTGACCAACAATTCACCGTGCAAACAAAACCCAATGTGGCTTTTTGGCCCAAATAATCACTCTAGTTTTGTTTAGATTTCAAATAGCCTGAAATAACATTGCTGAAGCCGGCGCTTCTCTTGATTCTGGTTTGTTGTGTTTGACGTCACAAAACCTGTGCTCTCACGTCATTTTGCGTCGGATGTCCCAGGGCCATAAGTTGCGTTCTCCCAAGAGTTTCAATTCTTCTTTTTGGATAGCTGTTTGCTAGTAGCACGCATGCTAAGCTGCCATGCCAAAAAACAACAACAGCTTTGCAAATGGGCATGCTCACCCGCCGTGCACTGGGGGCCGTGAATGCCGCGTATACATCACAGTTGAAGGGCGTTTTTCCAAAACTGGATAAGTTAGATTTTGCATGAGTTATCGCCACTTTCAGATAGTCATGCAAAATTGGTGTAAACACTCTGGACATAGCAAGTTTTAGTTGAACGCTTACACCCCATTTTACACTAATTTTGAATTATTATCTCAAAGGCCCCATAACTCATACAAAATTTGACTCATCTTATTGTGCAAAATCGCTCTTCAATTTTGGATGACGTAAGTTAATTAGGGTACAGATATCTAAGCCTACATCAAATCTGCTGTCTACACGGAAAGCACGAACAACTGGCTCTGTGGCATCAGCCACAAATGTGAAACCTACAGACAAAATCAACATTTTTATTGCGAAAACTGGCAGGTCTAAACTTTTACGTTGAAAAGACGAAGTTTGTGGTGGACGACACTTCATAAGAAAAGCAGCCAACAATTTTTACTTGACATGTCTTTTTGAACAGTAAGAAAAGTCTTTGCTGTGGATGACACCATCAAGTTGGCGGCTTTCATCCAAGATGAAGACAGAACTCGAATTTATGTCTTCTCGAAATGAGATGATTATAAAATTTATGTCCTATGGAAAAAGAAAAAAAAAAGAAAAGGAAAAAAAATGCGGAAAATTTATATCGCAGACGAGAATATTCTTGGCACGGAATCTTTTCAAGTTCGTCTCTGATTGATCCAAGAGACATTGTATGCAAATTGGCAACGTGGATTGTCCAGGTCACATTAAAAAAGTAGCCTTTCTTTAGGTAGGCCTACTATAGTAAGCCACCACAAGGACTGAATATGGATTTTAAATAAAGGCTTGAAACTGGCCTGCCCTCATTTATTTTGATCTGGTTTTCACAAACTTTACATGTCCAAATACTAACATAACTAAAGTTTTTGTACCTTGATGTGGTTCAGATGATCAGTTTTTGGTTCATGGTGCACCAGCTGGAAAACTGCGATGGTGCGGCCTGCAGGCTTTTCTCCATAAATCTTGTCACTAAAAAAAATAGAAAAATGAAGACATGGAGGTAGGTTTGTACTATCAATAAAATGACAAATAAATCTGTCTCTAATTAGAACGACAACCTGGCCTGTTGCCTCGGAGAACACATAGATCTATGTGATATTTGAAGCCTTCTTTCAAACAACAACGTGTAAAGAGTGATGTGGAAAAAAAGAATGGTGAAACACGAAATTCCCGATCATTCTTTTCGATTCTACGCGACAGAAATGCGTCTCCTTTTTTTTTTTTTTTTTGCTTCTACGTAAATAAATTAATAAAAAAAAGATTGCATTTTGTCCCAAATGGGTGTGTCCACGTAACTGCTCTTGTCCGCGGCATCCTATCCGCTATTTTTACGGGCAATGACGTAAAACACTCTTTTACTCTGTACACTTGTCCACAGCATCCGTTCCGCTCCTCTCCTCACCGTTATAAAGGCAAAGACAGTTTTTCATACATCGTCTTCCATGAAAGTAACGGAGCGGAGATGCTGTTGACAAGAGCGGTCATTTGGCGTCAAAACTAGAGTCCGTGCATAAAGTCTTATAAATTCTGGTCACTGAGTGAGGCGGCATTTGATACTTACACCTTCGCCTTCTAGTACATGTACTGCTAAAGTATGACTATCTCACAAGAACCATTTCTTAACCTCGACATAGTTTTATGCCAATTCTACTTACACACATTTATACTTGCATTACAGACTGTGTTCTTTGTGAGTATCATGCAAGTTACGTGCTGTTCTCGTCTCTTCATGAACTTGAAACGGAGCAGATCAGAGCGCTAAGATAAAGGACAAACTCACCCTTTTGTTTTCGGCTGTTGTTACTTGTACGTACGTACCCGAATCGTTTTGCTCTAGGGGCGCGTACTTGTACGTATCGATCCCTAACCCCACCCTTATCCTCAAACCTAAATCTTATCGAATCCCTAACCCTGCCCCCCCTACCCTTTCAACCAAAGAACGGGAGGAAAAGAAAAAGAAAATCTGAAAGAATAATTAATTAAGGCTGCTGTTAGGAGGATTTCGGGAGGAGCTCTCTAGCTCGCTCTGGATTCACAACAGGCTTTAAAATACGTGCCCCTATCGCAAAAACAAACTTGGGGGACGTATTTTGTTGTCAGGGGCTCTATGCACTTGAATTTTATACCAAACTTTGGTCGCCTGCCGGTTCCATAAAATTCTTATTTTTTATTTTGTTCACGAACGCGACGCGAAATCATGTAACCTGCCATTCATATTGTCTTATATGAATATTTTGCGAATGTAGAGCAAACACTATGTTTTAAAATTATGAAATAGTCAGGGCTTTAACAACTAGTACTCTGCACTTCAAGAGCACGGAAGTCATAATGTGATAAGACATGAAGGTTCGTGTAACCCTTGCCTAACCTTCACACGCCTAGCCAATCAAACGCAACCAGAGCCGTTGATTTCTTGATGAGCAACACCAAGCCCCAATCATCATCGTTATGATTGTAGTAACTACTCCTAGAATGGGCGCCATTCAATCTACATTCCCGGGAATAATCAAGCTTCCAACAATTGCTCAATTTTCATTAAGCCCAGACATCTATGGTTTCCACAAGTGCTTGTATAAACATGGTTTCTTCTTCTCCCACATTTTTTAACTCCAGAACATTCTTTTGTTCCTGTTTGTGGACCCTTTGGTTTTTCTTTACTCACCACAATGAAGAGTGGACGTTGTGATTGTTGGGATATTTAAGGGTATTGCGCCGGGTATGTGCACAGATACCAAGAGACAGACTGACAGACAGACAGTCAGACAGGCAGAGCCAGGCGGTCAAACAGCTAAGCAAATAGATAGATAGATAGATAAATAGATAGATAGATAGATAGATAGATAGATAGATAGATAGATAGATAGATAGATAGATAGATAGATAGATAGATAGATAGATAGACAGACAGGCAGACAGTCAGACAGGCAGAGCCAGGCGGTCAAACAGCTAAGCAAATAGATAGGTAGATAGATAAATAGACAGACAGGCAGACAGACAGTCAGACAGGCAGAGCCAGGCGGTCAAACAGCTAAGCAAACAGATAGATAGATAGATAGATAGATAGATAGATAGATAGATAAATAGACAGACAGGCAGACAGTCAGACAGGCAGAGCCAGGCGGTCAAACAGCTAAGCAAATAGATAGGTAGATAGATAAATAGACAGACAGGCAGACAGACAGGCAGAGCCAGGCGGTCAAACAGCTAAGCAAATAGATAGATAGATAGATAGATAGATAGATAGATAGATAAATAGACAGACAGGCAGACAGTCAGACAGGCAGAGCCAGGCGGTCAAACAGCTAAGCAAATAGATAGGTAGATAGATAAATAGACAGACAGGCAGACAGACAGTCAGACAGACAGAGCCAGGCGGTCAAACAGCTAAGCAAATAGATAGATAGATAGGTAGATAGATAAATAGTCAGACAGGCAGACAGACAGTCAGACAGGCAGAGCCAGGCGGTCAAACAGCTAAGCAAATAGATAGATAGATAGGTAGATAGATAGATAGACAGACAGGCAGACAGTCAGACAGGCAGAGCCAGGCGGTCAAACAGCTAAGCAAATAGATAGATAGGTAGATAGATAGATAGACAGACAGGCAGACAGACAGATAGATAGATAGATAGATAGATAGATAGATAGATAGATAGATAGATAGATAGATAGATAGTTAGATAGATAGATAGATAGATAGATAGATAGAAAGACAGACAGATAGATAGATAGATAGATAGATAGATAGATAGATAGATAGATAGATAGATAGACAGACAGACAGACAGACAGACAACAGATAGCTGGACAGATACTTTGGTGAGCTATGGGTTAAAAAACAAAGCGATGCGGTAGGACGACAAGATTTTTGTTTCGTTGCCGGGAGACGCACAAATTCAGGCCCATATTTATGTCCCGGTCAACTCCTGGAATATCATCGTTCACTGCGTGCATGTTTTCTTCAACACGTCTTTTTCCTCATAGTTTACACACAAAAATGCACAAACTGGGAGAAAACACAACAAATTGAAGGTAATCCTAAAAGGCAACGAAGCTCATTGTGAAATCAGTAGGATTTGCATGAGACATCGAGACCCATACTTCAGTTTGCAATTTAGAGAGACGTAGAATTTGTAAAGGTTAAAATTTAGAAGAGATCTAGAATTTGTAAGATCTGCTGGGCTCTAGATCATTCATTATGATGGTTAGTTTCGGCACGAAGTAGACCATGTGTGATTTGACGTTGTATTGCATTGTCTAAGAACTCGGCGCTTTAAGACCAATGATAATTCACTCAGCGTTTCCTGTTTCAAAGATCAATGCTTTGAAGACACTTCTTACTTCCACAGATATATAGGCCTACTTCAACAACAGCAACAGCAACAATGACAGCAGCAACAGCAATAACAATAACAACAACATTACAAATACAACAGAACAACAACAACAACAATAACACAACAACAACAACAATACCACAACAGCAGCAGCAGCAGCAGCAACAACAACAGCAGCAACACAACAACAGCAGCAGCAACAGCAACAACAACAACAACACAACAACAGCAGCAGCAGCAGCAACAACAAGAACACAGAACAACGACAGCAACACCAATAACAACAACAACAACGACAACAACAGCATCAAAACGACAACAACCACAACATAACATCAACAGCAACAACAACCACCACAACAACATCAAGATAACAGCAACAACAACAACAACAGCAGCAACAACATAATGATAACAATAACAACAATACAATAACAACAACAAAAACATCAACATTAACAACTAGAACAAACTAAGACATCAACTCGATCGGCGAATGGTCTATACTAAATATCCGTGGCTCTCTTTTCTGTCGGTGTGAAGCGCATCGATCCCTTTGTTTGTGTGCCGTAGATCAATCTAATGAGGTGCGAACAATTGAATACAATTTTGAATTGGCCGTTAGGCCTACAAAAAACTAAACTTGAACTTGTTCATATTTTTGGGCTGACTGAACCTATTTAGAGCCATTCGTAAGTTCTTGCGCCCCGTGGAAATACACAAACGGGTATAGTTTACCGCACCGACCTACTTTTAGTGGTTTCGCGGAGCAAATCGACCAATAGTGAAACCTCTCTATACTTACTCTGGTATACACAAATCGTTCACTCGTTCACGGGGAAGACACATTTTAGTTTTTCTCCCCGTTTGGTACCGCAAAAATGGTTTTTAGTCATTCGATCTACTGTACAAAGGGAACTACAGCAAACTCCAAACCAGAATGTAGTCTCCAGCAGTGTTCATCACGGTGGAGCGCAAGCTGTCTTACGGGGGTCAATATTTTGGTGGGGCATGGAACTTCAAAATGGGGCGCAGAGACAGATACTGTATAGGTAGAATGCGCATGACGTCACAGAGTGTTTTGGTTTTGTTCTCACGTCATTGCGGATATCTGCCATTTTAGTTGTAAGGACCGACGCATAACCATGGCGATGGTAGCACTGATTTTGATTCGTTAGCTGATTTGCGCTGTGAGCAATCCAGGCGCCGCGAACCAATCGGCGGGGAGCTAAAAAAAAAACGTTCACTACAGTAAACAATGACACGTGTGTTCACGCACATGGGTCTCATTCGGTCAATTCTTTCACTTCCTTTCCTTTGTTTACACGGGTGGTGGGGAATCTGACCAGCTTGGATCCATCCTTTCCACTCCTGTCATAACAGTCCACTGCAATGCAGCCAGCAGGCATTTTAACCACTTAGACATATCTCGAAGTTACACTCGTCAGCTGATCCACCAGGCATTTTTGGTGCCGGAAGTACAAAACAAAAACACTCTGTGACGTCATTCGCAATGGGCCTATAGACCCTTTTCACTTCCGCGTTACGGTTGTTTGCGGGGAGCCGCACGGCTTCGAAAAGCACCGTATAGGGCAAAAACCTCCACTTGCCTTAGTGATGGCATCTGAATATGTGCACAGTCTAAGCAAAGATGCACTTTTATGCCAGAACCAGCACGTAACGGGTTTGTACAGTTCGGTGCCCAACAAGAGGATGGCATCGTTCGACCGTTGTCCATCGCTTCCGCCCTACAAGTGGGGCACACCGCCATTTTTTTGCAAATCACGTGATATGGAGGACGGTAAATGAAAAGGGTCTGTACTCACTTTTCCGATCTTGGTGGTTTTGTTTTTTTATTTAAATTGAAGTGGGGCGTGAGACGAAAACTATTGAGAAACACTGGTTTACAGTATATGTGGACAATTGTTTCCGTACGGTTAAGAATGAAACTTAAGCCCCTGCAAATTTCAGATAAATCCAACTGCCAGTTTGCGAGAAAATTGACGTGAATGTCGCTCAGTCTAAAAAGTGGATGTCGTTCGGCCTAAAAAGTGGATGTCGCTCTGTCTAAAAAGATGCAACGAAACAGGACATTGCAAGACAGGTTTATGAGCAATTAAAGTGTTGTTAATGGAGATGAAACGTTGATTTACATAAATATATGTATTTATGATCTCACAGCGACTGCAAATACCAGTCTAAACCAGTAAATTATGAAAAGTTAATCCACATAAGCGGATTTTTAAAAATGTATATTTAAAACATGAGATCCCTGCATCCTCCCTATCCCCATCCCCGTCCACAAATTCTCTCGTGCATCCCTGCCCCCCTCCCCCTCACTCCCACCACCCCATCAAAATGGGGAGGGGACAGTTTTATTCACTCCGTCATTCCCCGCCACGTTCATATATAAATGCCATTGCTGAAAACACTACACCAGACTTGGCGATTATTTTGGCCAGTCCATCTACAGCAGTTGAACAGTTGAAGTTGCCGCTTCAGAGAAGAAGAAACAGACATGGAGCGTTTTCAGTCTAGTAGAGGCCCTGGATGTTTGATTTTTCTCTTGGCGCTTTGTGCAGTGAGCAGACAAATCACAGGTGATGCAGTGAGCAAGGAAATCAGAGATGATGCAGAGAGCGAGGAAATCGAAGATGAAGCAGTGGACAACCCGATCAGTGGTGGTTCAGTGACCAGTGAGTTCAGTGCCACTGTTGGTTCACCGGGAAATGATGGTACAGTGGACAACCCGTTCGATGGTGGTGCAATGAGCAGCTCGTTCGGAGGTGGTGCAGTGAGCAACCAATTCGGTAGTGGTGCAGTGAGCAACTCTTTCGGTGGTGGTGCAGAGAGCAACCCTTTCGGTGGTGGTGCAGTGAGCAGCTCGTTCGGTGGTGGTGCAGAGAGCAACTCTTTCGGTGGTGGTGCAGTGAGCAGCCCCTTCGGTGGTGGTGCAGTGAGCAACCACTTCGGTGGTGGTGAAGTGAGCAACCCTTTCGGTGGTGGTGCAGTGAGCAACCCGTTCGTTGGTGGTGCAGTGAGCAACCCGTTCGGTGGTGGTGAAGTGAACAACCAATTCGGTGGTGGTGCAGTGAGCAACCCTTTCGGTGGTGGTGCAGTGAGCAACCCGTTCGGTGGTGGTGCAGTGAGCAACCCGTTCGGTGGTGGTACAGTGGGCGGCCAAGTCGGCGGCGGTGCAGTGGGCAGCCAATTCGGTGGTAAGTGTAGTGGACAGCCTATTCAGTAGTGGTAAGTGTAGTGGACAGACAATTCAGCGGTAAGTGTAGTGGACAGCCTATTCAGTAGTGGTGAATGTAGTGGACAGCCTATTCAGTAGTGGTAGGTGTAGTGGACAGACAATTCAGTGGTAAGTGTAGTGGACAGCCTATTCAGTAGTAGTAAGTGTAGTGGACTGGCAATTCAGAGGTAAGTGTAGAGGAAAGACAATTCAGTAGTAAGTGTAGTTCAAAGCCAATTCAGAGGTAAGTGTAGTGAAAAGCCTATTCAGAGGTAAGTGTAGTGGAAAGCCAATTCAGAGGTAAGTGTAGTGGACAGCTTATTCAGTGATAAGTGTAGTGGAAAGCCAATTCAGAGGTAAGTGTAGTGGAAAGCCAATTCAGTGGTCAGTGTAGTGGACAGCCAATTCAGTGGTAAGTGTAGTGGAAAGCCAATTCAGAGGTAAGTGTAGTGGACAGCCAATTCAGTGGTAAGTGCAGTGGAAAGCCTATTCAGTGGTAAGTGTAGTGGAAAGCCAATTCAGTGGTAAATATAGTGGAAAGCCAATTCAGTGGTAAGTGTAATGGAAAGCCAATTCAGTGGTAAGTGTAGTGGAAAGCCTATTCAGTGGTAAGTGTAGTGAAAAGCCAATTCAGTGGTAAGTGTAGCGGAAAACCAATTCAGAGGTAAGGGTAGTGGAAAGCCAATTCAGAGGTAAGTGTAGTGGAAAGCCAATTCAGAGGTAAATGTAGTGGAAAGCCTATTCAGTGGTAAGGGTAGTGGAAAGCCTATTCAGTGATAAGTGTAATGGAAAGCCTATTCAGTGGTAAGTGTAGTGAAAAGCCAATTCAGTGGTAAGTGTAGTGAAAAGCCAATTCAGTGGTAAGTGTAGTGAAAAGCCAATTCAGTGGTAAGTGTAGCGGAAAACCAATTCAGAGGTAAGTGTAGTGGACAGTCTATTCAGTGGTAAATCTAGTGGACAGCCAATTAAGTAGTAGGTGTAGGGGACAGCTCAGTACATTTTATTCATATCTTTTTAATCTCTTCATTGCATCTTCTCCAAGCGAAGCATTTATTTTGCATATTGTTATTTTTATCGTTGTGGCATCAACAGTGGAAATGCGTTCCACTTCTCTTAGAACATCATTTTGCAATTTCATTACAAAATTCTACTTGTGTTATGATCGTTAAGTGTAGACACGCGTGCTTTCATCGTACACACAATAATAATAATAATACACAGCATTTATACGGCACTTCATCCCGTTGACAACCAGGTTCTAAGCGATTAAACACATACGAGTATATGTCATACAACCACGTGCACAATACACAGGCAAACTCAGGAGAAAACAAAAAATGGACATTCAGAGTGTAAAAAGATGACTCTTCAGCTGATGTTTAAAAGCCATAGAATGTCCAGTCTCTCTCAAACCCAGAGGCAGAGAATTCCAAATCTGAGGCCATTGGAGAGAAAAAGATTTTTAAGGGGGGGGGGGGTGTCTTGAAATCGAAATTAGGCTTAAAAATACCGATATCGCGATTTTGTACTTTTCGGTTAGTTTATCCATTTAGGAACACTATTTTACTAACCAAATGTCACTTTTGAATGTTTATAACCCTGAAATATGCCTTTTAGTGAGGTGGGGGGTCAAGAAAAAGGCACAAGAATCATGCCATTGGGCTGCAAAATTTGCCCTAAATAACATCTTAGTGTTGCTATCAAAACCCCTAGGCTACTCCTCCCTACACATCTGTCATAAGCCTTTGGTAGTTTGGAAATCATTGTTGAGGCTCAGCACATCAGTAATGATGACTTTAGCCATGTGTAACACGTTTCAATAACATTTTTATTGAAAAAAACGTTCAAATGCGATTTTCTCGAAATTGCACTTTTGATCAGTGATTTGTGAACTAGTTTTTTATTTATTGACCAATTGGTATAAAATTTGGCTAACAGCATGTTTGAACAAATAAAAATTTTCATACAGAAGGAAATTTGTTTAACTTTTCATTTTTTTTTTTTTTTGGTTGAATTTTTTTGTGATAGAAAATAAGAAAAAATGGAATTCCGCTACATACCATTTTCAAAAATTTATAACAAAAGATCTGTCAGAGGTATCAAAATTCCCTTCTGTATAAGTTTTTAATTGGATTGAATAAGACATAAGAGAAGTTTCAAATAAATCCAGTATAATTTGGCAAAGCCTATCTATATTGAATTTGGTACTTTTTGGGGACTCAAAATCCAAGATGGCGGCGCTTCCATGACAACAATATGACAAACAAATTTTTTTACATTTTTTTTCTGCTAATTCAGACATCCTGAATTCGATTATAATAGTTAAAATTGTCTATTTCTCATAGTAACAAAAAATCGCCTTCAGGACCCGCACCTTGGGAATTTTAAACTTTTTAGTGTCAGCAGATGATCTGAGATGCCGTGATGGTACATAGGGAGTCAAAAGATCGGGGAAATAAATTGGTGCGTTTTGGTACATGCATTTGTGACACAGGATAGCCAGCTTACACATTATTCGTTTTCTACATAAAACTCTCTGTGAGCCAGTCAGTCTGTCAGTCTGCTTGTATAACGATGAGCCCAGTTCTCTGTTTCCTTCGCTTATCTCTCTAAGTGGGTTTCCCAGCGTATCCATTCGTACATGGAAAGAGATCGCCCTATCACCATACCGTGCAAATGCGAAGATATAATGTTAAAGGAAACAAAACAGCTGGTTCACTTGAAATGTATGCCTTATTTAAACCAAATACATGTTTAGTTATGTAGAAAAACATTTTAAATATTGTGTCGCTCCTTGGTCAGTGACCCCCCCCCCCCCCCCCCAATGAACTCTTTCAAAGAATTCATAGACTACTTGGCATAAAAACATAAACAAACGGTAGCTGTGGGAATGCATATACGCGGATTCATGGTAGAGAATGCGATACATTTATTGTTTGTTTATACATTTGTCTGCATGAATTTGGACATTGGTGGTCCAATTTTTGTACTACTTCTAGTAAAGTGAGTGTGAATTGAGAAAACCAGGCTTAAAACGGCAACATGACATTTTGAGTTCTGTACATAAAATAAAAAACAAGACATTTCTGATAAATTGAAGTCAGTGACCCCCCTAAAACAAGATTTTGAGAAAACGGCATTTAACCCTGTAAGTGGCAATAGCTAATTGACCAAGTAATATTGGAGTGATTGTTGTTAGGAGACCGTAGTGTAATTACAAAGCCGTTATAGAGATCATAGTGAGTAGTGTTCACTGCTCATCTACAGTTTACCCCGTAACTTCCCACCGTCCCCTAAACAACAGCCAAGTTGGAAGTTTGTGTCGGACCCATATTTTCACTTCAAAGCCGTTTGTCTCAAACATGCCGGGTTTTCTCATGCACACTCACTGTGTTCTCTGTATTGGTGAATTGAATGCGTGTTGAAGAATGACTGTGAAGCGCCGAGGGATTGCTTTTGACGGAGTGAAGCGCGCGCTATATAAATGTGCTGTTTATCATTATTGTTATTATTATTATTATTATTATTCCTGTATTGAACTGCATCAAATTCAGCACACCATACAATATCGTAACATGTGTGAACATTCAACCTTTCCTGGCAGGATCCGGAACGAGGTCATGTATTTTGGATGACAATTATATCGGCCACGAACAGGAATACACACATCACGAACCAGGCGCTTGCCTACGGTACAGGTGCCAGAACGGCCAGCTGATCCTTGCAGAGGCCTGTACGTACTTCTTCTTTTTTGTCTTAAAATAACAATTATAATTTAACATGTCAGAAGCCGAAGAGCCCAAGCTACGGCCCAGTTTTCGCTGATAAGATAAGATAGGATAAGATAAAAATAAGAAAAGATAGGATAAGATAAAAATAAGAAAAGATAGGATAAGATAAAAATAAGAAAAGATAGGATAAGATAAAAATAAGAAAAGATAAAAATCACTTTATAATTCCATGAGGGAACTTCTCTTTCATAGAGTACTAGCTGAGTACATGTTCGATGAACAGGTTTGTGTAGGTTGGGTATTTTTGGGGTGGGGGGGGGGGGAGTAAAATTTAAGACGCCTGTGAACTAAGAAAGGCATTAATGCTGCATAGATAGCTTATAGGTAGAATGCGCATATCCACCATCTTGTCTGTCCGGACCCACTTAAGGCGTCGCGAACATATCGGCGGCGAGTTCACTACAGTAAACAATGACACGTGTGTATACGCACATGGGAGACTTCCTTTCCCTTGTTTACACGGATGGTAGGGAATCGGACCAGTTTGGATACATCCTTTCCACCCCTGTCACAACAGTCAACTGCAATGCAACCAGCAGGCATTTTAACTGCTTAGACACATCTCGAAGTTACACTCATCAGCTGATCCACCGGCCATCTTGTTTGGCGGAAGTACAAAACAAAAAACTCTGTGACGTCATGCGCATTCTACCTGTAAGAGAGATGCGACAACAAAGGACACCACTTCAGACCGAAAGGAATAAGGACAAAATCCGAGATGCGTAGGGTCATCCCCAAAACTCAGCGATAGGACAGTACACAGTGTGCAGTGGTGCGCACAGAAAATTTTCAGGAAGTGATGATGTCATAAAAACCTACAGCATGTCAATGAGCCTAGTGAAAATTGGGGAAACAATAAATTTCCAATAAAATAAACTACACCGATTTGAGACTTCTATTAAAAACTGTGCACTCCTACATCCATTCTGATGTACCATATAAAATTTAAAGTCTGAGTGTTCAGTGGTTCAGAAGCCTTTTGGAACGAAAAATCTCAAGTCCAGAAATATATATAGTATAGATTTAAGGGCACATACATGGTACATACATCTTATTCATCACTGCATAAACATAATCATAATCCAATGTCAGGCTGTTACATGGAATTGCGGTACATGGCATGGAACCTTAGTGAAATATGGCATACATCCATTTGTATTTGTATTTTGTATACTACTTTAATCCCATTTGGGAAATTTGCCTTTGTGTCATTGCACCCAGTTACAACTGGAGCAGGCACGTCGTCGCCACAGTGCAGCGCCGATCGGAGGTCTTTTGGGGGGGGGGAGGAGATGAGGTGGGAGGGGAGATGGAGGGAGTGGGATGAATTTTATTTCATTTTGCCCGGGCAGCGGCCTGTTCGGCCTGCTCTTTTCGATTTCCAACTGCCAAGGTATCTTTAACGTGCGCAACATGCACACGTGCCCTCCGAATTTTTCCGTCCTTATCCGAGAAGTCTAGGTACTCGATCCTACCCCCCAATAGGATCAGGGACACGAAAATATGAGAAAAATCCCAAAACTTCCAGCATGCCTGTACCGGCCGGGGTTTGAACCTGGTACCCTTGGCATGAGAGGCGAGCACCTTGCCTCTAGACCATTTTGTCCCCTATCAATAATGTCTTGTTGAGGCGGACTGCGGAGGACAAAAACGATCTTCTGTGTATTTCTCTGTTTGCTTTGATACGTATTAGTCTGTTGCTCCTGGATGATGTAGAAATTTGCTGAAATATAGGATATGGACAGTGCATATCCGTACAACGCACACAATTCGCTGACGTGGAACACACACCGGAATACTATATTACTGACCTTGTTAATTTGCATAGTTTTTAAAAATATGAATCGGCTTAGTAGCAAAACAATCCGACTTCTGCTCGGAGATTGCATGATCTGCGCTAATAATATATACTTGAGTGTACGCCGATCACCAATGCCTACCCCAACCCCTTTTCGCCTGATTAGTCAATCTGACTACCGCCCATTGATACAAACTGACTAGACCTTCACACCCCCAGGTCCATCTGACTATTCCATGTGTTGTCACTTTAAATTCGTGAACACCATACCAAGTTTTGTTTCAGCAAAACCTTCACCAGTCGAGCTTTTGGTATACATGTTGTACGGATATACACTTCCGAAATATAGACTCTTTTCACTTCCGCGTTACGGTTGTTTGTGGCATCGAAAAGCACCGTGTAGGGCAAAAACCTCCACTTGCCTTATTGATGGCATCTGAATATGTGCACAGTCTAAGCAAAGATGCATTTTTATGCCAGAACCAGGGGTTTGTACAGTTGGGTGCCCAGCAAGAGGATGGCGTCATTCGACTGTTGTCCACCGCTTCCGCCCTATAAGTGGGGCACGCCGCCATTTTGTTTGCAAATCATGTGATATGGAGGACGGTAAATGAAAAGGGTCTATAGGCCGGAGACTGTTACCTAAGATGGATAGAAATTGAGGCGGTTAGACTTAAAAGGGATCTAAGGGCCATTTGGCTGCTTTTGAGAAAAAAGCGAAAAACAACATTAACTTCTGTACAAACCAGTGGCATCAGCCTGCATTGACAAGCTTGAGTCACAGGGCACGAGCTACCCAGCCAGCATTCCTACTTCAGTGCGACATAGATTTGTACAGGATTTTCAACAGTTGGTAGAATTACCGTAAGGGCGGGTTCCCGATGTCGGCGAGATGACGTAACCAGTAGATCTATGTAGGGCCGATGTCATTCCTATGTGCAAACTTGACGTCAATCCTACGCAACGTATTTCGGATTGCCGGCTGGGTGATCAGAAAGTATTGTATTTGCGCTTTGTATACTTCTCTAGTCAAATGTGGGAAATTTGCCTCAGTGTCATTGCAGCCCAATTACAACTGGAGCAGACACGTCGTCGCCACAGTGCAGTGCTGGTAGGAGGTGTTTTTTTTGGGGGGGGGGGGTGGAGGAAGTGGTAAGAATGTGTTTTTATTTTAATTTTGCCCCGGGCAGCCGCCTGTTCGGCCTGCTCTTCTCGATTTCCAACGGGCAGGGTATTTTCAACGTGTGCAACGTCCACACGGGCCCTCCGAGTTTTTCATCCACATCCGAGAAGACTAGATGCTCGATCATACCAACCACAGGACCAGGGACAGGAAAATGTGAGAAAAAGCCCAAAATTCCAACATGCCTGCACCGTCGGGGATTCGAACCCGGTACTTTCGGATTGAGAGGCGCTTTTTTTGCCTCTGTCTGCATGAATCATATAATAATGGAGCTTGGGCCCAACTTTGCCACCGCAAAGGCTTTTTTACCACGCAAGGTAGAGAAATGAAACTTGGCACATGTATGTAAAATGTATCAAGCCTGTACGTGTCGTGCTCATTTTTTCCCAAAACTCTTTACTTTTGCCAGAAATTCAGTTATAATTATCAGTTATCAATTCATGATTGCGAATACGAGGTGATAATGTACTTCCGTCAATTTCGTCATTTCCGATTCTTACCGGAAATGTAAACTAGAGTTCACGATCCAGCCACGCCAAGAAAACTTTGATACCGAGTATAGTGTTATACAGATGAGGTGAGTGCCATTCATTCATACCAAGAAAACTGTGCGTAAATACTTAGATCATTTTTTACGAACACATGAGCCCATGAACAATTCTCGGTTCGCACTACTGTGCACTGTGTACTACTGTAATACTATCCTATCTATCTTCTCTTTAGTTTGCTTTGTATTGTTTGGGTTTTATTTCTCACGCGGGGCTTTGCAACATACAACCTTTTCTTTTTGCCCAATTTTGACTTATCTATCTATTGATCGCCGATTTTATGTGGATGACCCAAAGTGTCTCGACATCAATGTCTTTGTCCTGATTCCTTTCGGTCTGGAATGGTGCACTTTGTTTTTTACCGTTCGAAGAATGGGGCAGTTACTAGTTCCTATAAAGCTGCGACGTTACTTTCCTTTGAAGCAATGACCACCCAGAAACATTAAATAAAATACCGCACTAAAGGTTTCCCTCTATAAAAATTGTCCTTTCCATTTATTTTTATGGTACTGCATAACTAGAGCTCTTTTCATCGATCTAAGCAACTTGAGATTAAGTTAGAAAACAGAAATGATGATTTCAGATTAAAATACATCGAACTGAATTTTGTTCCCAGCCATTCTGGATTCGCCTAGCAATATGCCATCATTGTTAAAAGGTGATTGATGAATATAAGGAAATAGTGATTGTAAATTCCAAATACAAAAGTTTGTTGTTTTTTAAAAAACATTTTTAACATCTTCGCTGCTATGTCAGGTACCCCGCCACCCCTTCCTCCTCACCTCAAAAACCAAACAACAGCAACAACAGCTATGTTAAAATTGCACTAAAACCCCTGGTCGGTGCAGGCATGTTGGAATTTTGGGAATTTTCTCACATTTTTCTGTCCCTGATCCTATGGGAGGTAGGATCGAGCACCTAGTCTTCTCAGATAAGGACGAAAAATTTGGAAGGCCCGTGTGCACGTTGCGCACGTTAAAGATACCTTGGCAGTTGGAAATCGAGAAGAGCAGGCCGAACAGGCCGCTGCCCGGGCAAAATGAAATAAAATTCATCCTTACCCCACTCCCTCCCTCCCCTCTCATCACCCCCCCTGCCCACCCTCCCAAACAACAACAACAACAACAACAATAACCCCGCCGACCAGCGCTGCACTGTGGCGACGACGTGCCTGCTCCAGTTGTAACTGGGCTGCAATGACACAAAGGCAAATTTCCCGAATGGGATTAAAGAAGTATACAAAATACAAATTGTTAATCTATTCACTCATTTATCTTTTATTTTAAGCTTCCCAATAAATTATATTTGTAAACTATAATATGTGGCATATTAAGAAAAACAAACAAACAAACAAACACATAGACAGGCAAACAAACAAAACTTGTCGATCGTCGTAGACACGATGACTTCATGTTGTTTGCCTGAGACAGATTCGATTTGCTCTTCTACTGGCCATTAAAATCACAGTAATAATAATAAATAATAAAATATGAAGATGAGCGATAAAGCTCGCAGATAACAGTTTATACGGGGCTAGTGTGCGTCTAGGCACGAGTGGTAGGTCGAGGGCCGTGTGGTAAAATATCGTAACTCGATTTGTACAAAACTTTCAAGAGTGGCCAAAAACTGAATATCTTTCTTTATTAGACTTGATAGTCACGATATTTTAAAGGCGGGATACAAAGAGGGCGAGGGAGGAATGTGCGACAAGGCTGGACAAACCCGACGGATATGGAACCAGCTGGTCACTGGGACAATTAGTAGAAAAACCCTCAAATGGATCTTGGAGCGGGGAGAGGAGCACTTATGGGGATGTCCGATCTGCTAGGATTCTGATTCATACCATCAATCAATCAATCATATTTTAACCCTTAGTTTTCAGAATTTAATCCCCCCCCCCCCACCCCTTCCAACTTCTAACACAACCTGTGGGCTGTCAAGTTCTACGCGTAAGCCAAATACCTCAATTTTTGAAAAGCAGTGGAGTTACGACGGTTTGTCATGCAGCCCTCAATGTGAGAGTACACTGCGGTTCAGGTTTCATGACAAAGACTATAAACAAAAGCCGTGCTTCATTTTGTTTACGGACGCAGCCAAAAGACAGAAGCTGTCTTTCTTTGATGTTAACAGCAAAGCTTGGCAATCTTGCGGTGCTCAATTTGCGAGACACACAACTCATAAGTTTCAAACTACAGTGTCCGTTTAGTACAAAGGGACACGTTGGTCTAGAGCAGGGGTCACCAAACTACGGTCCGGCCCGCGACTTCAGTTCATCCGGCCCGCCGTGGTACTTGATTTTGTTTGATTAAACCAGGGATATCTAGAGCTACGGGATGGGCAATTGCTTATGCGGCCCGCACTTGTAAGTCTGTCAGTTATCCGGCCCTCTGTGAAAAAAGTTTGGTGACCCCTGGTCTAGAGGCAAGATGCTCGCCTCTCATGCCGAAGGTACCGGGTTCGATTCCCGATAGCTGCAGGCATGTTGGTTTTTATTTTGGGTGGGGGGGGGGGAGGGGGGAGAGAATGCTGTCCCTGATCCTGTGCATATGTTAGGTAGGTAGGCTTGAGTACCTAGTCTTCCCAGATAAGGACGAACAACTTGGTGGGCCCGTGTGAGCGTTGTGCACGTTAAAGATACCTTGGCAGTTGAAAGTCGAGAAGAGCAGGCCGAACAAGGCCGCTGCCCGGGCAAAATTCTAAAAAACTAATCCCTACCACAAAAACACACAGAAACGAGAACAAGAACTATTTTTTTTAAAAAGACACAAGAAAAGTGAGGTGTAAATGCCAAGAGCAGTGGAACCTCTTCAAATAAACACCTAAACCTCAACGTTCGTTTAGCATTTTCACTGTTGTCTCTGGTATGACATTATCATATTGAGGAAACCTTGTATATTTTTGTCCTCGGGACAAAAGATTGCCCGAAACTTAAATGAACACAGCAGTTGATACCGAAGCGATTGGGTTAGATCAGTTGACACCAAAGAAAATGAATTCTATAATTTTTGAAACTGTTATTCGGGCTGCAACGTAGCGCAATGGCCAAATTCTACTACAATGAAATACTCCGCTCACTAAGGTTTTTTTGTTTTTTTTAAATAATATGATTATTATTGTAGGTCTAAAACTTTCTTTTTTTTTTTTTTACAAAAGAAAACACACACACACACACACACGCTGTCATTCATTGCCTTAACAGGAGAGCCTACAGTCCATGCACTTTGCAGGTAGAGCCCTCAACCCTCAGCTAAGTATGCTTTACATATGGGCCAAACTCCCAATTTGGGTTGCCAACCCAGATTTTTAAATGTCGCCAGGCTCAGGCCTAAAAGTAGCTAAAACGTCGCTGAAATTCCTATGGAAAGTCGCTAGTTATTGTTAGTCGCTTGTATATCCACCCACACCCCCCCCCCTCCCACAGCAGTAATTTGATGCAAATTTATACATATTTTCATGAACATGCCGACTGATGACTAATTAAAATGCATTGTACAGAATATACTAAACATTTTTTTTTTACTTTAACGTACTGGCGACAACCAACTTTGTGAAACTTTGTCGTAAGCCAAGTTTTTTCGCCTGACCCGTTTCGTATAATAAATAAATGAAATTTTATTAATTAATCCTTGTTGCTATATTCAATTTCTGTGACCTTGTTGTTATGATAACGCTGGTCAACAAGTTCATTTCAGAGGCAGATAAATTTTCAAAATTAGTTGACCAGTGTTATATATTATTATTAAGGCTCGACATGAAAAAAAGTCCAAAAGTATCCAGATTTGGCGCTAGATTTCAGTGAAACTCTCCAGATTTGCGACAGTCGCAAATCGCTCCAAAATGTCGCTAGAAAATTTCAAAAAAGATCCAGATCTAGCTACAAAGTCGCTAAGTTGGCAACCCTGCTCCCACCCCACAGTGTACTTACTTTATGGGTGGCCCTTTAAACCGATATATCAGCGGAGAGGGTAGGTGCAAAATGGCCCCCCCCCCCTTTCCCTCCAAGCTCATAGTAATTTTATGATTAACATCTCCTAGAAAGAAAATGATTGGGGGGGGGGGGGGGAGGGGGGACTTAGCGAAAATTAAAAGAAAAATGTTTTCCAAGAATTGTGACAGTCTATTATTTCCCGCAATTTTTTGCTTAATGCATTTGATGTTTTTTTTTTTTTTTCTTCTCTTTGTTAGTTTGTCGTGACCCGAAGCTGTTCACGTGCTACAAGATAGGGGAGAGGCTCCAGACTGGCCGGTGCACCGAGAGAACTTGTGTGCAGACGGAGGGTTACATCATGATGGCGATTTCTAGAAGAGGTAGGGCAGCAGATAGATAGATAGAATAGATAGATAGAAAGATAGGTAGGTAGGTAGATAGGTAGATAGATAGATAGATAAATAGATAGATAGATAGATAGATAGATAGATAGAAAGATAAGTAGGTAGGTAGATAGGTAGATAGATAGATAGATAAATAGATAGATAGATAGATAGATAGATAGATAGATAGATAGATAGATAGATAGATAGATAGAAAGGTAGGTAGGTAGGTAGCTAGGTAGATAGATAGATAGATAGATAGATAGATAGATAGATAGATAGATAGATAGATAGATAGATAGATAGATAGATAGATAGATAGATAGATAGATAGAAAGATAGGTAGGTAGGTAGATAGGTAGATAGATAGATAGATAAATAGATAGATAGATAGAGAGATAGATAGATAGATAGATAGATAGATAGATAGATAGATAGATAGATAGATAGATAGATAGATAGATAGATAGGTAGGTAGGTAGATAGGTAGATAGATAGATAGATAAATAGATAGATAGATAGATAGATAGATAGATAGATAGATAGATAGAGATAGATAGATAGATAGAAAGATAGATAGATAGATAGATAGATAGATAGATAGATAGATAGATAGATAGATAGATAGATAGATAGATAGATAGATGGATATATATAGATAGATAGATAGATAGATAGATAGATAGATAGATAGATAGATAGATAGATAGATAGATAGATAGATAGATAGGCAGATAGATAGGCAGGTAGATAGATAGATAGAAAGATAGAAAGATAGATAGATAGATAGATTAGATAGATAGATAGATAGATAGATAGATAGATAGATAGATAGATAGGCAGATAGATAGGCAGATAGATAGGCAGGTAGATAGATAGATAGATAGAAAGATAGATAGATAGATACATAGATAGATAGATAGATAGATAGATAGATAGATAGAAAGATAGAAAGATAGATAGATAGATAGATAGATATATAGATAGATAGAAAGATAGAAAGATAGAAAGATAGATAGATAGGTAGATAGATAGATAGATAGATAGATAGATAGATAGATAGATATTTAAAAATGTTCGTGATTTCTCCCATTCTCCCCACCCACCCACACACACACACGCACGCACTCAGGCACGCACACAAACATGTATTTATACATCAAATTTGTTTATTTCCGATAAATACATGTCAAATGTAGCCGACCTATATCTTATTGGAGAAACAATATTTCACATTGTACAGAAGCGGAAATACATGTTATGGTCCCTTTCATTCTTGCCCCTCCAAATCTGTTTCTCTGGTAAAATACTAGAGTTAGTACAGTATTGTTTCACTTTATGCTCGACTCCATCTGTCGTACTTTCTTGCTCTGCGCTTCCACACATTAAAAGAGCCTATGCCACTGCTAACACTGCATTATTTTGCTATAAATTTTTATTCGATGTTACTGAGGCGAAGTTTACATAGTCCACTTTTTACTCGCGTTTGAACATGACCTAATGAACCAAACATCAAAAGCATTATTTCACAGTGGTAGCCTAGTGAACTAATTTCATGCATACCTACCTACCTACCTACCTACCTACTTACTTGCCTACCTACCTGCCTATCTACCTGCCTATCTACCTATCAACCTACCTACCTACCCACCTACCCATCTACCTATCTACCTACCTATCTACCTACCTACCTACCTACCTACCTACCTACCTACCTACCTACCTACCTACCTACCTACCTACCTACCCACCTACCTACCTACCTATCTACCTACCTACCCATCTATCTACCCACCTACCTACCTATCTACCTACCCACCTACCTACCTACCCATCTACCTACCTACCTACCTACCTATCTACCTACCTACCTACCTACCTGCCTACCTACCAATCTACCTACCGACCTATCTATCTACCTACCGACCCATCTATCTACCTACCTACCCATCTACCTACCTACCTATCTACCTACCTACCTACCTACCTACCTATCTACCCAACTACCCACCTACCTACCTACCTACCTACCTACCTACCTACCTATCTACCTAACTACCCACCCACCTACCAACCTACCTACCTACCTACCTGCCTACCTACCTACCTACCTACCTACCTAACTACCCACCTACCTACCTACCTACCTACCTATCTACCTCTCTACCTACCTACCTATCTACCTACCTACTTACCTCTCTACCTACCTACCTCTCTACCTACCTACCTACCTACCTACCTACCTATCTATCTACCTACCTATCCATCTATCTAGCTACATACATACATACATACATACATACATACATACTAGGGTCTTTATTTCCACTGAAATACATTACAATTGCATGTACTGATACAATATAAATAAACATTGCATCTGTGTGGAAATTGTGGCTGTGATAGGCTAGGAGTAGATGGAAGGCTGTCTGTGAAAGATGGGAACTCAAGAGTTGCACAGTAGGGCTTGTTCAGTAAGGTGTTAAAAATCAATAGCTTTGAAATGGTGTTTACATCGCTCCTTCCATGCCTGGTATGATCCAATGATGGCGCTTAAGCTACAGTAGCTGCTTAGAAAGTTTGCCTCTGTTCTACTTACATCCAATTTCAGTAGCCCAGTTTTAAATTTCTGATGCACAATGCCCAAAGTTCCTACGATCAACACAATAACCTCACACTGATATCCTGTATTATTGATGTCAAGAGACAATGGGAAATACCTGTTGAATTTTTCTTGGTAACATGTGTTTATGTGTGCATCAAATGGAACTGATATTTCAACAAGTTTTGCTTTTTTCTGTTGGTGGTTTATGATGGTGATATCAGGTCTCGTGTGTGTTTGCTGGAAAACGTCTGTATGTGATTGTTGGTCTGTGAGGAAATGACTACGCTTAATCACAGTGTCCCTCATAACAGTCTTTTCTTTGTTAAACCAGGCAATTTTTGCGTGAATAATGTCCACAATTCTGTTGTGCCTGCTCTGGTATATTTTCTGCTGTTTCGTGCAGCCGCTCAGGACGTGGGAGGCGGTTTCTGTCGGGTGGTTGCAGATCTTGCAGCTCTTGGTGTATGTCTGAGGGTAGTAGATAGATAAGAGGCTTTCACATTCCAAGAGCTGCAATCTGTCTCGACACACGAACGATCGTAACTTGTCATTTATTTTGTGGTTTGTCAAGGCTGCGGCAGAATGTTTATAGTCTGCTTTAGTGGCCTCTCTCACTATTCTGCCCTGTGAGGATTTGCTGACGAGGTCTTCATGGAATGCTCTGACCTTGAGTGTCTTGTAGGCCATGTAAAAGGCCTCAGCGGATCTGAACGATAATGTTGTTTCTTCGTCTGCCTGTATCTGCATAATGAAGTCGTGGCCTTGTTGTAGTAGGCCGATGTTCTCACGATAACACATTTCGTGGAGAATGATCCAGTCTGATTTTGTCCAATTCACTTTGGAGTTTTTATTGACATTGCCTTTGCAATCAATTGCATAACCAGCAAAGTTCGGATGATCGTTGCTAGTTTCTTCCGCCTTGCGTTTCGACATATGGAGTTTTAAGGACCTTCTTGCTGTTTCTTTGACATACGGGTCGTCGTTATTAAGGAGAGACAGGTAGAAGGACATGTGTTTTGCGTAGTAGAGGACATGGGGGTTAAGCAAGCCAATGCCACCCATGGATCTTGGAGTGAAGAAGAATGCTCGTGTTGAAGACGAGTTTAAGCCTAACCAGGTTCGTGCGGACCAGACTATTTTGTCCTCTAGGTGTTTCAAATTGGCCTCTGTGAAGTGCAGGTTTGGGAAGTAAAAAGTCAATTTTGACATGCACATCACGTTCACTGCCGAAAGTTTGGCTGATGTCGGTAGCACTGATTTGTCAATCTGGTCTATGGTTTTATCAAAGTCACTTATAATGCTATTCACCTGTTGTTGACCACTGGTGTTGGTAATGTTGATGTCATGCCCCAGGTAAGTATATTCCTTCACTTTGTGGTACATTGGAATAGGAGCATTCTGGATACTAAACTGACGGTTGCCAGTCGTGGATTTTTTGTTCCAGTTATTGCCTGTTCTGTGTCCATGAAGGACAGCGCATTTACGATGTTTCACTTCCATTTGTGCCATCTGCATAAAGTTATGTGTCTTATCAATCATGGTGGCCATTTCATTTGCAGAGGTAGCGCAACAGCATACATCATCAACGTAGCCCTGCACTGGTGTTAAGTTGGAAGCTGTAATTCCATCTGACTCATAGTCTGAATTTATCCATCTTAACCATTTGTCAATTCCTTGTTCGAAGGCTATAATTGACCAGGGGCAGCCCTGGATAACTCCTTTCTCCCTGTGGATTATTCTTGTTATCCCCCCTTTTGCTTTGACTTGGAAAGTCGACCCTTCATAGATATCTTTAGTTATGTCGACGACTGCTTGTGGATATTGCGCTCCTTGGAGTTGGTTAAGCATGAATGCGTGATTGAGGCTGCCAAATGCATCCTTAATGTCAAGGATACCTTTAGTGATTGTTGGTGATTGTCGACTTTAAGCAGTACACATGTTCTTGTAACCCATTTCGAGGTATTGATCCTCATACATACATACATATCAATATCTTTATTTCTCTATAATACAATACATACATACATACATACATACATACATACATACATACATACATACATACATACATACATACATACATACATACATACATACATACATACATACATACATACATACATACATACATACATACATACATACATACATACATACATACATACATACATATATACACACATACATACACAAGTGTGCATCATATAATAATGGAGCTTGGGCCCAACTTTGCGACCGCCAAGGCTTTTTTACTACGCAACGTAGAGAAATGAAACTTGGCACATGTATGTAAAATTTATCAAGCCTGTACGTGCCGAGCTCATTTTTTCCCCGAAACTCTTTACTTTTGCCAGAAATTCAGTTATAATTATCAGTTATCAATTCATGATTGCGAATGCGACGTGATAATGTATTTCCGTCAATTTCGTCATTTCCGCCTCTTACCGGAAATGTAAACTAGAGCTGACGATCCAGCCACGCCAAGAAAACTTTGATAGTGATACCGAGTATAGTGTTATACAGATGAGGTGAGTGTCATTCATTTAACCAAGAAAACTGTGTGTAAATATTTATATCATTTTTTACGAACACATGAGCCCATGAAAAATTCTCGGTTCGCACTACTGTGCACTGTGTACTACTGTAATACTATCCTATCTATCTATTGATCGCCGAATTTATGTGGATGACCCAAAGTGTCTCGACATCAATGTCTTTGTGCTGATTCCTTTCGGTCTGGAGTGATGAGCTTTGTTTTTTTACCATTCGAAGAATGGGGCAGTTACTAGTGTCTATAATAAACTCATTGAATTTGGGACATTGGCCTCTGTGAAAGAGAAAAAAAGATGACCGCAGCTGTACACGGGTGTGGGTGCAGGAAAAAGAGGGTGTGGACCTGACAAAAGGAGAGCCTGGCCTTGCTGTGATATGGTTTTACACCCCAGGGAATGGGAATAGCCTGGGAGGTTGCGATTGACAGAGCTGTCAGATGGTGAGTTCCGCTGTCTGATCCTGTCCTCGGCATGACAGCGCCTTTGAGCGGGATGCTCCAAGTTTTAGATGCAATGTTGTTATCGCTGATGAGCTCTCAGCTGCACGAGTAAAGCTGGGTTTTCATGTGAAACGGAAACGGCTACGGAAATGTCAAAAATCCGTCGGGTAATAAAAAGAAAGAGTGGTTTCCATGTGTACGGAAACGTCGATGAAACATTCTTTCTATTTCACAACGTGTAGGGTTTTCCCGTTTCCGTTCCTGTACACATGAAAACCCATCTTTAGCCCTATGGTGGACTTGATCATTCAATATATTGGTAATAACTGTTCAAAAATGATAGAAGCGTGACACGTAGCATAAAAATAATGTTGTCCTTGAAAGGTCTTTTCAGTAAAAAAAAAAGTGTTGACCACGAAAACTTTTCAAAATGGCGCCCAGTATTTACGATGGCGGACACCTATTGGAAATAGAATATATAGATATATAATTATGATAGACGGCGTGTATAAAATGAACTGTCACGAATGCTATTTACATCACTAAACCATCAGGCCTAAGTTAACTTGGTTCCGGTTGATTTGAATTCGGAAGAAGGTCAATGTCCCAATCTTGTTTTGTTATTATTATTATTATTATTTTGTAAGTTCTTCTGTACAGATAACGAACACGACTCACAATTTTTCTCACTTCAACTTAACTAAGATGCGCATCTACTGCAGCACTTCTTTCTTTTTCATGCATGATCGTGAGACAGAAACAAAACAAGAAAAGCCTTCTTCAGTGAGTCAATAGCATAGCCAATCGTAATCCAGTAAATAATAATAATAATAATAATGAAGATCATTTATATAGCGCCCAATCCAAACCGTTTGCTCTAGGCGCTTTACAGAAAGCCGTGTTCTTTCCATCTGCAACTCACTCTCTCTCTCTCACCCTCTCTCTCTGCTATACAACATTGTATACATAGATACACACATATAACATACTATAAGACAGAAATTAAACGATAAAACAGCAAAATTAAAGTGAAATGAGAAAATAAATGGATTGGGAATGAGACTTCACAACTGAAAGTGTTTTTTAAAAAGGTGGGTTTTTAGACCAGTTTTGAATTTTGACTCGGTAGATGCTTCTCGCAATGATTTTGGCAGTTGCGCTGGCAACTAAAATTAGAACATAGTCATTTACGAGTAGCGCCTTGTTCTTTACCGTACTTGAAGCGGGACAGTTTGCTAGTGTTATTATAAAAAGTACAGTTTTTCTTGGGTTTGCTCTTCTTCAAGTTTCGAGTCTTGAATTTGTGCTGAGATTGGTCTGTAGAAATCTTCTACACGAGTATGAAATTTGCTATCCTCGCGTCTCCCGAGTTTTGAACCACTCTTCCGACCGGAAACAGATGTTGTGCGACGAACCGGATGTGAGTACTGCGTTAGTAACATGTGGCCTAAACCCTCCCGTGAGTTTACCGTTCAATCATCTGCGCATTTTGCGGGTTATGCCTCGATTGTGTCTATTTGATTGTACTTATAGAGCCATGAACGTCGACAACTATATTTCATTAATTTCTTCATGCCAAATTTCAGAGGGATCCCTGCAATAGTTTACTCCTGTGGGGCGTGGCAATATTTTGGTGGGGCGTGGGATCTCAGAATAGGGAGTAGATCTAGAGCTTCTTCCTAGAAATCTTACTTTCAGTTATTTTAACTCAACTGTATAGGCCCATTGCGAATGTCGACACCGAGTGTTTTTGTTTTGTACTTCCGACACCCAAAATGGCGGGTGGATCAGCTGACGAGTGTAACTTCGAGATAAGTGGTTAAAATGCCTGCTGATTGCATTGCAGTTGACTGTTATGACAGGGGTGGAAAGGATGGATCCAAGCTGGTCAGATTCCCTACCATCCATGTAAACAAGGGAAAGGAAGTGAAATAATTGACCGAACGTCTCGCACGTGCGGGTACACACGTGTCATTGTTTACTGTAGTGAACTTTTTTTTTTTTTAGCTCGCTTCCGATTGGTTCGCGACGCCTGAAGTGCTCGTAGTGTAAATCAGCTAACGAATCAAAATCAATGCTACCATCGCCATGGTTATGCGTCGATCCTTACAACTGAAATGGCCGATATCCGCAATGGGCCTATAGACAAAACTGTTGTTTGTATATGTCGTTATATTCGAAACATTTTGTGAATGTATACATACTGAATATAAAATATTTAAAAAAAATCTGTCCACACATTATACTGTACACAAAGTTTGTCTGATCATGCTGGAGCCCACTTTTTTTTTTTTGTTGTTGAAAAACTGAAGTGGAGCGTGGGGCAAAAAAAAGTTATTGAGAAACTCTGGTCTGGTCATTACAAATGGGTTTTCCTGTGCTTTTTGTAAGATTCGTAAGATAGACATATACGTTGTTTTTTTATTTGCTTTGGTACGTGTTTCGAGCCTTGTATTTTCGCTCATGTCAGGTCCGTAAAAATCTTCTATTTTGACCCAGCGTCATCGCCTGGTCTCATACTATCTTTCACGTGAAATGTTTCCGAAATATTTAAGTTCTGAGATATCCTAAACACACATTATGATGTGTCCAGTTTCCCTACGGAAACTGCTGTGAAACCTGCCCAACCAGTGCGTAAAGCGACATTTCAAGACCTTAGTTCTGGTTTGTTCTATTTCCATTTTCTGAAAAAACTAGAGATCTTTTAGAATGTAGAAGAGGTATAACAAATGCAGATTTTGACACCTATTAAAGATAGACTGTGGCACTCATCAAGCTGTTTCACAGTTCTGATTTATTCTAACTCCTTGTCATAATACAAAAGGCGCAAACGTTTAACGTTGAATTTCTCAGTTGTGCAAAAAAGTGGAGTTGGAACAAACGAGAACTAAGATTGCGAATATTTGCCCATCACCATACATCATACAGGTGGCCTGATATATGACTGTCATGAACTGTGAGCGACAGGATGTTCGACAAGCTGTCAATCAAGCCTCTGGATACGATTATCTTAGACAGGCCAGACATTCTTGCATGCACGGATTGTCCCCCCTTTTCCTTTTCCTTTCCCCCCCCCCCCCTTTCATTCTGTTCTTTTTCTTTATCTTTTTGTTTTTTCTTACTAGACGAAGAATTCTTGCATCACCACCGGCATCATCACCATCGTCAATATCACCACCACCACCACTATCATCATCGTCATTTTCACCACCACCACTATCATCATCATCATCTTCACCACCACCACTATCATCATCATCATCTTCACCACCACCACTATCATCATCATCATCTTCACCACCACCACTATCATCATCATCATCTTCACCACCACCACTATCATCATCATCATCTTCACCACCACCACTATCATCATCTTCATCGTCATCATTAACATCATCATCACCATCTCCATTGCCATCAACATCATCATCATCATCATCATCACCACAGCCATGATCTAGTGTAAAAACCAGACTAATACAGACACTTGAATAATCAACAAATGTGAATTTTTACCAGGGATTTATTTATTTCTTGAGACCAACATTTTGTATGTTTACAACACCATCTCACCTAATCGGGGTAACTTGATTTAGTCGTGTTTTTTTTTTGTTTCTTCAAAATGTTCTTCAGTGTTAAACATGCTTAATAGGACGTAAAACCTCCAAAGTTACCGGTATTGTAACCTCTGTCACGGCGATACCCGGATCCGAATCGATCATTGTTTTGATATCCGTAACTGTTACCACCATAGTTTCTGCTTCCGTATCGTCTGTCGTTTCTGCCGTATCGATCATAATCTCTGTTGCCGTATCGATCATAATCTCTGTTGCCGTATAGTTTACTAGAACTTTTTCTGCGTGGTCGGTAGCTGTCTCTGTGGACACAAAGAACAGAAAAGGCAATGAACACATTGTTAACCCTCTAGTGCCCAGTCTACCATATTTGAAAGGGTCGCCCGGAGCAAAACTGTTCTATCTTTGATAGATTTACTCTTCCAATTTTATTATCAAATAATTTTTCTACTTACATATTTACGTTTTTACAATATTCTGACTATTTAAAGCAAGTTCAGCATTTTATTGCAGACATTCTGGAATTGGCAATTTTCGTGTGGGCGCTAGAGGGTTAATGTAACTGTTTAATTATTTTTTTTTTAATTGGCGGTATTATTTCCGGGAAATTTTATCTTGGTCAAAGTGATAAATTCTGCAACCTCACATTTTTACAAAAAATTTGTGACATTGTAACAGTCTCGATGAAGAACGTCTTGGAAACTTTAAACCGTGATTCACTGACACTGTGAAGTCCTACTTTTTTATTTGCCATTGTTTTTGCTATGCCACCTGTCACCTGTCACCATTTCCGTTTTCGAAGTTTGCCTTCGTGCTATGTATCATGAGTACATTCAACTCCCAGAACAAAAGGTTGCGCTACTTGAAAAGTACGTTGTCACGTTTATTTTTTTAAAACTAAAAATTTCATTATTAAGAATAAGTTACAATTATTGTCTCCGTGTATATATTTAATGAGATAACAGCAATGTTTCAGTAGCACCTCCTCCCCCCCCCCCCCGGCTACATATCCCCAACTGCCATTCTGACCGTCTTCAGCTACCACAATACACATACAAGAATACACTAAGCTGTCCACAGACTAATAAAATGCCCAGACTGGATGAGCCCATTGTGTGACGTCACAAAACAGCGAAAGGTCATGAACCACCCGCCACATTAGGTTTACGGTTGCGACCGACGCTTCAGCATAGCTACAATGCAGCGGTCGCTAAAAGTCCATACGGTCATCATTTATAACAATTAAAAAAAAAAGGCAGCTGTAGATAATAAAATGAAAGATATGCAAGTTAATGCACTATTAATACATGTACAACCAATTGTGACAAATAAAAAGAAATTTCTACTGCAGATAGAACTAGAATCGGAATTTCCCGAGCGGCGGCCACGTTGGTTATACTCCCGCATCTCATTAACTTCCGTAAAAAAACGACACAGCCCGAAGCTTGTGTTTCCAGTCTGGTTGATTTATTAGTCTGTGAAGCTGTCTGACTGACCTGCGGTAAGCATAGCTTCCTCCACTGTACTGCCCCTCTGCCAGATGGCACAGCAAGATCATGCACAGAAACACAAGAGCCGAGATCAATTTGTAGTTCATTGTTGAAGCTGAAATAGATGAGATAAGATAAGATAAGACAAGATTAGATAAGCATCATTTTATTATCCTACCAGGGAAATTCTCTTCCACAGAGCCTTTAACAGCTCATATGAGGTACACATATCTTACGTATCGTTACATAAACATATCACCAGTCAATAACTCAATAACAGACATACATGAAGTGACATGGTAAAGAACCTCAGTGAAATGTGATACACATCGAGTTAAAATGTCTTGTTGAAATGAATTGCGGAGGGCAAAAACGAGCCCCCGTATCTTTCTTTTTATACAACCACGTTAAACATCGGTACGGTAACTAGAAATTCCATCATTTCTACCCCTCCCACCTTCATGAACGTTGTTAGGGACGCTTAGTCTTCATGCGTATTTAATACATTTAGAAACTCGTGCCCTCAGACTCTCGCAATTTTCTCGAGAACTGATCCTTATATTATTGCAGTAATTTTATTGCGTGCGATCTTAGCCGCCTAGATTTTCCACGACTTTGCAATTTTCTGATCGGTACATTCACTGCCTGGGTGAAATTTTCAAAACAACGAATTTTTTTGATCTTTGTGAAATATTTCAAAAAAATTGCCGTGGAGAATGATCAGATACATCCTAGTGCACTTTATGTAAGATTTTACAATACAAATTGTTATTAATTTGATGATTCATAATACTTTATTGCGGTTTTGACATGATGAAACACGTTTATTTAAATCCACTGCCTTGCATTGTTGCGTTTTACTCCTCGCTGTCGCTTCCAAGCTCAAACTAATTGGTAATTAGATCGCAGCCTCAGTGGATCACCTTTTTATCTGCTTCCGGGCAAATCGTTGTCCTGTTCCAATTTTCATAACTATCAGCAAAAACTTAATAATTCATTTCAAGCGTTCTATAAATTTCAGAGGCGGATATGTTCACTAATACGGTTAGTTATAGGCCAACACCTGTAAACTTTTATACCCATTTATAAAACTTTTTTTTCAGCTCCATACAAAAGAACTTTTGAGAACGTTACCAATGTGATAAAATTAAATGAAAGTATTTAATTCTGTTGTTGAATTTAGAAGCTCCGAAAACAATACATAAATAAAGAATGTGTACCCAAATAGACTGTAGCAGGCTGACACTTGCACCGTAGAACTCAAAACTCAAACTCACCTAATTCCATTAACTCATATAGCCATAGCCCAAACTGAGATCATTTCAAGACACAATACCCAACCGTGTCAATGAATGATAATCACGACTTTATCAGCAGGAGAAGGCAAGTTCTCAATACATGTAATTATCAAGATATTATATATAAAAACAGCAACACAGAATATCAAAAAGAAACATGTGGCCAAAAGAAAACGATGTTTATTGCATAGCCTCGTGTAAGAAAGTTCTCACATTTTGACTGCGTCATTACGTCATTGTCAAAATATAGCATTTTTAAGTTGTTAACAGTTAAAAGCCTTCAAATTTGTCCTCAAACTTGAAATTTCATGAAAACTCCAGGATAGCATAAGAATTAAGATATAAACATTTAAAACAATACGAGGAGAACAACAAATGCGCAAAGTACTATGGTTTACAAAATGCGCAAAGTACTATAGTTTACATTATAAATTTACACCACTTACCTGAAGTCCTAAGTTCTTCTCAGTTCTACTTGTAGAAATAAAGAGTTGCTGTTACTTCCTACGAGTACAATAACCTAAACTTTTCCACGCTACTAAACCCTGGTTATGTTGTTGCTTATCCCCGACTGTTAGTGTATGCACCCCATACAGTGGTTATATACCAACGTGAGATGTGGACAGTTTGGGCTGGGACGTCCGGTGTGTACGTTGACGGTGACAAGTCATTGATCATGATCCGGGAGAAATATTTCCGGGTTGGAGACAAGGATTATTTCCTACATTCTGGTCTTTTTCCGTCCTGAAATGTGCCAAAATTTGACTTCCTCTGACGGGCGCACGATAATTTACCTTGCTTGTCAAACGGGCGGACCACGGTGTAGTGAGGCGGTCTCAGGGACATAAACATGTAGTACAAAATAGTACTACATGTAGTTCAGATAGCTGATGACAGGGGCTGAGACATAGATAGATAGATAAATAGATAGATATATAGACAGACAGATAGATAGATAGATAGATAGATAGATAGATAGATAGATAGATAGATAGATAGATAGATAGATAGATAGATAGATAAACAGATAGATAGATATATGGATGGATGGATGGATAGATAGATAGAAAGACAGACAGACAAACAGACAGACAGACAGACAGACAGATAGAAAGATAGATAGATAGATAGATAGATAGATAGATAGATAGATAGATAGATAGATAGATAGATAGATAGATAGATAGAGACAGACAGACAGACAGACAGACAGACAGATAGATAGATAGATAGATAGATAGATAGATAGATAGATAGATAGACAGATAGATAGATAGATAGATAGATAGATAGATAGATAGATAGATAGATAGATAGATAGATCGACGATAGATGGAGAGACAGACAGACAGACCGACAGACATACAGATAGATAGATAGATAGATAGATAGATAGACAGACAGACAGATAGACAGACCGACAGATAGATAGATAGACAGATAGAAGGACAGACAGACAAATAGATAGATAAATAGACAGACAGGCAGATGTATAGACAGACGGCCAGACAGATAGATAGACAGATAGACAGGTGGATGGATAGACAGATAGTAGATAGATAGATAGATAGATAGATAGATAGATAGATAGATAGATAGATAGATAGATAGATAGATAGATAGATAGATAGATAGATAGATAGATAGATAGATAGATAGATAATTTAATGCGAATTATTGACATCGCAGATTAAAGAAAGAGAGAAAATATTTCTATCGCCTCTCTCTCTCTCTCTCTTTCTCTCTCTCTCTCTCTCTTTCTCTCTCTCTCTCTTTCTCTCTCCCTCGCTCTCTCTTTCCTCCCTCACTCCCCTCTATTTATCCAGCAATGAGCCAGCGAGTGACTAAAGCCAACAACCAACAAGTCTCATAGAACTGATTTATTGTGTAGTCAGACACTGACAGTGACAGGAAACAGTCCTCTCACAGTTACTGTATACATCACTGACCACTGACCAATGACCGCTGAGCACTAATGCGCCCTCATATGGGGAAGATTAATTGAAGCTAAATAACAAGTAAACAAAAACAGTTCAGGAAATAAAGGGACAGAAATCTATCAGCCCATGAATTGGATTATTGCACTTGTAAATTTTACGTGTCTTTGTCGAATGCAAGGAGCCAAAGCCCGAAACCCAATAAGTGCGGAGTTGATATATTTTAGAAAAAGTTTGATTTTTTAGTTTTCTTTTTATTTTGCTGTGGTTTTAAACATAAAACCAGCCAATGAGATTTCCACTTTTTTTTTTAAAAATCAAGGCGTGTCCAATTTTTAAACTTTTGAAGTAGAAGGTTGTGTTTTCTGTAGCGACGTTCTTAAGGGCTACAAGTCAAAATATCATTTAATACTCTTTGATTTTCAGTTCTGCATTGCGGGATTAAACAAAAGACATTGCGACGAAATTTAAATCTTACAGTCCAGTACTGTAGATTAATATTTGACGTTCTCTTCAGAATACTAAAAAATGTTTCACCGTCGAGACTTCGCTTACGTAAATTATAATCATTGTGTAATCCCCCGACTGTCAAATGTATCACAACAACCCTGGAAGCCTTCTGGATAGTTCAGTGATAGGTTTATCTGACATACTCATTTGTGGTGAGAAGTACAGACACCAAATGTGGTCTACTGGAAAATGCATGTGGAAATTTGATCGTCTGTTGACTTTGAAGAAAACTTAAATAAGAAGAGAGAAGTAATTTATGTTGTCAATGACGACGGAAGGATAGCCTTGATTTGTGGGACTGACGTAATTGGTTGTCAGCCGTCGATCATAGCTCAGCTCAAATTTCATGTTGACACGACTCTTTTTACTCGCGTTACTCTCGATATTTCAAACGTTCGTAGTTGTCACTCAAGTTACGTCAGGACATTTGTGATAAAAAAAATATTGCTGTACTAATGTGATGTCTTGATAAACTCTACAGATGGATCTTCAGAGCAGTGTCTCAATATATATCGATTGTTAGCATTAGCAAAACACACCATGAACAGATTTATTAAATTATAGGGTTACAAGTACTTTAGTGTTACCTGTTGTTTCGCAGTATAAGAAAACTTCGATTCTGGCACAGTAAAGATCGGCTTCAAGTCTTCTTTACGTTTTAAGTTTAGAAGATTTTGATGAGCATTTTCGAACTGCCCCTCGTTGTTTTGTCGTTGCTTTATGCTGTTGTATTATCTTACAAGATAGGAATTGATGCGACATTTTTCCAAGAGGACACGGAACCCCCCCCCCCCCACCCCCCTGGTAATGAATGAACTGGTAAAAATAGCTAGATAAACAAAGAAACAGTTTTTCACCCGCCGTGTAACATAATCAAGTCTCCCTTATCCACATACCATAATGAAGATCACGTTGGTCTTCATGACCATAACTTCCCTGACCACTTTGTATGTAACTGCCACGTTGGCCCTCACGTCCGTAAAAAAAAAAAAATAATCAGAGTGACTATTTGAGCCAAGTGGCCAAACTGAATTTTGTTTGTGCGGTGATGTCTTTTGTTTTGTTTGAGAAGTGCAAAAAATATGGTAAGAGTTAGGATCGCAGGCCACGTTACTTTTACACTGGGGAAATTGCCAGAGTAACGGTTTTGGACATTGTCTACAAGCGAGTCACACAAAAGCGCTAAATTGAACATCACCATTTTTGGTGACGTCAGCGAAACAAACGAATTGCCTCTCTAAAAAAATGAATAAACAAACGCACAAACAAACTGACAACATAATAAATCAGTCCTATCATAGATTGGAATTTTCTGTCAAGCATATACAGAATATAAATATAAGAGCTCATCTCTCTCTCTCTCTCTGTCTCTCCCTTTTCATCTCTCCATTACAAATAATTCTTAACAAACTCAAAACGCAGCACAAAACACCTAGTAACGACGTGCGCACAGTGCAAAATGCTTGCGGTCGTGAATTCGTACACAGTCAGGGGCGAAGTAAGTAGTACGTCATGCATTTCTCCACAAGCGGTGATTTCATGTGGAGTTTATACCACACATTGTTCCGACACTGGTTACCAAGTTAGCCATTTCTTTTGGGGTCCACGACTTACTTGCCCGATGTTGCTGTTTCCTTGTTTGACATTTTGATAGTTTCCACGAGACCTTTGTTGGTAGCTGCCCCTGTTTCCATGACCGTAATCCCCACCATTTCCGGAACCATAGCTGTCACCGTTTCCTTGGTAACCCTGTTGGTAACCGCCGCCGCTTCCTTGGTTACCGAAATCGTTGCTATTTCCTGGTCCATATTGTTGGCTGTTTACGTAGCTATAGCTTCCCCCGTTTCCTTGGTAACCTTGTTGGTAACCATTACCCCTTCCTTTGTTACTGGAGCTGTAACCACTTCCTGGACCATATTGTTGGCCATTTTCCCTGCTGTAACCTCCTTCGTTTCCTTGGTAACCTTGTTTGTTACTGCCGCCATTGCCAAAGTTGCCTTGCTTGAAGCCGGCACTATTTCCAGTACTGACTCGTCCGTTGTTACTTATGCCCTGTCCTTGACTACTTTGTTTGTAACCTCCATTGTTTCCTTGGTAACCTTGCTTTGGGCCGCCGCCGCTTCCTTGGTAACCCTGTTTGAAACCGCCGCCATTTCCTCCATTTCCTGTGTAACCTTGTTTATATCCGCCATCAGAATCTTGTTGGTAACCTTTTTGGTTTCCTTGGCTGAAGTCTCCGTACTGACCACTACTGTCCACGCTAACAAAATCTCCACTGTATTGCTTTCCCTGTCCATCAAAGGAGGTGTTGATCTCCCCCTTAAAAGAACTGCCACCATCTCCTCTATTCCGATCTCCCTGGAAATAACTGTCTTCATTCCTTTGATCTCCCTGCCCATAACTTCCTTGGCTACCTTGCACATAGCTACCACGTTGGCTTTGATGCCCATAACTTTCTTGGCCACCTTGCCTTGAACTACCACGTTGGCCATGCTGTCCATAACTTCCCTGGCTACCTTGCATGTTACCACCACGTTGGCCATGCTGTCCATAACTTCCCTGGCTACCTTGCATGTAACCACCACGTTGGCCTTGATGCCCATAACTTCCTTGGCCACCTTGCATGGAACTACCTCGTTGGCCACCCTGGCTATGACTACCTTGCGTGTACATTCTTCCTGACATACCTCCACGGCCAAAGCCTTGACGTCCTCCCTTGCCATGTTGGCCTTGTAGCTCAAACTTGCTTTGTCTATAACCACTTTGACTTCCTTGCTTGTACTGGCCACTATCCCGCCTGCCACTGCCAACAACGCCGCTGGCCCTGCATGAATTTAATTCCACAATAAGACATAGTAATAAATGGATTAAACATAAAAGATACATGGACGTTGAACAAACTGCCTGGTAGGCTGATGGCGCTCTGAGTTACACCAGTTTTGCCTCTGTTTCGACTCAGTCCGCGGGATCTCTCTATCTGCTAGCTGACTCAAGACAGTTTTAATGCCCCAAACTAGTGAGACATTAATTTTGTTTCAGTTTCGCCAGTGAGCGAGGTCCCCTTTAACTCCATAGTTCACATCTTACATTAAAACCGAGACAAAACAGTCTCGTCTCAGTACGTCACCAACCTTGATCCAGACATGTTACATTCAATTCCATATTGCTTCTCAACATTGAAAAAAAAAATCATGCATATTATTATGCGCAAAACGTAACCTATTCTTGATCCCTTTCATTGATGAATATTGTTACAAGTACGTACATACCCCAGGTTTTTTTTGTTTTTTTTGCAGTAGGGGTGTGTATTTTAAAGCCTCTAGTGACCACAGAGCTCCTCTCGAAATGCTCCTAACAACAGCCTTAATTAATTATGATTAACTGCTCTTTCAGATTTTCTTTTTGTCGTCCTCCTGTTTTTGGTTGAGCGGATAGGGGTCAGGATTAAGGATTCGATAAGACTTAGGGTTAAGGATAGGGACGGGTTTAGGGATAGTACGTGCACGCACGCGCCCCTAGCGCAAAGCGATCGGGGTGCGTGCGTACCTATAACAACATTCTTCATCAATGTACATGGGGCCATTGGATGTTTCATGGGACAAGAGAACTTCGTTTCGGCCAAGGTGAATATCTCTCTTTCCCATGTCGTAGAAAGATTTAACGGTTTGCAGTAACAACCTCATTAGATCAAGAGTCTGAACTCATTACGGAATTCTTCAGCCAATATCTCATCATTCTTTTGTTAAGGCTTTCTGTTATCGTCTCTGAATTTTGGAGACCAACAGAAAAAATGTTAATTAGACCATTCTACCCCTTTCACCATTTTCGATCAATTTCTGAAACCTCTGTGCAATCAATAGCTTTACTATAAAGCAGCACAATCAAGCACCTGTTCTGGTGTGCTATAAAATGCCAAGAGAAGATGAAAATACACGTTTTGTCATAGAGCACAGGCTGTTTAAAGTTTTCGAGGATGAAGAGCACAGAGAAATTTGCATGAGTTCAGTTTTCTTGATAAAGGAATGTCTTAAGCAAATAATATTACGTACTCAAAACGGTTAAGAAACGAGAGCTATTACTCACCAATCTGCTTTTTGACTGCTGACTCCTGCACTCACCATGGCTAGACATGCCAGGACTACACACAGAGCTGCTGACACAACCAGAGGTCCTAATTGCATCTTGCCAGGTAGTTTCTGAAAATCAGTTCATTTTTCACACTCAGAAGGGACAATCGTGATCAGTGGCAGAATTTGTTCAGTTCATTAAGCCAGGTACATTTTGGAAATGAGTTAAATTTCATCTATTTCAATTTTTTCTCAAAAAGAAAGACAAAAATAGAAGTGAGTTGTCACTGTTGGTGATTATCTCCTTGTTGGGATTTCGATTCATAATAAGGATTATTAAAGATAATTAATAATCTTACTATAATGGAGCTAGAGATTATTACATATGAGCACCTAAAACTTCGTGACTATGTGATCATAAATTATGAAACTTGGTATAAAGCTTCAATTTTTTTTATGATGTTACGTGGACACCCCCCGCTTTGGACAAAATTTTCTCTTTAATATTGCTGAGTCACTATTTTTTAAACCGCAAAATAGGAAACCCAGTGTCGTCCAGTAGACTCGAAAAATTTGACCGGAAATTGCGTTCTAAGTCTCTCTTTACACATTGCAGGCCGAAAGTCAACTCTATACATCTGTGTATTCTGCGGGGAATTGTGGTGTAACAAAACCATCTATTAGTAATTAGTCTTTGCATCGAATCCGTGTGCTGTCATCGCTGCCACCTAGAACTAGATATACAGCTGGGCTTGGTACAAGGAAACTTTGCAAAGATCTATCTTGCCCGGGTTGGCTAGTGTTAATAATTGCTCATTAAAAACATCGGTCCCAATTCTGCTTCACATCGACAGAGAGGAAACTCCAGCACAAACCTCGCACATCATATTGATCAAGTCATAAGTGCAATTAAATAGAAAATAGTTTTTGAGCAAACTCCCACGCACATGAATTATGATCAACATTCCATAGACAAACAGGCATATCGCTTCCACGTTCTTACAATTTCAGCTTTCGTGATGATCAAAATAATGATAGGCTTATGATCTGCACGAAAGAGCGTTGCCTAATTGCAATAATTAATACGTGTACTGGTTTCAAAAAAATTGATTTTCCATCTGATCATGCAGAAAAATCAGCCTACAACAGCATTTCGCTATTTCCACTCTCGCTTTTGATACGAAATACAGGTTGCCACAAAAGAATCTATTTGAAGATAATGCACGTTTACCTAGAGCGGCTGATCCTGTTTAGACGTACCTGAAAATCTTCAATATGCACAAAATTAGCAACGAACTTCAGCCAGTTTAAAATCGGCGCTCAGTGCGTCAGTTAAAAGGCTTTATAGGCGGCTTTTTTGCGCAGTTAATGAGCTCAATTGCATTGTAGATTGTAGCAGTTTGTTCGTGGTACTGTAATTAGCAAGCTTAGGATATTTGTGAAAACTAGCTATGCGGGAAGTCCCCTGACTGTTTATGTAAGACAAGTTGGGTACACAGTTTTGACCAGGATTTTCAGTGTCGCTTCGGACACTTTTGCCGGTTATGCTGTCTTTTTTCACGCGTCGCCCACTCCAAAGGTGTTGTTTAGCACGTATTTAAATTGTGAGTTGGGAATCCGAAGCGCTAAAAATAAATCAGGTAACAGTTGGGTCTGTTTGTTTGTTTGTGTGTTTTGAGGTCCAGTGTTGATTCGTTGCATTTGAAACCAGTTTGATCTTGACGTGCGTGATGTCTGTGTTTTGTCTGGATGTCTGTCTTTGGTCACTTGTCTCCGTATAATTTCTGCTTTCCTTGACATGCTTTGAGGTCATGTAATAGGCTTCACCAACATCACCAAAACTTCCCAAATTCTGTGACCTTAACCTTACTCTTAAGTGAGGCAAACATTGCATTTCGTACTAGTCAGTTGATATGAGTAGTCTGAGCTTTACTCATTGCTAGTTGTTTGCCTCACCTTCTCACTCACCACTCTATTTGATTTCTGACCTACATTCAACTGGCTGGGTTTTCCCAAAAATCTTGTTTTCTTATATTAACGTAAAATGTCTCATCATGTGAGAGTCTGTTTCCGACCGTGGCTATGATGAACTCTTCATTAGCAGATTCAATAGCAGTTTCCGGTAAAATTCTGCACTTCAGATTATTCAGAAAGTGCTGCTGATGTTTTTTTTTCCTTTCCCTCTTTTTCTTTTCTTTCAATGTCTTTTAACATGTTCATCCTCCCTCCATTGCTAGATCTTAATGGGTCAACAAACCATAGAGCACTTGTAGATTTCCCCAACTTTCTTTTCACTCTATGTATTTGTACTTGCATACTTCTTCCATATCCCACTGGGAAATTTGCCGTAGTGTCATTGTAGCCCAGTTACAATTGGAGCAGACACGACGTCGCCACAGTGCAGCGCAGGTCGGCGGGGTTTTTTTTTGGGGGGGGGGTGGTAGGGATTAGTTTTTCTTTAATTTTGCCCGGGCAGCGGCGCTGTAAGGCCTATTCTTGTCGACATCCAACTGATGATGTTTTTTGTCTCTTGGGTCGTGCAATCTTCCTCTTGTATTGTAAAATTCTGTTCTGTTGGGTGGAGTTGGAATTTCTAAAATGTCGGATGGGAATTAATAATTAAAAAAACACCAAAAAAACCCAGTGTTATTCCAATGGCGGTTTAGGCTGACATTTTGATGCATGATTTCAACTTGTTCCAGTTCCAGAAATTTGTCACCTTGACCGTATCTTCTTTTCTTTGAGACAGCAAATCTGATGAAAAATACATTTGAAAATTAATTACCTCTTGTCAAATTAGCCAAATTCCCACCATCATGGCAATTAAACAGCAAAGAACTATAATTATGCAAATAATTTAATTTTTTCATATCTCGGAGACCACGGCTCTCGCATGCCCAATGTACACTCCTTTATAGTGGCTATTACCTGCATTATGGGCCATTTTGGGGGTGTTTGTGAAAATTTATATAAAATCTTCTGTTAAAGCTAGAGTATGATATTTGGTGTCACTGGAAAGCCTATTCAGATAAAGATAATGACAATAGCGTGTTTACAAATACGAAAAACCAAAACAATGTGTGCTACGAAACTACATGTTACTCCGGGGTGGTGCTGGGTTCCGTGAACGGGTGAGCGAGTGGCCGCCCATTGCGGGTGACCGGTGTATCTATCAGTTGTGAAATAGCCCGGACCCGAGAGGTACGGGGTGATGTGAAAAGGTTAAATAATAAGACAAAAAACAAGCAAAACCGTTTTATATTTCAAATTCCAGTGTGAGACACAACACAGAGAAACGTTTCAACAAGTCACAAATGAATTAGAAAAGAAAGAAATTTCGGTTGTGATCAAGGACTACTTAGTATAGTAGTCCTTGGTTGTGATAAACTTTCGTTAAGCAAAAGAAGAAAAAGAAAAAGATTCAACAGTTGCATGGCTCCCCGTGCCGTCTAACCCAGTGGCCGCTTCCCTACCCACGCTAAACCGTTTTAATGACGACATTCTCGGCTGTCCTAAATTGGGTCTTTACAGCCCAACCATCTAGCCAACACGAAAAACATTTAAAGGTGCCCCGTGGGTGCAGAAACCCCGCAACGGGTCCAGGACAGAACATTTATATTTTTTAGGATCCAGACTTTACAGATGAGAATGCTCTCGTTCTAATGAGCTAAACCGTTTTACTCCGTTCTGTAAATGCTGTTTCATTAGTCGAGTGTACATGTACGCAAGCCTTGTTTACGTGAAACGTAACCTTGGGCCCGACGAATCTACGGGCTGAACCGTGGGTGTGCGTGAAGGAGTGTAGAGCTGGGATGGGAGAGGAGTGAAGCAGATAATAAGACAGATATACAGATAGACAAACAGACAGACAGATAGATAGATAGACAGATAGATAGATAGACAGACAGCTAGATAGATAGACAGACAGACAGACAGAAAGACATAGATAGATGGATAGATAGATAGATAGATAGATAGATAGATAGATAGATAGATAGATAGATAGATAGATAGATAGATAGATAGATGAATGGGTTTTGGATGGATGGAATGGATGGATGGATGGACGGACAGATAGGCAAACAAAAAGATAGATAGATAGACAGACAGACAGACAGACAGATAGATAGATAGATAGATAAATAGATAGATAGATAGATAGATAGATAGATAGATAGATAGATAGATAGATAGATAGATAGATAGATGGGTGAGTTGGTGGATGGATTGATGGATGGATGGATGGATGGACGGATAGATAGATAGATAGATAGATAGATAGATAGATAGATAGATAGATAGATAGATTAATAGATAGATAGATAGATAGATAGATAGATAGATAGATAGATAGATAGATAGATAGATAGATAGATAGATAGATAGATAGATAGACTGATAGATTGTGCAAGGGATTGAACGAATGTAAAAGACAAGGGCATAATTTAATTCAGTGAACTGAGAAATGAGTTCCTGTGATAGACGGGAGTGCATGTCACACAATATTTATCGTAAACATGTGTTTAAAGACCTCGCGTGCTTGTGCATACACGTAAACAAAAGCCTCATCAGCCACAAAGAACCGGAGAGCATGAGTTAAACATGCAAACTCTGGACCCTTTTGTTGTTGTTTTTAATTCTGTATTTGTGTGGAATTTCTACGGAAACACGTTGACCCATTATTCTTGTTTTCTCCTAGAGCTTTTTTTTTGTTTTGTTTTGTTTGTTTTTCTCTTATTATTCCGTTTCTGCTATAGTATGTGTGTTATTTGTTCTAATTACTGATCCATATTTTTATGGCTTTATGAGAGAGTTCGAAAGTTGACTTGAAGAAACATTCTGAGAATTATCATAACGAAAGTGCTTTGATGAGGACAAATGTCCCTTTGGATTTTCGGTACGGACATAAGTTTGTCCATACCGGTTAGGGTTAGGGTAGTGTTGTCTAGAGTGTTACCTGGAAAAAGCTAAACTGCGATGTCTATGCTTCCTTAAGGACAACTGTCGCTTCCCAATCATGTAAAAACTATTCCCAGGCATTACTCTAAACAATACTGCCCTGTCAATAGCCTTAGCCTTAGCACATTAGGACAAGAATTGTCCTTACCGAAGTACGTCCTATCATTAAATGTCGCAAAATGCTACATATTTGGGGACCTCTATGTATCTCTAGAACTTCTCAGAGCATTTGTGCATGGCTTGTGGTATTTCATAAAATGTACTGCCGTAAGAGGATCACTGAGATGCGTGTGCACAAAGCATGTAGTTCTTAAAGACAATAATTCCGTCCACTTATAGGTTTTTAAGCTTTTCCAGGTATCATCAAATTTAGCCTACCCCTCTAGAAGCACCACATTTTCTTCCGTATCCAAAATTTATGAAGTCTTCCAACCTATGTTAAGGGTCAGGAAAATGACAAGATTATTCTTTATCATGAAGAACATTTGCTGATAGATTAGAAAGTGTGTAATAATAAAAAAAAATATCGTTACTTGGAACAGGTGGCTTGTTCAAGAATGGAACATTGGGCGAGCAGTATCTGTGGTGTTGTGGCGATGAACAAAAGTAGGTCAAGTAAACAATAGAAAAGTTCTATATTGATATTTGATAAATAAAATAAAAATAAATAATAAATAAATAAATAAATAAATAATAGATAAGTAAAATAAATAAATTTAAAAAGTAGGATTTTGATAAATAGCATTACCACAATCTGGATGCACACGATACGTGCAAACTGTTCAAAGTTCATATCAGAATGAAAGCGTTTTGCAGTAATACAATGGGAACTCATGCGCCTTCTGCTCAGGAACAATTATTGTCGTACTGGGAACATTTCGTGGGTATAGAGCAAAATTGTTGAATCTCCAGGTTTATGAATTGGGGTTCATAATGGCAACACTGTTATAATGACAAACTGCTTCTTGCAATTTTTTCGTTATTCCGCTATCTTTAACCAGTTCCAAGTTTCATAGAAGCAGTATTGTTGTATCTCCCTTAAAAATGAGATCATTGAGACCAATATTGTGGTATTTCCGAGTAAGCTCCCATTATTCATATCACTGGAGGTACAACAATTTTGCTCTATACCGGCGATTTGTCTTCGTCACTTGTGACCCCAAGCGCGTGGCAGAAAGGACATTTCTATGAGAGAACTTGGCAAAACTAAACAACGAATTACAACTTAATATGCATTGTGAGGCCACATGGCAGGTTGAAGTAGACAATGATCCCAGTTTGTGCAGTAAACCTTTACAAATCGTGGCGCAACAACGGCCCAGGCAGCGTTTGAGTTGGCATTCGAAATGAAGGGATGTGAAACGTAAATCTTATTCATGATTTTAGGAATCTCAAACTCTTCTCATTTAGTCACAAGAGAAATGTCGTAGTTTTCTGCAAGTCGTAGTCTTAAAGCAGTTGGTATTTCGTAGCTTGCATTCACCTGGACAACCCCCCCCCCCCCACCTCTCACCCTTCCCAGCATGCATTCTGGTGGGCTGATTTCATTGTCTTTAAGCATTTCGGCCGATTTAATTGACTAATTGCTGACAAACAGGTTTGGGGATGGATTGCTTTTTTTTCTCTCTCAGTCCAACAATGTGCACAAGCTTGTGGGACCGTCGACTATTATTCTCTGCTCAAACTCCCACTTATCTCATATTTTGAAGACCCTTGTAGACGCCCACAGCCACAGGGTCCCCAGAGTATAAGCCACTGTGCCTGAAATATTTACTCCCTGAAGGGTCATCAAGATTGATTTCCTGTGAACACTGGACGGGTTTAAACACAAAACAGTTCACAGTGACAATAATGAACTTTTTGGGGCCAAACATTCGTTGTTAATTATCGTTTCCGGAGCACGTGACTTGTCCCAGCACGAGTCAACTCAGGCGCGCGACTTGTGGACAATGGATTTATGCAGGAATAAAAACACAGCTGGGGCTGAAACATTGCGAAACTTCCAGTCCAGAGGCGGAAGTGAATGAGGTCGATGGCCCCCCAGAACAAATGAAAGTAACGAAAAGAAAAGAAACATTAACTCGCCATGACAACTGTGTTTTTTAAGTTGTGACATTTGGCGACAGAAGTTTTTGTTTGTTCTATCTCCATTTTCTGTAAAACTGGAGATGTTTAGTGTGTACAAAAGGTATAACAAATGCACACATGTCGAAACTTGTTTAAAAATGCGTGTGGCACTTACCAAGCTGTTTCACAGTTACGATTTATTCTAACTCCTTATCTTGATACTAAAGCCACAAACGTTTAACGTCGAATTTCTCAGTTATGCAGAAAATGGAGTTGGAAGAAATAAGAACTAAAGGTTCATTTTAAAATAACTAATCGCAGTTTTCACCTTTCGATACGGCCCAGCTCTTCTTTAACATAAAATTATTATTTCACACTGCCACTACCACCGCTATCATCATGACCTACAATGCCACCAACAGCAACGGCAGCCTCACTTCTGTTTCATCTACCGCTCTAGTCTCACAGCTGTAAACTACACTCACAACCCAAACCGTGAATATGGCATCAAGACCACCACTACCGTGACCATCATCATCACCATCATTATCATCATCATCATCATCATCATCATCATCATTATCATCATCACCACTATCATCATCACCATTATCATCATCATCATCATCATTTTGACTTGATAAAGCTCCTAGTATTCCCAATGTCAATTTCGTCAAGACATTTCAACTAAATGTCGCTGGCAATAATGGTGCTGTACTAAAGCTAAGAAGCAACTCCAGTTTTTTCGTTAAACAAATGGATAAACAGTTGAATGCACCCCCCCCCCAAAACAACAACAACAACAACAACAACAACAACAAACAAACATCTTTTCCTCTGATATTACTAATGCATTTCTAACGCATTTCTAACACATTTCTGCTTTTAATGCAAGGCTAGTTAATGTTAGGGAAAAATCTTCATTTACAAATTTCATGTTTTGAGGAATGCTTCGTCTTTAATTTCACGAAATAAATGAATGCCATTTGTTCCGGCTAGCGCATAAACGAATCATGTGCGTGTTCACCAAACAAAATGCCTGGTGCGCATATTGCTACAACCCTCGAAGGCCTAGCATATCTCACACCTAAACCGCTGGGACAGGGAGAAATAGATTAAGGAAAGCTTGTGTGTACCTCTTTGGTTTTCTTTGACAACGTCACAAAATCAGTGGCGTAGCGTGAATGGGGGCCACAGGGGCGGTTGCACCGGAAGCAAAATTTTTTACGGCGCAAAAATTTCAGACTATCACCGTTTCAACTGCCAGCTGTGAAAGAAGTTTTTTACAACTTAAATTAATCTAAACATATCAGAGATCTACAATTAGACAAGAAAACTGAGAAATCTGGTAACACTGTCAACTGAGAGAGATGAATTTCTTCAATACTGTTATTAAACATTTTGCACAAAGGCGATTTTAAATAAATTTGAGGATACTAGATGAAGTTCACGGCATTATCCGGGATAACCTGTGAGCCCACCGTACTATCTCTCTCTCTTTTTTTGGCCTAGAAAACTACCCATATTCTGAAGTCTTCCTGCAGATTTCATGCGCACCAGAGCACTACGCACTAATTTCTGGTAGGGAAATTGCGCGTACCGAACTGAACGCGCATTAACATATCGTTTCCGGTGCGATGGGCTTACTGCAGGGAGCCAAAACAAAGATCATTGTATTTTTCATTTTTACAACTTTTTATTTAAAATACCTGAAACTTGAATCAACACAGTCGGTCGATACAAAGGCGATTGGACTGGATTAATTAACATTCAGCCATTTAGGCTGTAGCATCGAGCTAAAAAAGGGCCAAAATTGCACTACAATGAATTACTCCCACCACTAGTTTTTAAACTAGCGTGATTTACTTTAATTCCATCAGTATTTTTTTTTAAAAATACATGTGCTTTTTGGGGGGGGGGGGGAGGGGGTTCAATACTGGACTGGTAAAGAGATCTCAGGGAGTGCTGACAGTCCACAGGTCGAGGTTGTGTGTGTCTGGGGGGGGGGAGGGGGGAGAGGGGGAGAGGCAATGCTTGCCTTGCCCCGGGCGCTGGAAAGCCCACCCACTCCACGCCACTGCACAGAATCCCAGTCTTCAGATCTCGTGAACTGCCTTTAGGGTGTAATTAACATTTCTGAACAAAAACAATTGGGTTTCCGCAGGGGAAAAGTTAAAATGTGATGTCGGCGGTAGAGAAAACTGATGTTTGCTCTAACAACAGTTGACATTGACTCGCAGCAACAGTTTTATTTGGTGACAGCGGTTTACAAAAACAGCAACAGAAAAAAAATTCTTTCCTGTGATTGTTAAAAGAAAGCTACTTGTGTGTTTATAAAGGATATGGCCTGTGTTTTTAGTATTCAGCAAATGCTGTTTTGCCAGAAACTATAAACATAAACAAATGAGGAGCTTTGATTGGTATTCAGAGTATTTCCTGTGCAGATTTCTTAACTCATGTTATCTTGTCTATTGTCTTGTTTCATCTTATTCTATCTATCTTGTATTATATTATATATCTGTAGAAGAAATGATCCGTGGGGTCGCACCAAGGCTTGGGGCAATGTCAAATTGTGGCAAAAAAAGTTGTCTGTAGCAAAGCCTTCCGTGAGCAATAATGCGGAACTGATACAATAAAACACAGAGAAAGCGGAGAGACAAATCAAGCTTTCGGTAGATTTAACCCTCGTCAGGAAAGAATGTAGCAAGACAGATAAGTTGACAAATAGAAAACAAAAATCAGAGAAATAAAGAAAATGTAGAAGGTTTGACGAATGAGGGTACTTCACGCCTGCGAATCCTAAACTTGGATTCTTAGAGCGCAGTACGTCCCTCAATGTATGGTGGCTCGAAGTGAGGTTTTGAAAGCATTTGTTAAACGATCAAGGCTTTCTTTATTAATTTGCTTGATTTTTTTGTTAATTGTTTAACTCTAATTTTCCACCCTATTACATATTTGCTACCGAAGTGCACGTCCGTACAACATGTTGTGCACACAATTCGATGACGTGGGCTGGGGTAGCTCTACCTGATTGGTCTAAAATGTAAGCACTCTTCTATGAATGAAGAAGATTCATTCACATTGTGTGTTCTACGTCATTGAATTGTATGCACAACATGTTGTACGGATATGCCCTTCCTTTTGCTACATACAACTTTTTCTTTCTGCCACACTCTTATAGTAGTGGGCACATAAAAATGACACTTGAACCCGCCCACTGTATGATCTGACCAATGACATTCGTTGGTAAAGAGAAAGTCTGAGCTAGTTACGCCTGCACATCAAAACTACAACCATTCTACCCCGGTGTTACAAATACAGCATCGTTATCACCCAATGTCAGGAAAAGTAACTCATTAAAGGTCATTATGAAATAGTGACCTTTTCAGTTTATTTTCTCTGGATGACAAAATATGACTGTAAAGTTCACCGTGACTGCATCAAGGCTGTTTCGCGTCTGTTCACGAGGTCTTCCTGATCCAAGACAGTCTTGACGCACTCGAACTAGTGAGACAGACCTGTGAGACAGACTAGTGAAACAGTCTAGTGAGACACTTGTGAGACGTCAGGCAGACTAGTGAGACAGACTGGTGAGTTAGAATTGTGAGACCAGCCTAAGGGTAGCCACACAAAGGCCACCGAATTCGGTCACCGAGCCACTAAGCGCTTTAGGTGAGAAGAATTGCACTATATAATTTCAACAACTGCACACAGAGTCCACCTAGATTCGGTCTGTTTATGTAGTGCAATTCTTCTCACCTAAAGCGCCTAGTGCCTCGGTGGCCGAATTCGGTGGCCTTTGTGTGGCTACCCTAAGAGTTTCTCAGCGCAAACATACAACCCTTTTTCATAGTGTCAAAGCATTCCGCTGGTGGAAAGAAGTAGGAGAACTATTTCATGTATATCGTTTCTTTTCGAACAATGATTAATGTAGTATAAAGTTCAACACAAAACGAAAATGAACCAGAGTAAATCGAAACATTTAATTGTGTATCTCTTCAAAATCACGAGAGAATCAACGTCATAGGGTGATATATGAAATTAATGTCATATGCCATTCAATAGTTCAACCAACCAGATAGTTCTGCATTGCAGTTTGAAATTCCGATATGGATGAAATTCGTCCAGAATTAGCCGTGCATGTGTCTGTGGCCTCCGCCGCCGCCGCCCATCATTCGGCCACCTCCGCCACCTCCCCGCCTTCGACCGCCACCCATCACCATTCTTCCAGACATCCGACCGCCACCGCCTCCTCGTCGCATTCCACCGCCACCACCTCTCCCGCCTCCCCCGTGGCGTATCCAGCCGCCACCACCGCCTCCGCCGTGTCGCCTTCCGCCGCCACCGCCTCCTCCGTGTCGCATTCCGCCGCCACCACCTCCGCCGTGTCGCCTTCCGCCGCCACCCCCGCCGTGTCGCATTCCGCCGCCACCGCCTCCTCCACCTCCGCCGTGTCTTATTCCGCCGCCACCTCCATGGGTCCATATACCGTAGCCGCCGCCACCACCAGACAGATTGCCTCCGTATCCGCCACCGCCACCGCCCTTGCCATAGCCACCGCCTCCTCCATAGGCAATCTTTCCACCACTGCTGCCTCCCCAACCGCCACCGCCGCTAGAGCCCCAGCCGCCTTTCCCACCACCGCCACCACCAGAGCTCCAGCCGCCTTTTCCACCGCCGCCGCCACCGCCAGAGCTCCAGCTGCCGCCACCGCCGCCTTTTCCGCCGCCGCCACTACCATAGCCCCAGCTGCCGCCACCACCACTTTTGCCACCGCCAGAGCTCCAGCCGCCTTTTCCGCCGCCGCCACCACCATAGTCCCAGCTGCCGCCACCGCCGCCACTATAGCCCCAGCTGCCGCCACCGCCGCCTTTTCCGCCGCCGCCACCACCATAGCCCCAGTTGCCGCCACCGCCAGAGCCCCAGCCGCCTTTTCCACCGCCACCACCTCCCCAGCCACCACCGCCTCCTTTAGATATCCCCCATCTGTGGACAGAGAAAAACAGACAAATAGAAAAACACAATTCTATGCAAATGTCATACTTATTTTTTTACAATCAATCTATTCCACGTAACGCACGATATATCTGGCAGTTCACAACACCGTGTCACACAAAAAAGTCTTCTATACAATGAGTCTTCGTTGCCCCCAAACCCTACCCACATTTCCCGGTCTTTCAACATCAACAGAAGTCTGAATATCGGCTAACTGCCGGAAGATGTCAAAGTTTGAGGGACAGAAATAATTACTGTTAGCATCATCGTCGGCATTCATCCGCTTGTACATCTAGGGTGTAGCGTGGAGAAAGAGGTGATTGTCAGCAGGCCAAGGGAACCGAAAAGCCAGAGGATTATTCTTCCAGCGCAGAACAGAAGTTTTTTTGCGGTTTGATGGAAGTGCAAGGGTATAAAATAATTTATTATCACTTAAAGACTGGCATCGAGAGTGGAGTCTTCCGAAACTACGACAAATAGATGAAAAAGGAAAAAAGAGGCAGTGGCTCTTGGAGTCACATGGCCGAAACACTTAAATGGATTATCAAGAAAAAAAGTAATTGATCACTTCTTTTTTTACAATTTTCCAGGTACGTAATTGTGGTCATTTCCCAAATAAAAAGGCGTTAATGGCTATCTGCCCAGATTATCCCAACCCTAGCCTAACCGAAAAACCTTCTCAGAAATACACCGTGCTTACAAAACCTGTTGGTCACAACGCTCAAAATAATGATCTCTCAAACAAACAAAAAAAAAACAGCCAAAGTTGTGGTTTGTGAGCCGATTCACGTGGAAATGCTGTTTAGCACTACTTTAAAGTTTACGTTTTCATGCAACTTTCCAAATACGATACTCTAATGGCCTCACTTTGTTCCCAGGCGCTGGTGCCCAGATGACCATAGTTTACCAGTAATGGCTAAAATCTATCGGAAGTGAAAAACAAAAACAAAAACAAAAAACACCAAAACAACAAACGTTCAATAAACTTAGACAAAAATTTCTGCGCAGATCCAGTGTCATTAGATACAACAGTTAGCGGGAATCCCACCCCCCTCTCCGCCTCTCTGAATACTACAAATGAGGGTGACATGAGAGTTTTACCAACATCTATGTCAGATCAACTCAGCGGCTACGTAATGTTCACACAACATGCCTGGCAATGGGTGGCGAAATATTCACAGGCTTGGCAGTCTGGCTTTACGTGAGTAATCGGATCTTATGATAGATATACAACCTGATCACCAAAGCATCTAGGAATGTTCACCATTGATGGGGTTAATTAGGCATATGCGGTGTTTTGCCACAGAAGGCTGAAGTGTCCGAGAAACTGTTGACCCAATACAATAATGCAGTCTGTTAATTCTCTGGAGAAGGGATCAGTTTAGTGAACGATCATCGTAAGTGTACTTGAGACAGAAGGACAGGTGGAAGCCACGTCAGTGAACTAACAGATATCGCTATTTTATGTGGTTCATCATTTATCGACAAGGAGATCTCACTGTTAGGTCGGGTTTTCATGTGTACAGAAACGGAAACACAGACGTCAGAACCCCTTCAGTCTATAAAAACTGCATTTTATTTGCTACATTTAAATTTAGAGACCGCAAAACTAAATTGCAATTCTCTTGAAACAGCATTTTCAGGAAAAAGATGTTTTGTCAAATCATGTGAGAATGTGAGCTGAGACATAAATAGAGAAAAATATTTCACTTCTGCCAAACCGCAAATTTGGTCACGGCGGTAAACACGAATTTAGAGCGGGCTGTTTGCACCATAAAGAGTGTGTGTGATCTACCTGCTTCATAATTGGTTTCTTCATATTTGGGGATTGATTGGAACTGTAAAAAGCCGTCGGTAAGCTCTTTCACCCGACGAAAACGTACAAGAGGGCATTGTTTACCGTGCTGACCTACTTTTAGCTCATGCGAGGTCAGTTCGATGAGCCTCCCATGACTGCCACTGTAACTGACCAATCGTGATCCCTCTCGTTACAGATGCAAAACAACCAATGGCGCTCGTTATATATGCAAAACGACCAATGGTGATCCCTCTCATTATAGATATGCAAAGTGACCAGTGGTGATCCCTCTCGTTATATATATGCAAACTGACAAATGGTGATCCCTCTTTCCTTACATACTTAAAACGACCAACGGTGATCCCCCTCGATATGTAAATAAAACGACCAATGATTCCTCTCGCTATACACGTAAAACAACCAATGGGGATCCCTCTTGCTACATACATAGCCCCCGTTACCAGTAGCTGTAAATGGTCCGACACTTACTTGCGACTACTTCTCTTGAAACCCTCCGCCTGGTTGAGCACAGCGACCATGACCACAATGGTCAACAGTAGGAGAACCCGGCACTTCATGGCTGGACGTGTCTGGGGAACAGTTCGTGGAAAACTGCCACTGTCAAGACTGAGGGTCGATACATTCTTCATTGTCTCTGCCTGTTCATTCGTCCACCTCTCCGTCCTTTCGACCGCCCATCCATCCACCCACTCATCCATCCATCCATCTCATCCATCGATCCATCCATCCATCCATCCATCCATCCATCCATCCATCCATCCGTCCATCCATCCGTCCATCCATCCATCCATCTCATCCATCGATCTATTCATCCAACCCTCCCTCCCTCCAGCCATCCATCATAACAAACTCATTCACTAACAACTAGTAATAATTATGAGAGAAATGACAGTATTAATAATAATGATTACAAAATAGTGAAAAATATTGATTGATCTAAAAGAAATTTCCCGGTGTTCAAAAACTAAAACGATCCGTGTCGTCGACAGATAAAAGATAGCTACTCACCTACAAGGCAATTCAGTACTGGATCAGTTAAGGTCCAAACTGTATTGAAGAGCCCTATTGTCAAGACCTGTTCACAGTTGTAAGTGAAGAAAAGCTCTTGATCAGCAGTTGAACAAACTTTGCTTTTAAACGGTTTTCAGCATGACGTCACGGTTTTTTGTCTTCTTTTGTGGGATCTGTTTTGGGCTGTTTTTTTTTTCATTTTTTTTGTCCGATGATGTGGAAATCTAGGTACAGAAGTTAAACTAACATTATTTCTTACTGGGAGTTGAAAAACGGACGGTAAATTTCAGAATGTTAACGAACATTTGTGTGCAAAGGTATGTGTGTGTGGGGGGAGGGGCAGAGGGGCTGGTGGCGGCCATGAAACACTCTTTGCACCTTTTACCAGCTATTTCCATTAAGTGCACATAGATAGAACCACTCAGGAGAGACTGCACTCACGTGTAAATCGAGGTCAAACTGAGGTCAGAAAATCCGCACTTGTTGGGCCGGTGAGTGCAGGGACATTAGAGACAAGGAATCCTATCATTTTTCAAAATGAACTGTTAGCTTTCTTCTCCACGTTGAAAATGAATCACCAGTGTAATTATATTGTAAAATAAAATAGTAGATTCACTTGAAGAAAAGGCCCAAGGTATGTGTTTCAGGCTGCAGTTTCGGGGGTGGGGGGGGGGTGGAATGCACATGATTAAAAAATTAATACACAATCCAAAATACGTTTTTTTCCAGCGAGGGAGTGGGGGGGGGGGAAGGGGGGGGGGTTGGTGGTGGACAGCGAGAGTTTACATTCTCAGATTAGTCCCCGAAGAAATCTCAGATGTTGAACTATAATGACCTGTTTATCTAATAGACTACAGCGTATGTTAATGCCAATTTAATTTATATCGTACAAAAACTTAAGTGTTTAAAATTCCGCCAAAATATCGCTTTCTTGAAAAGAAAGTCTATAAATATGCATATTTTATACCGGTATCTAAAATAGTGTGAAAACCTGTGGAAACTATTAGAGTTTAGAAATGAAAAAACCAAAAGAAAAAAACAAGTATTTCACAATTTACATTTAACGTGCGTTCGTTAATTTTCTGCTTCGCTCCCTTTTCCCTTCTTCACAATTAAATTGTGTTTCACTCTATGTGGCATACTTTGCTTTTGACGAAAAGATCACCGTCACCGGCTGAAAAACCTGTCAAGTCATGTGTCAGGTTTACATTTCTGCCAGCGATGTCACGCCAACCTATTCAATCATTCCAATCAAGTTTCCACAATCAGGTCAAAAGAGTCCTCATTTAACGTAGCATTTCGGGATACGCCTTTCATTTTACAAGACAATCATTTGCAAATGCAGCAGAATTTCTGACAGCGAAAATGCATTCATCTGAAAGCAAAGGGAAAAGTATGTTAAAACACTTTTCCTGCAAGTCAAGTAAGATTATTCAGAGTTTGTAAATGGTAGTGAAGAGCTACATAGTCCTCGCATCTGTGGTTATTTTATTTGGCTTGAAATTCTTCCTGGCAGTTTTGACATAGTTGCCACACACTTTGCCAGTTTTCCGAAAGGTTGTATGTTAATTCAGTGCGAATAAACGTTTCGTGGCCACTGTTCTCAGACATCTGGCGCTGGTATGAAGTCCAATTTGGCCATATGGAGGGTAAACTATTTCGATATTCCCGGACCCCCAGTGCTCCATTATCTATCTATCTGATCTATCTATCCTCCCGTCCTTTCATCTGCCAGTCTAACTCTCCTTCAGCAATCAGTCAATCTGATTGTCCACTCTTTTAGCCAATCATACCCCACCCCCACCCCCACCCTCTATCCATCCACGGGATGGTCGATTGCCCACCTGCAACCCCTATTTGTCATTTCCTCCCCTTGTCTCAGTCTGTGCCAAACTTACACGATTTTATTAGTTGCGGTAGAGTAGACGTCAGGCCGAAGCAACTGTAACCAACCAATACCCCTCCCCCCCCCCCAAATCTCCCTTGTAGGTACGGGGGGCCGCATGGGGTCAGTGATGACCTGGACATTATTCCTTAACTTTCCTGTGTCCAGACGGGCGTAGCAAAAGTAGAACTTCGGGATATAGATCTATAATTATTATCTCGGACATGTTCGGTTTGATACGTTAACTCTCGAACGGGGGACACTGAACTCGCAGAGGAAGAATTTAAAAATAGAAGGCTTGGTGCGAACAGGCGACATTTTTGACGTGCAGTCGCGTCGTATCGTTTGAAATCTAGATCTGGTTGAACGCGTGGAGATGGGGCAAACATTGGAGTCACGGGCACATTGAAGAGTGGGCAGGAACATGAGATTTAGATACAACAGCAAGTCGTATGTGAGTGGCCAGTCTAAGGGGAACAGGGGTGTAAATGACATTTGAAAAAAATCCCTGAAAATGAAACGCCAGGGACGGCACAGGCTAGGCCTAGGCTATTTTCGTGGGTCAGAGAATTTTTCTCTGAAACCTCGGAGATTCTCGGACTAACGATAGTGAAGGGAATATAGACCCGAGGGAACATAGACCTGAGGCAACATAGACCTGCTTCCTCAACGACCACTAAAATCAGAGTCTTGAAAACATTATGTGTGGTCAGTGCTTGTTTACGGATGTGAATGTTGGACAATGAACAAAGAAATAGAGAGGGAACTAGCAGCAGCAGAAATGTGGTTTATTGGAAGAATATTGAGAACATCAAGGATGGAGAAAAAATCAAATGAGTCAGTACTGAGAGACTCTAATCTGAAAAGATCATTAATAAAAACAATAAGACAGAGGCAACTAAAATTTCTAGGGCACATCTGTCGCCTCAGGAGCCTCGAACATCTAGCAGTCACAGGGAAGATCGAAGGCAGGGAAAGCAGGGGTAGTTAGAGAAAAAACTTTCACTGAAAGTCTTAATTCATGGACAACAAATAAACATCACGACAACAACTACTCCTTCTTGAGGTTGGCTGATGACAGATCCGAGTGGAGAGCCATGATCGCCAATGTCTGTTCCAGACAGGGCAACTGATGATGAGTCTTCTGTACGTGTAGCTTTAACATCATTCGTCCTCCCCCCCCCCACCCCTTCTTCTTCTGGTGTCTGTCTACCCAGTCTCTCAAGCAAGCGGTCAACAAGAAGGTAATGCAAAACTTAATGCATTAACAATAACCAAAAAATAGCCCTGGTAAAGAAATGCAAATTCAGCTATTTCAACAACACGACACGGACTGTCAGATTACGGCAAAGTAGGCCAACTAACCAACACCACCTCGCCATCGAAAAGGAGCGGGATCAAAAACAGACCTGTAAAATTTCCGACTATAGTCGGATTTCCGACTATTTTATCACGACCAAAAAAAAAAGTTGCCTCGGATTTCGGACAATTTTGGTTTGAGCAAAAAATTCCGACCAAAAAAAAAATAAAAATTCCGCCCCGATCTTAGACAACGTCGTTTTCCGATGCGGTACTTAATAATAAACTGGTGAACGTCGTAAAGGTAAGGCGGCGAAAATGTACGAATGTTGTTGACTACGACGGCCATGTTTCATTATGCGGTACTTAATAATAAACAGGCGAATGTCGGCAAGGTAAAAGCGGCGAAAATGTACGAATGCTATTGACTACGACGATACCGAAAAAATTTCTGACTATTTTGTCACCAGTCACTTACAAGTCTAAAAAGAAATAATAATCTATTTCTAATATTTGAACCATTTGATTTCAATCCCCAGCATGTGATTACAAGGATCGATGTCTACAGCATGGCGAGACCGTAACTGAAAACTGTCTGGCATATCGATGCAGCATACAAGTGGTTGAAGGAAACAAATTCATTGTTTCCCTGGATCTTATAACAAAAGGTAGGATTAAATCGGGGGCCTTGGCGAAACATTATAAAAACCACAGAAAGACTGTGGGGTCGCAGCAGGGCTTACAGCAAAGCCAAAACTGGGCAAAAAGAAAAGGTTGTATGTAACAAAGCCTCGCGTAAGAAATAATACCAAAACGATACAATGAAACGCAAACTAAAAGTGAAGTCCTGTTGTTGTTTTTCTTTTCTTTTCCTTGTCTAAGGCCGTTGCCGAAATATCGGCCATTTTCTGTCTTTCCCTTTAGTTTGCGTTTCATTGTATTGTTTCGGTATTATTTCTTATGCCAGATTTTGCTGCATCCAACTTTTTCTTTTTGTCTATTTTTGACTTTAACTCAAGGGCCGCATGTCACAACTCGCTTTTTGTTTTTCTTCAAACGATGGAGATATTTGGTACAGTCTATTTATAACCCTCGACAGCCTGCGGTCTGTGTTAAGAGTTGGGGCTTAAATTCTGAAAACAAAGGGTCAAATAACGTTTTTTAAAAATATCTAACCATTAAATCTGACCAAGAAAGTTGTGCAGTTGTTCCTTTCTGCTGAACAAAAAATGTAAATGCGGAGTTACGACAGATTACCAATGCGGCTCTCCAAAAGAAGAACATCTAAAGCTGGGTTCTCATGTGTACGGAAACGGAAACGGCAAAAAATCCTTCATATGATAAAAAGAAAGAGTGTTTCCATGTGTACGGAAACGGGGTGCGGAAACATTCTTTCTATTTCACTACTTGAAGGCTCTTTGACATTTCCGTTGCCGTTTCAGTGTCCGTATACATGAGAACCCAGCTTTATTCTGCACTGGATCATTCACGGCGCTTAATTCTATCGCTGTTTGTAAAAATATTTATAATAGGGCCAGTCCAGTTTTATTCCCGGGAATACTGTAGGAAGAATGTTCGTTTTAAGAAGCATGGGGACACGTTAGTCTAGACTCTAGAAGCGAGGTGCTCGCCTCTTATGCTGAGGGTACCGGTTTGATTCCAGGCGGGTGCAGGCATGTTAGAATTTTGGGATTTTTCCCATGTTTTCCTGTCCCTGATCTTATGGTAGGTAGAATCGAGCACCTAGTCTTCTCGGATAAGGACGAAAAAACTCGGAGGACCCGTGTGCATGTTGCGCGCGTTACAGATACCTGGGCAGTTGGAAATCGAGAAGAGCAGGCGGAACAGGCCGCTGCCCGAGCAAAACCAAGCAAAAAAAAAAATATTCTGCCATTCACCCCTCCCCCCCCCCCAAAGAAATGCTGACCGGCTCTGCACTGTGGCGACGACGTGCCTGCTTCAGTTGTAACTAGGCTGCAATGACACAAAGGCAAATTTCCGGAACGGGATTAAAGAAGTATACAAAATACAAAAATTTGTAAAAAAAAAAAATAGAAAAAAAAGTTCACTTGCAAGTGTCTTTTCTACCACACAAAGCTCTTAGGCGAGTCCCGTACTGAGTCAAGATTGGTTTTTGGGTAGGTTTTGACTCAGATTTGAACCTCCAATGAATCCCCTAGCGAGACAGATTTTTGTTTCAGCCTGACCAAAGATTCTAGATAATATAATATGTACAATGAGATGAGACAGTCCATTCCTCGCGTCTCTTGAAAAACGTAACCGCTCCGTCTTGGACCCGCCGACTCTCGGCACGCTGAGCCATGGCCTTGGACGCTGTATTGACCGCATAAAAGATAAGACACAACACCCATCGGGCCAACTACGAGGCAATCAAGTCATTAAAATAATAGGCAATTATATCAAATTTACAGTGTGTGTCTCATTATAATTAAACACATAAGAGGAGCGGGCCCCCAGACTAATAAATTAACCAGGCTGGAAACACGAGCTTCGGGCTGTGTCGTGTTTTTACGGAATTTCCCGAGCGACGACTGTATAACCAACATGGCCGCCGCTCGGGAAATTCCGATTCTAGTTCTATCTGCAATAGAAATTTCTTTTTATTTGTCAAGATTGGTTGTACATATATTAATTTCTTGGTGCGGATCCAAACTTCCGCGTTCAGTAGGCGCGTCAAAATGGTGTCAATCAACATTGTAGCTATGCTGAAGCGTCGGTCGCTACTTTAAACCTAATTATTATGGCGGATGGTTCATGACCTTTCGCTGTTTTGTGACGTCACACAATGGGATCATCCAGTCTGGGTATTTTATTAGTCTGTGAGCGGGCCCAAGGAAAGAGAGAGAGAGAGAGAGAAAGAGAAAGAGAGAGAGAGAGAGAGAGAGAGAGAGAGAGAGATAGTTTTCATCAGTCTCAGTCCTGTCTAGCTCTAAAATCTACTTACCAGATCTATCTCGGCACGACGGTAATTTAATAAAACATTTTGTCACATTGCCGCCAGATTTAGAAGAAAAAAAAATGGTCACCGATTTCCTTCAGCGACATAAGTTATAATTACAAAGTAACCGACTTCTATCGAGGTCTAGGATGTCAGCTGAACAGGGAACAAAGCATTTTCCCTATTCGGCTTCATACAATAAGCCATTGTTTACATCTCCCGCGCTTGACCGCTCTGTGGCGCCGCGAACTCGTGATGGCAAAACGCACCAGTTACTCCATTTGATAGCATCAGAGAGTATAGATGTATAGAGAGGGTTCACTTCCGCCAAATTGCGAAACTAGGTCGCTGCGGTAAACAAGAAATTGAAGAATTGAAAGAGACCGCCTTCACCAGAGATAGTGTGCATATCTGTTTAGTGTGGTTTATTCATATTTTTGGGCTGAATTAAACTATTTAGAGCCGTTTGTAAGCTCTTACGCCACTTGGAAATGCACAAACCGGTTTTGTTTACCGCAGCGACCTACTTTCCGCTCCATGCTAACAATGGTTTCGCGGCGCCTCCCGTGTCTCGCAGTGCAAATTGACCAATAGTGAACCCTCTCTATATATCTATACTCTCTGATAGCATCTAGTATCTTTGGCCGCACTAGTGCACGGAGTTCCATTTAACTCCTTAGTCCACAGATCCAAAACAAAGCAGAATTGTTTTAGTGTAGGAAGGACCTGAGTTTAATTTGGGTTACATATTATACGTCATCGTCAAAGTTCATCTTTATCTCGCCCCCCCCCCCCCCCCGCTTTCCAAAAAAAGAAACAAAACCCACAATTCTTCTTCGAGAGGGTGGAAGATGCGGTTCAACATGATTTCGGCACACGTAGTCACTGAAGTTCACGTGTCTAGTAGACGTGAGAAGCGAGAATCTGACCAGGCAACTTGTTGACCTTCCTGTTTGAAACAAAAGTCTCTGGTTCAACATTAATTTTGAAAACGAATCGCATCTGTGCTATATCTGAATCATAGATTCAGTGATATCTGTCCTCTTTCAATTTCAATCATCAGTCTAAACCTTGTGTGTATCTTATTTGACATTCTGTAACAAATACTTAGAGTGTGTACGGTATACATTTCTTTTTTAGACACCGTGCATTCACTGTGATACCTTCCTCGTATCAGAATTTGTATAAAATGTGTACATTCTATAAAGAATACATTTTAAGATTTTGTGCTTTATTTTTAAATGTGTAAACAGGCAGAAATATATTTCAGAGCTAGTGGAATCAGACCAGCCATCACGCACTTTAAGATCAGTAGACGCGAAACTTCTTGAGACACCCACAATCTGATTGTCGCATGGTGAAAAGTCTTTTTCTATTAGTGGGCCTAAATATTGTGGAACAACATCAGCGTTAACACCAGGAAAAGTGAAAACATAGTCACATTTAAAAATAGGCTCAAGACTGAATTGTTCAGGACTGGTTTCATTGAAACTGAATGACGTCCCTTTTTGGTCTCAGAGGTTTGAGGATGAGAGTAGATCGAGTGTTTGTTAATGTGAGTGAGTGGGAGCATGATGAATTGATTTTATGTTAATCCTGTTTTTAATTTCAGTTCAGCGCCTTAGAGCACATCATTTTGGGGGGGGGGGGGATTTGATAGCTATACAAGTTAATTATTACGTATTATTTTTGTAATGGAACCAAGAAAACGTTTCCATTCTGAATACCATGGGATCATTTTCTGTCCACAGAATGCCCTGATGACAACGGCGCCTGTCACCCGGCCGACGGTAAACATTTCTACCACTTAACGGTAGCCGGCATCAGGCGTAAGTGTTATTGCATAGCACAAGGTGAGGCCATTGGTTACTCTTGCGAATCGCAACGTTATTTCAAACATTTTCCTAGTAATGTACCTATAGGATGAACGATTTGTGAGAGTAAAGAGTATACACATTCTGTCTGATCTGTTCACAGCAAGACTGTCCACAGCAGAAAATAAAATAATAATTATCCAGGTCAATGTTTTTTCTCCCTGTCTTTTTGAGAGAAGGAAGGAATTCCGGAAGATAAAAAAAAATGTCAGAGTTTGATTGAGCGAAGGAAATAGAATGTGAAATGGACAATCGATTTTCACTGATGTTTTTGTGCTGTCAGTTTCAGACATTTAACTCTGTAACAGTTGACGAAATGTTGCTTGTGCCACGTATACCAGACATTCCCTACACATCTGCACTGAATATTTCTTTCTATCCAACCCTGATCTGCGTGAAATTTTGCTTAACTTCTAAATACTTTGTGCGCTACATCACCACAGCCATTATAGGTTTCAAATCCTTTGGAGGGTGCACCGAAGGCTGGATTTTTCAAAAATTGATCTTTGTTTTTCTTTTTTTTTTTTTAGTTTGCTTTGTGTCGCTGAGTGCTTGCCTCTGATTCCTTTTTTTTTACAAGCACATAAGCCGTGACGTGAACACCTTCTGTCGTATGTAGGTCACTGCTGTCGGCTGAATTAAACATTTCAACGTGCTCGTGGCTAAAATCAGAACATAATTATGAATTGAATTGTACATCATGTTGTATGGATATGCACTGTCCATATCCGTACATGTTTACCAAAAAGCGCGACTGGTGAAGATTTGCTGAAACAAAACTTGGTGTGGTGTTCACGAATTTAAAGCGACAACACATGGAATAGTTAGATGGACTTGGGGGTGTGAGGGTCTGGTCAGTTTGTATCAATGGGCGGTAGTCAGATTGACTAATCAGGCGAAAAGGGGTTGGGGTAGCCATTGGTGATCGACGTACATTCAAGTATATAATTATTATTAGCGCAGATCACGCAATCTCCGAGCAGAAGTCGGATTGTTTTGCTACTAAGCCGATTCATATTTTTAAAAACTATGCAAATTAACAAGGTCAGTAATATAGCATTCCGGTGTGTGTTCTACGTCATCGAATTGTGTGCGTTGTACGGATATGCGCTTTCATAATGAATACCCTGCTACTTGCTACTTCGAGACAGATTCGAGATGGTAGAAAGTGACGGCGGGACATTGGATGGGGGATCCGTTTTTAAGCTAATTTTAAATGTATCAGACAGTCAATATTGTCTGACACCGTTTAAAATATAGGCCTACTATGGCTGTGTTGCATTTTTAATCCGGTAGTCCATTTCCTAGAATTTAAACATTTACACGGCAATCCCTAAGGACTTTTGTACCTCCTGTAAAAAATGTTAAAATCGGAATTAGGTAGATAGAAACATGCAATGACCAACATTTTTTTTTAATGGGACCACAGTAAATTTGAAATGATTTTATCCTGAGGATTGAGTTACAAATATTCTTGAGGACATTCTTGAAGACGTGTACGATTTTAATATCTAACTATCACATTCATAACCACTTACATAACCCCAAGGGCCATTTACACACACAGATAAATCGTTCAAACATGAAACGATCTATCTTCTTACGAGGAATCGTTACGTGTAAATGCAAAAGCCAGTCTTTCATGCAAATCAGCTCCTTTCTTTTTCTTTTGTTATTTACAAGCACACATAGAGCAAGCAAATCATCTACGTACTACGTAGTCGTCGCAATGAGACATGGTGGCTTTCTGATTCAAGAGTGAAATCAAATCTAGTTATAATCAAGGAAATCGGGTCGTCGCTTCCTGAATTGAACGACAGATCGTTACGTGTAAGCACAATACACAGGATGGAAAAAATTGACAGAGCTCGTGAGCGATACATCGGTTCCCATTCATCTGCGCTTATAAATGGATGGCGTTCACTTTAATCAAATTTCTGAACCAGATCTAAAGAGAACAGACTTGACAAGGCAACACAAAACTAAGTGGTAAAACTTGGGGACAAGGTGGTCTAGAGGCAAGGTGCTCGTCTCTCATGCCAAGGGAACCCGGCCGGTGCAAGCATGTTTGAAGTTTGGGATTTTTCTCATATTTTCGTGTCCCTGATACTATTGGGGGTAGGATCGAGTACCTAGTCTTCTCGGATAAGGACGAAAACATTTGGAGGGCCCGTATGCACGTTCCACAAGTTAAAGATACCTTGGCAGTTGGAAATCGTAAAGAGCAGGCCGAACAGGCCGCTGTCCGGGCAAACTTAAATAAAATTCATCTCTACCATTCCCTCTCCTCCCTCCCTCATCCCCCCCCCCCCAAAAAAAAATCCGCCGACCGGCCCTGCACTGTGGCGACGATGTGCCTGCTATGGCACAAAGGCAAATTTCCCAAATGGGATTAAAGAGTTATACAAATACAAAATATAAAAATAAAAGTTTAGGACTGTCGTTACTTGCACGTACAGAAGAATGAGCATAAATATTTCGGAACAAAATTCATGTTTTTCATTTTCTTTAATATTTTCTTGTTCAATCACAGCAAAATTGACATATTTCAGAATCTGAGAAATTTCTTCTCCAGCGCATGTTCTACTTACAAGAAAAGCAAAATAATTTGAGCATCAATAAAAAGTTTACATTTTCATTTCTCAATATTTCAGGGCAAACACGGAGAATTGTAGATTTTAAATGACACAGTATACAAATTTTGACAACATAAACGGACGACAAACTGTTATGAATGAGAAAATGGCTGAAAAAACAAATACATAATACCTTGTACTGGTGCTCAGTATGGTAGAAAAGATGATTATAAATGCCCAGTGATTTTGAATCCAGCAGTTATAATTTCTTGTCAAGAACCTAATAGCAGATTCAAAATATTCTTCCAATTCTTTTACTACGCAGTAAGCATGTGAATAATCAAGTCCAAAATATTCAAAGCAACATCAGTAATACTTGATAAAATTGCATCAATAACCATATTTAAAAAAAAATAAAAAATAAATATATATACATGTATGTATATTTATTATATAGCACATAAATTCATTAAAAATACTTGATATAAATCAATGAAATAAACACGGAAATCATCATCTATCACAGTTGATAAACATGTAACAAACCAGTGTAAAGAAAGATTTAGATGTATACGGTATCAAAAGAATTTGTTTGAGTAAATGTGGGTAATATGGTTAAAATTATGTGTATGACTGAAGAATTTATAATGTTATCACTGCAAAAGCCTGTAGAATGTTCTTTGAGTGTTGAAAACTGTCTTCATCAGGCATCAAGTTGTCACAGGGAATATGTATTTATAGAGAGGTCTCACTTCTGCCAAATCATGAAACTAGGTCGCTGCGATAAACAAGAATTGAAAGAGACCTTCACCAAAAATAGTGTGCATATCTGTTTACTGTGGTTCGTTCATATTTTTGGGTTGATCGAAACTAGTTAGAGCCGTTTGTAAGCTCTTGCACCCCGTGGAAATGCACAAACGGGTATTGTTTACCGCAGCGACCTACTTTCTGCTCCATGCTAACAGTAGTTTCGTGGAGCCTCCCTTGTCTTGCAGTGTAAATCGACCAAACGTGAGACCTCTCTATAAATGCATACTCTCTGGTTGTCAACAGAATCGATCTTCTGCAGAAAAGGTTCAGTTAATTCTTTGATATGAAATTTAAATAGGTTCTTGCTATTGTTTCTTCAACAAATTTAATGTGTGTCAATGTTTTTGAGAACAAGAATTTATTCAAACAAAAACAAAAAGACATGCAAATTAAATGACAAATGCATTTTACACAAAAGTTTGTCAATTCATAAAGACATGAAGGCAAGATCAGATCAAATGTGTCTGATAATTTGTACAGCACACTTTGTCATATAAGTACATCTCTTCTTGTGGAGAACACGTTAATACACTTAATTATGCAATGGAAGAACACAAGCAATAATGCATGATAAACACTTTGGTTCGCCAAAGGAATACAAATGATAGAATTACTGATATTGCATCTGCATAGAGTTGGAATGTATCCATTCCTGCAGTAAGACACATTACTTTGTAAACTATTAAATAACGATAGGCCAGCAGTCATACCCAACATGCATCTCTTCATCATTTGTTCAGTGCAAGCTGTAATTATATTAGGGGTGTAAATGACATTTGAAAAATTTCTCTGAAAATGAAACGCCAGGGGCTGCATAGGCCCCGGTGGGCTCGAGGGGCACGCCCCTTATGGGGGGGGGGGGTGGGGGGGAGGGGCAAACAAAATGAACAAATCTGAAATCAGAGAAAATCTGAAAGATTTACACCCCTGTTATATCTATTGTCACAAATAAGGCGATAATCACTTCTTACATCAAACTGACAATATACAAAAGGTAAATTTTGGGTAACAATAGTTTCATGGACTTGAACACAGATAACACGAAAATATGTCATCGACAATAACAGCCTTGTTTTGAGACTGGTAAATTCAACACACATAAATTAAACCGAATCACTGCAATTAAGACTAGAAATACCAAGAGTTAGTAGGCCTATACACAAATTCATGATAAATGCTCTTAAAATTACTCAGAACATAAACATCGTAGTATAAAAATTTGAGATTCTTTCCCTGATACGATGAAGGAGAAAAATTAGGAAAGAATGAAGACAGAGAACATTGACATAGAATGGCGAAAATTTTTAATCACCATTATAACATTCACCAGCTGTCTCAAAGCTTCATTCAGTTGGCAGGCAGAATGCCACGATAAAATTACCATCCAATACTATTTCAGGACACACGTCATGCCTTTAGGGCAGACATTGGGTATAATTATGTGAGAGACCTCCATCAGCGGTTTACCAGAAATAGACTATTCCAGATCCAAACAAAAGGGTACATCTAGGTAATGGTGATTTCAGACATGTACTAACGTATCTTCAAACAATAATGAAGCCCTATCCCTTTCAAAAAACAGCCAGATTTACTGGTGAAATTAGCTAAAGGTTGCATTTTTTTTTTTCACAATATCATGGAGTTGCTCAGACTCAGTCGGGAAAAAAGGAAAAGACTAGAGCTTTTCGAAACCATTTTCATCAGGATTATGAAGTTAATTGAGAAGCATGGTAAAAGATTACAGTCTCTGCGTGGTTATTGCATCTTCACATTGGAATGATGTGCCCATGAACTATTATTCATTGTTCGGTGTTCAGAAATGTATCTCTCTGTAGAATACACAATGACGTACACAATTTTCTGTAACAAAAGCAGATTGGTGTATACTTTCAAAGGGATAATTTTGTTGTGGAACAATCAAACAGCAAAATCACTGACAGAAAGTTCTTTGTTCACCTTTGGCTCCCGCATCATTTATGGAACTTGTGGCTTTACAGCTCTGTGAGATCAGGTATATTGATTGGTCGTTAATACTGAACATGAGAGTTACTGGGTAATGTTGAGCATTCCTTCGTGTTCCTCTGGCTTGACAAAGGGAAGCTCATATTCCTGAGAAAAAAAAATGAAACCAGTCAATCAATCAACTAACCTATCAATCAACTAAACCAACCAACCAACCAACCAACCAACCAACCAACCAACCAACCAACCAACCAACCAACCAACCAACCAACCAACCAACCAACCAACCCTGAATGTTTGGGCACATCCATCTGATGTTTGATTCTCAGTTGAGAGACATGTCATTTTCTCGATGTCTTTTACCCTTCACCTCAAAACCATCCCATCTTCCATATAATTGATAATAGCCATTTCATCTGTGAAATGCTTCTTTTGCAAGCAACAGTTTGGCAAGTCCAAGACTGTGAAACAAAGTCACATTCTGCATAAAGTCACAGAAGTATTTGTTTACCTGCCACAAAGTTGTAAGACTATCAACAAATCTGTCCATCATCAAACGAGAATGGCTCGGTGTGGGTGCGACTCTCAGTCTTTCTGTTCCTTTAGGCACGCTGGGATAGTTGATGGGTTGGACGTAGATTCCAAAACGTTGAATGAGATCATTGGACAACTTCGTGCTAGCTTTAGCGTCTCCGACCTGATAAGAACAAATATGATCAAATTTAAATGAACAGCTGTGTACAGGGATTCCTATGTTTTGGTCCGCAGTTTGTGTGGTGATATTTCCATTGAGTTAAAAGTGGTGACATTTCATGTGTATGTGACAGACAATGAAATCTAATTTTATTGGTGTTGTAACATTTAATACATCTGTCAGCATTGCCACATTTGCTTGATTTGAATAGAATGGCATTTGATTTGCCTGTGAAGAATATTGATATTGATTTTTTTTTGCCATAACAAAAGTCTCTAAATGTTTCATATGGGTTAGATTTTGATATTCTTGCATGTTTAGTTTGGTTTTGTTTTATCTGTGTGTGAGGTTAACAGCGTATCGGTACAATTGCATGTTTAGTAAGACTTGATTTTAAAAAAAAGTCCTTAATCTTCTGGAGTGAACTGCAGCACAGTACAAAAAACAACAACACATCAAACTGACTCTTAGTGTGGCCAGTGCCTATCGCTAAAGCCTCAATCCATCAAAATAAACCATATAGGGAAAACTCTGAAAATATCAGCCTTACCATTACGGGAATCACATGACTGCAGCCAGGGATGATGGGAATTTTTGCATCCTGAAGTTCTTTTCGTAGGTATCTGGCATTTCCGTGCAGTTTTTCTCTCAACTCGACACCCTCGGGGCTCTGCAAGACCTGGGCAAAGGGAAACAATTCATATATTTATTAAATGAGCATGCCAGAGAAAGGATTATCTGCCTTTTGATTTCAAAACAATTTTTAATGAAACAACCATGAAATCACCAATTTCAATATCTGTCCTTCCGTTTGTGTGTCCCCTCATCTGTCCATCACCTGCTCTCAATTGTCTATTTCTGCATCATTTATTCTTCCATCAATTTTATTTCATTGATGTGCATATTAGTTTCATTGTTGAGATTTCAATATCTATAGTTTTCCAATCCATCTTTTAGTTGTAGCCGATGAACTTAAAATTTATACAAAACCAGAAAAGGAAGGGGACAAACATTTCAAATATTATTCATCATTCATTATTTTTGCTCTAAAACTGCAAATTGCGGTAAGAATTTAGATGAGTTGATAAGAATACAGAAAATGAATGCAAACAAGAAAAGAAAACAGAGGAGGAAACACAAATTATGAGATGTTGAATACCCTGAGTGAGGCCAAACAGCCTGCCATAATGTGGGGTGGGAGTGCTGTGGTGAAAATGAAACCGTTGCCATAACTACGGATGACATCAATGACGTTTTTGTCACCAGCAATGTAACCACCCATCACACCAAAAGATTTACCTGGAAATAAAGAAATATTTGTTTTATTCACAAACGATGTCTTTTGACTTTTGAAGGAAATTACCTAATTAACTATTCTCAAAAACAAACAAAAAGGAAAAAAAGGCAACATGCCTTTGCATATTACCCTTCTCTTGAAGTCTAACATCCCTACCTGTCCAGCAGCATAAATATTCAGAAAAGCAACAAAATTTGAATGCAGTTTTTTTCAACTTCTATTTACCCTCAATTCAAACTGGTGGGCTAAACAACAACTACAAGAACAATGTTAATCAAAATAGCAGAACACTGAAAGACATGAAATACACTCATATAGCTATATGTACAAATGTAATACTTTACAAGATCCTGACGAATTCTACCAATGACAAAAATATATCCATAAATTTTTAAGTGCATGCATGCAAAAAAAATATGTATATTGTGTATAAGCAAACAAACAAAACTGACAGACAACGTAAAATTCATGCAACAACAGAAATGGAATTGGGCTAAATGTGTGGGAAGGATGAATGATAATACATGGAGAAAACGCAGCACTGAATGGCAACCGCGGACAGGAAAACCAACAAGAGGACGGCCAGGAAGAAGATGGTAGGATATTAAAAAGAGAGGGAGAACAAAATAGACGAGGAGGACATCAGACAGACAGGAACGGAAGCCATTGTCAGAGGGCTGCACCCTGCAGTGGATGGACAACGCACAGGTCAAAGGATGCAGACAAATCATCTGATTACGACACAATGCTAATATCTAAGTGACTAACTTTACCTAGAGTACTGGAGATGATGTCCAATGCTAATATCTAAGTGACTAACTTTACCTAGAGTACTGGAGATGGAAGCTGCTCAAAGGACATAAAAACAAGGATAGGAATGGCAAAACACAAAATGGTTCAACTAAACAACATTTGGAAGGATAGAGGCACACCAACGGACCTCAAAGTGAACATACTTAAGTGCTTGATCTGGCCAGTCCTACTATATGGTTGTGAAGCCTGGACACTCAAAAAGGCAGACATAACAAGATTGGAGGCAGCTGAAATGTGGCTTTACAGAAGGCTACTCAGAATAAGTTGGACAGAAAGGAGAACAAATACAAGCATCTTAGAACAGCTTGGCACCACCAGAAGAATAACACCTGAAATAAATAAAAGAAGACTTGCATACATCGGCCACGCGGCCCGAAACAAAAGCACGGCCCTTATGATATCAATCCTTCAAGGAAAGACAGAAACAAAGAGAAAACAAGGAAGACCACCCATTACATATCACGATAACATCAAGAAAGTCAGCCAGCTGGAAATAAGTGAACTAACTAGGAAAGCTAAGGACAGGATTGGGTGGAGGAGATTTTGTCGTGACATCCACTGTAGCAGCTAACATCGATGACGATGAAGCCGACAGGTGACAGGTGACTGGAGATGATGTCCAATGCTAATATCTAAGTGACTAACTTTACCTAGAGTACTGGAGATGATGTCCAATGCTAATATCTAAGTGACTAACTTTACCTAGAGTGCTAGAGATGATGTCCATTTTGTCCACACAACTGTCCCTCTCGCCAATTCCAGCACCCGTTTCTCCATACATTCCTACAGCATGCACCTCATCAACAAATGTCATGGCACCATATTTGTGGGCTATGTCACACATTTCTTCTGCTGGAGCGATGGAGCCTGACAAACAGAAAGGTTAAATATTGCACTTCTGACATTTCATACTTTTTAATTAATAAACTTCAGACAAGAGCTTAAGAGTCAAAAACATTTTTAAAAATTAAAATAGAAAACTATAGAAGCTACCAGGACTGCTGGAAAGTAAACAGTGGAAATCCAAAACATGTAAATGGCATAGAATAGAGAATAGGGAAGAATGGGCTGGAAAAAAGTGTCTATATCTTTGTAATGTCTATTAAGTTAATATATACAGTTTTAAAATCTTAAAATCTCAAAAAAATGTTCTATAATGTATGTAAGTTTGCAACATCATATTCTCATAGGCTACTTCATTGTTTCCGACCTTCATTACATGATAACATCTTGTTACTATCATGGTAAATTTATACTGTCAAATATGGGTTAAGCGTCTCTCTCATTTCTTAACCCATTTTTATTCTCGATGGAAACAAAATGGTCCGTCAAGCCAACAATATTCTTACCCTGTCGTGCTCACACACGCCTCATTGTTCTACACAAACTTTTCTGCGCACCCTTCCTTTTCTAAATAAAAAATCTGCCGTGTAAGACCTACCATTATTTTCGTTCAGACTGATTAGCAACCTCTGAAGTCACTCTGTCCTCTTTACAGTTTGACCCGATGGTCCAAATTTTAAAAAACTGATTGAAATAATTATGTGAATGCTGTTTATAGACTGGGTTAAATCACGTGAGAATTCACCACCAAAACAGGAAGTAAAATTGACCACTCACCATCCATTGAGTGAATGGTTTCAAACACCACCATTTTGGGGACTTCAATATCTACTTGACGCAGTAATTCCTCCAGATGTTCCGGGTCATTATGACGAAATACATGTTTTGGCACGCGGCTGTTTCTGATACCCGTGATCATTGATGCATGATTCCCAGAGTCCGAGAAATAGTGAAGACCTGCATGGAAAAATATACATGTATCTGTAAACTGGAAAGCAACGGTGACAACAAGTTCTCAGTGAAGTTGTGATTCTGAACTATCAAACTGACGACAATGGCAGAAATATCTTTCTTGCCTTTGGGTTTTGAAGTAAATTGCTGTTTTGAGAAATATCAAAATCACTTTTGTCTTGAAGTTTTTTAAGTGGAAAATAGATTTACTGACATCAGGCCATAACTTTGTATGCATTATTAAATCATTATGGTAAAAACATATTAAAATTTAAATTGCTATGCCAAATTTCGCTTTATTGGACATCAGCAGAAAAGTTAAAGCTTACCTGGCAACTGGTTTCCCAAAGTATGCAGGGCTGTATCATTGGCAACAAAGCCAGAACTAAATACCAGGCCGGCCTCTTTCTGGTGATATTTGGCCAGTTCGTTTTCCAGTTCCTCGTGGAATGGGGAATTCCCGGAAATTGACCTTGAGCCACCAGAACCTGTTCCGTGTTTAGTTACAGCGTCCCTGGGAGAGAAGGAGTGAGACAAGTCACATTGTTGTCTCTCTTAAAATATTCTCCTGGTTATGTGTTGTAAATTTGATTTCTTTTTTGTTTTTCTTGGAATGCTCGAAATTATACGGGTGCAGACTAATCTCTCCAGTGATTTGTAAATACATTGGCACATAATTATAGAACAGCTGTGTATTCATCCATTCATTCATCCATTCCATCATCCATTCGCCCATCCATCCATCTATGGTTCTGTCTGTCCATCTGTCGTCTGATCCGTACTTCCATCCACCTATCCATCCATGCATTCACTCATCCACCCGTCGTTTGATCCATCCATCCATCTCATTCACCCAACCTCCCACTCAGTCAGCAGTCCATTCATCCATCCACCCACCCATCCATTCACCCATCCATCCATTCACCCATCTAGCCATCCATCCATTCATCCACCCATCCATCCGTCCGCCCCTCCGTCCATCCGTCCGTCTATCCATCCATCCACCCACCCATTCATTCATCCATACATCCATTCATCCATTCATCCACCCACCCAACACCCACCCATCCGTCCATCCACCCATCCATCCATCCATCCAACTTACTTGATGGCCCCCAGAACTTTAGGATGCATGCTCAGGTCCAGATAATCGTTGCTACACCAAATAGAAATGTCCTTTTTCTCACGACTTGTCTCACTAGCCATAGGAAACTGCTGTTTACTGCGCATAATCCTCTTGAACACACGATACGAGCCATCTTCCTTCTTCTGCCCAATCTTCTGTGCAAAAAATGCTTCGTAGTCAAAACATTTCTGAACCTGGGAAGCTGTGGGGAAAACGAGCCGTGAAAGTAACAATTATTTACCCTTAAACTATAATAATATTGAAATAACTGTGTTTCATCTGAGAAAGACATTGATCAGAAACATAGTCCCACAACAGTGAGACTACTGAGGTTAAATTGTTTAACATTTTACCCGTGAATCGGACTGGCACACATGCACGCAATAACTGTGTTCTCAAAAAACTCAAGTGACATTCTCAGCGTTAAAAAGATCAGAGCATACTGTCACGACGATACCATGAGCTATCTGGGCCAGAGAGAGGAAACACGATCACATAGCAGCGAATACCATACAGTTGAACAGTCAACATTTTAAAGAAAAATATTTTTCTTTACATTTCTTCATATAATAATAAAAAAATTCCATGAACTGTTTAACATTAACTGGCAAATTTAACAGAATTAGAAAAAAAAGACTGCTCAAATAAATTGTATTAAATGCATTCCCGTTACCTGCAACTGCAAGCAATAACGGCCAAAATAAATAAATATATGAACTGACGAGGTCCCAAACATTTAAGACATCTCTCATAGGATCATCATTAATAACTCTTTTGTCATGTTTTTAGTTTATCGAAAATTTGTCTTATAAAATTTATTAAATTTTAACCGAAAACTTACGAATGTTCTTGAAAGAAGCTTTGTTCAACAGTTTGCCAGCTAAGATCCTCATTTTGTACAAATAATTGCTTGAGAAATGTTACTTTAAACAATACAGAATGTACAAGTTCGCGCGTTATAACTGCTTCACGTCCGTTTCCTTGGTTGCAGGGATTGTTAAATGCAATAGAGAAAGGAATCAGTTTATATACCAAATTAAAGGCGGACATAAATTCAGGACGCAACATTTACTGGAATCCCATAAGTTGTGCCCATTTGACCCGCGTACTGGCTGGTGACGTATTTCCTGAACTAAAAGCGGTTACACAAATACCGTGTTGTTTTTTACCCTCAGCACTTCTACAAGGCGCTTACAATTGATAATAGTCGGTTTGAAGTAGGTCACTTGCTCTAATATCCCGGCTTTTCACTGGCTGCTGTGCCGTCGGGGCATTTCGTACTGCGCAGCACTGCACTGACACTTGCTTAAGTGACCCGGATGAAAATAACATAGTTACGGTAATATTGTTTGAGATCCGCAAGTAACGAAAGATTTTCAAATCTTGGGCTCAAAGGCGGTTGAAGGCGGTTATGGGCAGGTATACTGCATTGTGACAGGTTAATTTTGATGAGTTCACAGGCATAAAACAATGACTGGAATCGTTCAAATTGTGACCTATGAATCCCCTGTTAGCTTCAAAATATGAATTACACAGCCCTTGGGTTCAAGGCACGAAGAGCTTTACATCAAGCGTTATAATGATTTGATGTGTAGGTGCTTGAAATAATATGTTCGTTTAGAACATGATACGGTGTTCGCGGCCAGAAAGTCAGTTGTAATGGCAAAATATGAGCGATTTTTATGTTTTATTATATATTGACCACTTATACCTTGCGCATAGCTGTCCTCTGATATAAGTCCCATAAGCAAAAAACGACCTTTCTTTCATGCACCTAGACAAATACTCCCCCCCCCCCCGCCTTCCACACACACACACTTCCATAGCAATACCAAAGGTTCGTGGGGTTGGGTAGTAGGGGATGCTGTGCTCGGGGACAGAATCATTGGGAAAAACGCGATACATGACTCTATTGGACGTTGTTCACGCTGGCAGCAGGATAATGTTTTCATCATCATACTGTAATGGAGGTAGAAGGTGCACACACAAGCACCTAAAACTTCGTGAATACGCGACAAAAAAAGCATAGAACTTTGTAGGTATATTGTTTTTTTTTCATAAATTACGTGAATACATCCATTTTGGACCAAATTTAGTTTTAAGTATTATTATTTTATTTACGATTTTTTTGAGCCGCAAAAAGAGGGGTAAAATCCACAAGTATGATCGGAAATTCTGTGCCCTGAGAAAGTCGAATGTGAACAAAATGTCATATGATGTGCACGTTTGCTTGAGAGAGGCACGGGACGATAAATTTAGGGTCATAAAATTTAAAACCTGGGGAATGTTCATCCCTGTCAGCGATTACACCTCGACTTGCACTGGAAAAAACAAAAACATAGAGTAGACCTACTGCACAGTGCTTGATAAGTGCTTTGAAGTCATAAAGTCATCATTATCATCATCATCATCATTGTATTCAGAATAATCGTGTGGAAGACATCAGCTGTCCATTGGTACAAACTAATATAATTTATAAAGCACGTTTATTAAATGCCTACTGCACAGTAGAAATACATTAAAATGTAATAAAAATGTCCAGTATTTCGAGTTAGTTCGTTCCTTGGTCATCATCATCATTGACATGACCATCATCGGCATTTATTGTACAATAGAAACTTTACTCTACTGTAAAATCTGGGACATATTAATATTACAAGCAGTTTATCAAAATGTTTCAAGCAGCCTCTCTACTTTCATCTACTAATGTAATTTTCAATGTACAAAATCATCTTCTTCCCGATGAAAGGGGTCTCGCAACAGCTGAAAACAAAAGTTCACAAACTCAATGACGCAAAAGGGTGTAACTGGAAGTGTGATGTAAATATCTGATAAATTACAACATCAACAATAACAAGAACAGCCGTGCAAAAACAACAGTAGTGCCAGCAACCAACCCTACGGTGAATACACAAGGATACAGTCTCATTCTACACAAACATCCGTCTTGTAGGTTCCCATGCTGGAATGTCAAGCTGTCATGACATATAAAATATTATATTATATACAAATATGTGACAATACATAATGAGAGGAACAGGTCAAAAAGAAAGGTTATTCACCCTTCCCAGTTGGCCGCCTTTCTTCGGGTATTTAAAAAACTGCTCAGGTTTAGGTTTTTGGTAAAACCCTTTCAGTTTAGCTTGTCTCTGAAAACGAAACAAAATAAAGCAAAAGAAAAGAACTGACAGGCTTTTTCACACACAAACTCACTCAAACAGTTTTTATCTCAAAGCATGATTTAAATGCGTCTTGGAACAATAGGAACAACATCATCATCAACAACAACAACAATGAGTTTAGAAACGTAACACGTGAAGAAAGTAATGAATATATAGAAATAAACGAAAAGATAAATCATAAAAACAATAACAGCAGCAACGATGATAGGAATAATAATAACAATAAGGACAGCAGCGGCAACAACAACGACAACAACAACAACAGCAACAATACCAATAACAACAATAACAACAACAACAACAACAATACTTTTTGTATTTTGACATGATTGTTCGCATAGACAATATGCATGGGCTTTTGTGTCAGTAAATGTATGTTAATGGGGCGCCTTGGCTTGAATGTATCGCTGTTTTTTGAGAAACCTGATCCATGTGCATGAAGTATACCAAAACAATAGAAAATCTGTGGTGTTTGTCTGTCTGTTTGTGTGTTTGTTTTACCCGACGAATTACTAGAGACCCGAAAGCTTGCTGTTTCTTCCATTTTTAATTCTTTTGTAATTTAATGTATAGATCTAGTTGTTTCTTTTTGGTAATGTGGGATTCTTCGACATTGAAGCAAAGAAGCTAGAAATGATAAGATGAGACACTGTCTTCTTCACACCACTAAAAAAAGGCGTGCACACAATTTGCGCACTGATCAGGGGCGGGGCCCATGGCGCATAGTATGAAAAGAATGCTTGATATAATGGTAAATTTATAATGCAAAATTGTGACAGTGCTACGGTGCTACGGCCACTAACAAGAAGAAAAGATAGCCAGAGTTTTCAAACAGCGATTGGGGTTATAATTCCATAATAAGTGACGTCAATCAAGGCCTATAACGATAGCTGAACAGTGAACAAATTACAATATTTTCCCTATTTGGCTTTGTAAAAGACGGCACTTTTCATGACTTCCGGGCGTTTGCCGTTAGGTGGCCGTGCGAAATCTGTGCACGCTAAAAGCACGAGCTGTCTGATCTTATTAATTTTCTAGTATCTTTGATTGACATACGGGGGGTTAGTCTAAAAGTTGCGTAGATCTAATTTCTATCTGGAGACTTATAGAATTCCTGACTGATGGTAAAAGCTGCGCTGACGAGGGTAGGATGGCCAAACCAGAGAAAACTACAATAACAAATGCGTACATGACAGTTCACGATTCTCCTGTACCAATACATAAAATTCTAGTAAAGGCCTGTTTACACTGGTAGGTTCTTTTAGGAATAGAAAAAAAGGAATGGGGGACTGTGTGGGAAGAACTCTCCTGGCTTTCTGTCTTTTGTTTTTCCGATTTCCCCCTTCGAAACGCTGTTTGTTTACAGTTTACACTGGACCGTTTTCTGAATGAGAAACGATGTGCATCGTTTGTTTTAGCCATGTTTCGATGGGGGAAATTGGAAAGCAAAAGTCGAAAAGCCAGGAGAGTTCTTTCCACACAGTCCCCCATTCCTTTTTTCAATTCCTAAAATCTACCAGTGTAAACAGGCCTTTATCAAGAGGGGTGACAAACGCCACCCCCCCCCCCCCGCCCTCTCCCAAATATTGTTAAACTTTCCTATCCATTATTTTATTTTTTTTGCCTCAAAAATTTTTCTATTAATCAACTTTCTCTGTCATGCCTATATATTATTGTTGTTTTACGAAAGTTCATAGAAATAAACAAGAACTCAAAACTTTTTATGGTGTTTAAGACTAGATCTGTTTCATGACGTGACCATGTTCCAACAAAATCATCTCTCTTTCTTTTCCCAAGCGTTTTCTCTGTCATTCGTCAACAAATTTAGCACGAAAAATTGCAAGTTGCTCCACGTCATGACAGTGATTCAGCTAATTTTCTGCAGTTGTGTAAAAAGTTGGATGAATGGAACGTCCGGGACGGCCCGACATCTCGGAGTGTGATCACGTTGTCGGGTCAGCGTGGCAGACACGTACGTCATCGTATGGTTACCTTGGTGTACTTTTTCTTTTTCTCGTTCTTTTCATTCCTCGTAGTTCTCGACCTTTATTGACCTTCCGATGTACTTGTGTTGGGGAAAGGGGAGTGGGATTCTTTCACGACTTTATGTCAAGTCCATACGTTTAAATCTCCGTTTATGTTACCCTTCACATTCTCCTATAAGGTAAGGTAAGATAGATAGATAAGAATCATTTCATCGTCCCAGGAGGGGAATTCACGGGGTGTTTAACCCTCTAGTCACAATAATGTATCACCACTTATGCACAAACATATAATACTCGGTTGCAGTTCCCACAAGAACTCAACGAGAGAACAGAAATTTTTTGTGGTGTTTTCTACAACATAATACACAATTAACAACTAAATTAATTATCATGAAAAAACCCTCAATTATGTCTCTAAGAACAAGTTCTCATTAAACCAGAATTTGCCACTAGCAAAATGGAGGCCTAGCCCAGAGGGTTACGAACACATACATGGTATACACTTCTTACCTATTATTGCATGAAAATAAATCATAACTCAATAAAGGACATAATTTATATAAAGACGGTGGCACGGAACTTTAATGATATGACATACGGCAACACATCTAGCTAGAATTAGAATGCGTTGTTGGGGCGAATTGCAGGTGGTAAAAACGATCTTTCATTATCTTTCTCTGTTTGCCTTGATGTGTATGATAATAATTATAATAATAATAATAATGATCTACATAAATACCGCCTGAATGCATAATATAAGCCAAAAGCGTTCGTGATGAAATAGCAATAACTCTCCTCCCCCCCCCCCACCTCTCTGTTTCTCTCTCTCTCTCTGAGTCTCCTCTCTCTGTCTTTCTCTCTCTCTCTCTGAGTCTCCTCTCTCTGTCTTTCTCTTTCGTCTCTCCTCCTCTCTCTGTCTTTCTCTTTCGTCTCTCCTCCTCCTCTCTGTCTTTCTCTTTCGTCTCTCCTCCTCTCTCTGTCTTTCTCTTTCGTCTCTCCTCCTCTCTCTGTCTTTCTCTTTCGTCTCTCCTCCTCTCTCTGTCTTTCTCTCTCTCTCTCTGAGTCTCCTCTCTCTGTCTTTCTCTTTCGTCTCTCCTCCTCTCTCTGTCTTTCTCTTTCGTCTCTCCTCCTCTCTCTGTCTTTCTCTTTCGTCTCTCCTCCTCTCTCTGTCTTTCTCTTTCGTCTCTCCTCCTCTCTCTGTCTTTCTCTTTCGTCTCTCCTCCTCTCTCTGTCTTTCTCTTTCGTCTCTCCTCCTCTCTCTGTCTTTCTCTTTCGTCTCTCCTCCTCTCTCTGTCTTTCTCTTTCGTCTCTCCTCCTCTCTCTGTCTTTCTCTTTCGTCTCTCCTCCTCTCTCTGTCTTTCTCTTTCGTCTCTCCTCCTCTCTCTGTCTTTCTCTTTCGTCTCTCCTCCTCTCTCTGTCTTTCTCTTTCGTCTCTCCTCCTCTCCCTGTCTTTCTCTTTCGTCTCTCCTCCTCTCTCTGTCTTTCTCTTTCGTCTCTCCTCCTCTCTCTGTCTTTCTCTTTCGTCTCTCCTCCTCTCTCTGTCTTTCTCTTTCGTCTCTCCTCCTCTCTCTGTCTTTCTCTTTCGTCTCTCCTCCTCTCTCTGTCTTTCTCTTTCGTCTCTCCTCCTCTCTCTGTCTTTCTCTTTCGTCTCTCCTCCTCTCTCTGTCTTTCTCTTTCGTCTCTCCTCCTCTCTCTGTCTTTCTCTTTCGTCTCTCCTCCTCTCTCTGTCTTTCTCTTTCGTCTCTCCTCCTCTCTCTGTCTTTCTCTTTCGTCTCTGTATTTCTCTCACTCTATCTCCTCTCTCTCTTGCCTCTCTTTCTCTCTCTCTCTCTGTCTCTCTACCCCTCCCCCCCCCCGCCCCCCCTCTCTCTCTCTCTTCGTAGACATTATCAGAATAGTCATATAGTCAGTAAATCGCGATCTCAGTTCTCGTTTATTCCAACTCCACTTTTTGCACAACTGAGAAATTCCACGCTAAACCTTTGCGGCTTTTGTATTCTGATAAGGAGTTACAACAAATCGGAACCTGCAAAACAGCTTGAATAATGCCACAACGCATTTTTTTAAAAAATGTCAAAGCGTGCAACAGTCATACCTTTTCTACATTATTATTAAAAGATCTCCAGTTTTTGTTTTTTTTTCCTTCAGAAAATGGAGTCAGAGCAAAGAAACACTTAGGTCCCCAGATACTTCCGTTACTGGAATGATTTTAGCTCTGTTTAGAAAAATGACAATGTGCTCTTTCCGGTTCTGACCATCTGTCTGTCCTTAGTAGTTCCTGGAATGCGAGGTGGCATTCGCTTTCAGGATCGCCGTGTAGACAACAGCAGGTATCCACTCCCATTACTCCCAAAGTTTGCAGCGACTTGCACCTATAGGACAGGCCTATTATCATTAGCGCCTTAACATAACAGCTCAACTACAAAAGAACTTAAGACACACACGGAACCTGGCAGGACTGGTGTGACCGTGACCCGGAAACCTCTCCTAGATTTCAAGTTTAGTATTACATGGTGACAGCTTGGGTGACAGTGATCAGTGGTGTCACTTGAGGTCACAGAGAGCAAAGAAAACTGGTGCATGATGTCTCCCTGTTGTATGTATGCCAAAAACTGTTTGAGGGCCAAAAGAAACGGAACTGCATTAAGATTACTTGAAAATAGTATCTATCTTCCCTTCCAGCAATGATTTGACTAGCAGTGTGCTACAGAAAGTGTGATTTATTACAATTATTGTATTATTTAATGGAGGTTGTCTTAGTCTCACTCTCATGATCTCCTGCAGTGTTGCTCTCCCAAGAGTTTATCTATCTATCTATCTATCTATCTATCTATCTATCTATCTATCTATCTATCTATCTATCTATCTATGTATCCTATCTATCCTATCTATCTATCTATCTATCTATCTATCTATCTATCTATCTATCTATCTATCTATCTGTCTGTCTGTCTGTCTGTCTGTCCGTCCGTCCGTCCGTCCGTCCGTCCGTCCGTCCGTCCGTCCGTCCATCTATCTATCTATCTATCTATCTATCTATCTATCTATCTATCTATCTATCTCTCTGTCTGTCTGTCTGTCAGTCTATCTATCTATCTATCTATCTATCTATCTATCTATCTATCTATCTATCTATCTATCTATCTATCTATCTATCTATCCATCCATCCGTCCGTCCATCGATCTATCTATCTATCTATCTATCTATCTATCTATCTATCTATCTATCTATCTATCTATCTATCTATCTTTCTATCTATCTATCTATCTATCTATCTATCTATCTATCTATCTATCTATCTATCTGTCTGTCTGTCTGTCTGTCTGTCTGTCTGTCTGTCTGTCTGTCTGTCTGTCTGTCTGTCTGTCTGTCTGTCTGTCTGTCTATCCTTCCCTCTTCTACCTCTTCCCACCTTCCTCTCAGCTTTCTTATTCTTCTTCTCTGTCTCTCTCTTATAATCTTATATTATTATTATTCGCATACATTTATACATAGTTTATGATATCCCCTCACCCCGAAAAAAAAATGTTCAAGGATATTAATATCAAAATAAAGAATAAACGATGAACCCACACCCCCTGCCCTCTCCCCTCCTGCCTCGTCTGCATGGGCCTGTCTTTTGTACTGGAAAGTCGGGGCAAAAGGGGAAGAGAGGGTGGGGGGGGGGGTGGCTGTCATCTCCTAGACACATTACTGGGCCCACAATGGGAGGCTGGATTTTTTTTTTTCTTGACCAAAATGACGGATGTAGGCCTACGTTTTCCTGGAATACAGGTAATGTAGTTCATGGGTCAATTTGGGAAGGGTTATCAAGGTACAAGTGTCGTATGTCTTAATCACTACTATTCAAGAAACACACACACACACACACACACACACACACACACACACACACACACAGACCTGTTCTATTTCTGTTGTGTGTGTGTGTCACAGAAGAACAATTTATTCCAAGCTGATTCCTAACAATAGGAAGTAACTATTATCTTGTAACCAGTTAGTTAAATCGGCAAGGTCAAAAGTTATAATTATATCAAATGTTCAGACTTTGGAAAATTTGACAGATAAGACCGTTTTTCATGACGACTACAAAATATGAAAATAATCGTTACGGCCTTTCTGACAAACAAACAGAAAACCTGACAACAACATTTGCAATGGGAGGAAAAGAAAAAGAAAAACAAAACAATAGTAAACAGTTCTCTTGAAAGGCCACCAACAAAATTATCACGGAAGCTGGGTTTCGAATCAAATCAGCAGTTACGCGACCTACATTGAAATAGTTGGTCAGCAGGATGTTACAGAAGGCACACAAAACGCGTTAGCTTAGGGGAGTATCATACTAAGCTCAGAACGGCACTGTCAGCTGCTGGCAGTCAAGAAGTGAACATCAGAATTTCCTATGTTTTCTTAGTAAATCCGCGAAGACCCTATCATAATAATAAGAAACGCCAGACACAGTCAGCTTCTGCCATTATGTCTTTGGTGTATATTTTTCAGGGAGTAAGTGGCCGTGAGTACTGGGCTTCGTATGATATCCCCAGAGAGTATACATAATTATATATAGAAAGGGTTCACTATTGGTCGATTTGCACTGCGAGACACGGGAGGCTCTGCGAAACCACTGTTAGCATGGAGCGGAAAGTAGGTCGCTTTGGTAAACAATATCAGTTTGTGCATTTCCACAGGGCGTGGGAGCTTACAAACGGTTTTAAATAGTTTCAATTAGCCCAAAAATATGAACAAACCACAGTAAACAGATATGCGCACTATCCTTTGGTGAAGATTGTTTCTTTCAATCCTTCAGTTTCTTGTTTACCGCAGCGACCTAGTTTCGCCATTTGGCGGAAGTGAACTCTCTCTATATATATCTATACTCGCTGGTTTCAATGAGCTCCTACGAACTGGTTGGTGCCTGGGAATACGTCGAAACTCAACTTAGTGGCATCACCATCCAATTAGTCAAAATCGGTTAGTGCGCGAATATAATTTATTATTTCAGCTGCTGTGGTAGGCACGCCTTAAACTTAGGTGTACAGTAATGCGTTTGAAAATGAATAAATTGAAAGGATTCTCCAGCCACATCACCAACTTAGTTGTGCCTAGAACAACATAAATTATTATTCCTCGTGCAAAAACACTCGTGACTGGAAACAGTCACGAAGTAATTTTAATATGGGAATTCCCGATATTAGATATGTGAGCAGAGTGTTTTCCCCGATCTCAAGAATGCTTTAGTTGCTGGTGCCACTACTACACAATAATAGTAGCATTCTTATCTTATTACATAAAAAAAAAGGCGGGAGTATTTCATTGTGGTGTAATCTGGCCACTTTTTGTGCTCAAAGCTGCAGCCTGAATGATACTTTCAAAAATTGCAAAATCAATTTCCGTACGTGTCAGATAATCTTGTCCAATCGCGTTTGTATCAAGCTATTGTGTTCACTGAAGTTTCGGTCAATTTTTAGAAAAATGTCGTTATGACGGTAAAATACTATGAACTTTTTTGGGAAGGCTCCCTTCCATAAGCCCCGTGCATGGGGGACTGTATTTGACACGCGTTCAGCTTGGAACTTAAATTCGATTGGGAGGGGGAGGGGGCATAGAAAAGGAGAGATTGGGGAGAAAGAGGTGGGGAGATGGAGGAAACAATGCCGATCAAAACACGGCAAAGAGATTAGGGGTGAGCAGTAAATAATCCAAGTTTTGTCCTTGGCCCGTGAAGTCATAACTTCTTAAGTATTAAATAATAATATAATAATAATAATGGTAATAATAATGATAATATCGCTGATATTATCTAAAAGTACCATACTTAGTTATTCCTACCCTACTGATTACCTCTCTGATGACATTTGTTCTTTTCCTATTAAAGCACAATTTTAATGTTTAAATAAATGTCCAAAACTCTAAATTTCAGTCTGTCTTTATGAATTATGGGCTGCATGTGGACTTTCTTATTCAGTAAGTCCCGGTTTTACACAGTTACACCAGTAGGCGATTTAACCTTTGGTGAGATTGTTCTCGACTCGCTGATAAAGATGACGATGATAATAATGATAACGATGACGTAATTGTGTTCTTTTCAAACATGCATTTCTTCAAAACATTCGGAACTTTCAGATGTGTCTTCTTTTCCATCCATTAAAAAAAAATTGCACTGGTGAAGTCCAAATTTTGGAGCTGTTCATTATTGCATATCAGTGAAGACAATTCTAAAGTTTTCAATGAGTCCAAAATTCCGTTCGAGTTCCTTTTCTGACTTATTTTTTTCCCTCTTTTGATTCATCTTCCTACTGTGTCACGAGTGGAGTGAGTGCAATTAAGGGGATTGCTACAGAGCGGGTGTAGAGTAAGAAGGGCTCACGGTAGACAAGTAAGTTAAGCGTGCTGTTGTGAGTAGTGGGGGGGGGGGGTCTGAATGAGGCGAAAGCGCTGTATTACTATCACTGCAAGTTAGAAGGTCCTACGGAACGGACCTGTGAATAAGAGCCCATCGGGCGGACATAGGGGGAGCAGTCGAGAAGACTAGTGAGAGAGTCTTTCCAGTGATGACTGGTGTCGAGGACGGGCCGCAGAGCCACCTCGATGAGCACAGGGGATAGGCCAGCATAGGGCCGGAGGCCACACATAGGCCAGAAGTGAGGCTGTCAGTGCAGGACAGTAGAGGCACATACAGTCGTGGCAGTCAGGCCACGGACAGGGACGTAGATATGAGCGTGAATGTGATAATGCACTATTGCCATGTTGAGGGGAGAATGTACTATTGAAATGATAATGTCTATTGAAATGATAATGTGTTATTGCCCTGCTGAGGTGCTAGGGGAGTGCTAAGGTGTATGACAATAGGAAGGTGATATTGAGAGACTGCGGTGCCAGTAAATTATTAATGTGCTATTAAGACCCTGAGGGGAGAGGCTGAGGCCGAAGTGCCTTTAGGAGTAACTACCGGATTGTGGATCCGAGGGAGAGTGTGTGTGAGAATAAGGCCGTTGTACGGCAGTTGATTTCAATAATATAATGTATGTAATTGCGCTATTATCTGTATAATTATGTTAATAAATGTGTGAGTCTGATGGATTGTTCTGTTAAGTGTTAACTTGTTTGTTCGTGATTGTTGTCCTGTCATAACTTATTACATCTCCCAGTCTGGGATTTGTGACACTGGGGGCTCGTCCTGTTTACCTGTGGTCATTTTGACATTGTGTATTCGTTATATCTAGTTGTTTTTCTGTTGTGCTAGGAATTCGTGCTGTTGTCTTTGTTCGTGGGATGAATGGAAATTTCATGATGGTATGATTTATGTATGTTTATGAATAATAATATGTATTGATGCATGTATTTTGATGAATATGTATTAATGTGTACTTAAATTTCTGCAGAGTGTGTGTGCCAGCCTGAGGAGTCAAGCGGCCAGAGCTCCGATTAAGGGGAGGAGTTAAACTCAAAAATTGAAAGTTAAGTGAAAATTTTGTGCCCTGGATTGTGGGCTGTTCCTTTAATCTGTCTTTTTCCGCTGTTTTTCTGTTTTTGTCGTAATCGATTATACGGGCGGTGGAGCGGGTTTGCTGTGGTGAGCGTAGTTTGTCCTCTTCGGGAGGTGGGCTAAATTTGGAACTTCGTTCATCACAGTGAACAGTTCTGTAGGGACCTGTATTTGTGTTTAGATTGTGCCGTTCCATCTTCCTCGCTGTTTTAGGAAGACGTCTCTCTTGTCCCTCTCTTACCTTTCTGTAGATACGTTCTTTTTTTTCAGACTCTGTTCTTGTTCGTAGCTTGTAGTGTAATCGGCGTAGTTAGGTTGCATTTTTTTCCATTATATTTTCTCTTTTAGGTCTTTGTCCTAGTCTGGTTCGTTGTCTTTGACGTACTTGTGGTCCTTCTACTGTATTTCTTCATTCTTGTCGTTTCTTTTTCTTTTATAATTAATAGTGCTATGCATTTTATAGATAAAGAATTAGTTGTGCTGTAAAGGTAAATTTCTGAATTGTATTTGAGACAACTGGGTATTGTTATATCTGGTGTGATCTCAGGTCTCTGGTCGTATCGTTAGTGATCATACCGACAGGTTGGTCGTCTTATAATAGATACCATAACCATAAATCTGTGAAATGGCGGAACTCCAACAACTAATGAAGTTGGGTAAGGAACTTGGCCTGGAGGGAGAGGAGCTACGCGGCTGGATTAAAGAACAGCAGGCGGATTTGCGCGATGAGCGTGCTAAGGATAGAGAGCGAGAAAAAGAGGCTCAAGACCGACAGAGAGAAGAGGAAAGAGAGGCTAAGGATAAGCAACAGGAAAGAGAGGCTAAGAATAAAGAAGAGGAAAGAGAGTTTAAGTTAAAGGAGTTAGAGGCTCAGCAACAGGAAAGGGAGTTTAAGTTAAAGGAGTTGCATCAGCAACAGGAGAGACAGGCTCAGGAGAGGGAGTTAAAGTTAAAGGAGATAGAGGCGCAAGTAAAGATTGCGGAATTAGAAAGCAAAAAGAATACGCCAACGGAAACAGTTGAGCGGCAGGTACACAATAAAGGTGGCGTTAGGATTAAGCTCCCTACGTTCGACGACCGGAAGGACGACATAGACGCCTTCCTTTACAGGTTCGAACTGAACGCACAATTGCAATGGGGGGAAAATAAGGAATTTTGGGCCACGTACCTGGCGTCTCTATTGCAGGGGCGAGCGTTAACCTACTTTAAAGAGCTACAGCGCGAAGACGTGCAAGATTACGATAAGCTGAAGGCTTTGCTGCTTCGCCGATTTGCGCGTACCGAGGAATATTTCCGGGAGCAGTTTAGGCGGGCACGTGCAGATACCAGGGAGGACTTTGCTGCCTTCGTCGCGAGACTAACGGAGTATTTCGCGAACTGGGTAGACTTGGCGCATGTGGGCGCGGATTTTGCTAAACTGAAAGACTTAATGATCCGTGACCAGCTGTACGCGTCGTGCCATAAAGATCTGGTGGCTTTCCTGAAAGAGAACGAACCCGCGACGGTGCAGGAGGCGTCTAAGTTGGCGGAAGCATACCGTACGGCACATCCGTCCAAACCAGTCGCCAGGGCGTACGTCCAAGATGCTGGGTACGTCGCCGTTGTCGAAGGGTCGCCGGCAGGACTTAAGGACAGGTCGCGTCAGCGTGGTGCCTATAGTGGGCAAGCCCAGGGGCAGCGTAGGGGCTATCACCAATCACCTGCATATGGATCCGGTAAGTTTGACCGAGCAGGAGGGCTAGGTCGCGGTAATGGCCGGGGGCGATTTGTGACCTTTGCCGATGACCGACGGCATAGGGACTCTAGTTCCGGTCGCGATGGGTCACGGGGACCCAGGCCTAGTGCAGCACAGGGAGCGGAGTGTTGGACTTGCGGACGCATGGGTCACTTTTCACGCGAGTGTAGGGCCGCGAAGTGCTGGAACTGCGGAAGAGCAGATCACATCAGCGTGAATTGCCCTGCAGGTAGGATAGCGGCGAACGTGGACAGTAGCTCCAGTCCATGTTCCCCAAATAAATTTCATCATGCGGCTGCGTATGTTACATCGGACAACGGAGGCGGACAGTATTCTAAGTGTCCCAGTTGTGAGAAGTTATTATCTTCCGGTGTTTTACCTTGTGGGAGAAAGATCCCCGTTATAAATTCATGTCATACAGGAGGTGGTCTTAGGGTTTATCCGGGGTTTGTTTGGGACGAACCGGTCTCGGTTTTACGAGATACAGGATCTACCGTTGTGGGAGTGCATAGGGACTGCATTCGGGATTCACAGCTTACAGGTGAGACTATCCCGTGCATCCAATTTTCGGGGGCCATTGAGAAATTACCCATGGCAAGAATAATGATAGATACACCTTTCCTTAGCGGGGAAGTCGAAGCAGTCGTTGGTTGTTTTCCAGGCGCCCAGCTCATCATTGGGAATGTATCACGGGTAGTTTCCCCTTCCGATGAGAACGTGCAAGCATGGTCGCAATCAAAAGGTATTGACTTTTGCGCCGCGGTCGAAACACGTCGACGGGTAGCTGATAAAGATAAGATTAGACCTTTGGCTACGCCAGCGGTCAACCTAGATATCACGCCAGAGCGCTTGGCGAGATTACAAAGGGAGGACCCATCATTAAACCGAGAAAACGAGGAAATATAAGAACGGGTCATCTTCTTTTTTTGTCCAGGGGGGCATTCTGTTCCGTATGTACGTCACAGTGGCTTCCGTTCAAAAGCAGGTCGTCGTGCCACGGTCGTTAATTGCTACAGTATTGCGTCTGGCCCATGATGTTCCATTAGCGGGTCATATGGGAAGTACTAGAACCAAGCAGAGAGTTCTGAAAGATTTTTATTGGCCGTCAGTATACAGAGATGTACGTTTATATTGTAAGACGTGCAGTGCGTGCCAAAAGACGACGCATAAGGGTCGTACACCCCAGGCTCCTCTTCAAAAGATCCCCACGGTTTCGGAACCGTTTAAAAAGGTTTCGATAGACCTTGTTGATTTAAGAGAAAGATTATCTTCAGCGCGCACTATAGCAGAAGAAGCGTCTAGTATCGCTTCAGCAAGAGCAAAGAACTATAAAGATAGAGGATCCAAACTGAGAATTTTTAAGCCAGGAGACAAGGTCCTATTGTTGTTACCTACGGACCATAATAAGTTATTGATGACATGGAAAGGTCCTTATGTTATTGAGCGAATTGTTTCGAAGGTAGATTACGCTATCCACATTGATGGATCAGTAAAGGTTTTCCACGTTGATATGCTGCAGAGGTTTCATGAGAGACCAGAGTATCTGTATTCTCATACTGGTATTGAAGGACATACCTAATGTCGTGTCATTCTTTGACGATATAGCATGGCATACGTCGACATGGTCTGATCATATTCAGACACTAACAGTAATTTTTCAACGATTACGTCATTTTGGGTTAACTGCTAAACCCGCAAAGATGGATTTGGCATGTCCAGAGATAGTATTCTTAGGACATATTGTGGGTAGAGGTGTTCAGAGACCTGAAGTAACAAAAATTGACAAGTTAGTAGGGTTGCAAATCCCTAAAACAAAGAAACAAGTCAGAAGCTTAGTGGGAATTTTAAATTATTACAGAAAGTTCATTCCAAATTTTTCCTCCTTGTCATCCTCTCTTACTGACCTTACTAAGAAGGGACAACCCGATAAGGTCCAGTGGACGTCTGAATGTCAGACAGCATTTGATAATTTGGTGACAGCATTATCATCGTCACCCATTCTGATATTACCCGATTTTCGATCTAATTTTATCCTCAGAACGGATGCGTCGGACTCTGGTGTCGGCGCTTGTCTTCTACAGGAGAAGAACGAATGTCTCCATCCTGTATGTTATGTCAGAAGGAAGTTATTGCAGAGAGAAAGAAAATATTCTGTGATAGAGCGTGAGTGTCTTGCCATTGTGTGGTCCGTCCAGAAATTAGGACGTTATCTCATGGGACGAGAATTTTGTATCCAGACAGACCACAAGCCACTGACATTTTTGTCGAAAAATCGTTCGTCCAGCCCGCGCTTATCTAGATGGGCATTGGCTTTGCAGCCGTATACCTTCGTTATTCAACCAATTCCAGGAACCAGCAATCATATCGCCGACTACCTTAGTCGAGCCTAGGGGAAGATTTCAGGAGCTTATACATCGGAGGACAGGAACATTGACAGGATCTGTGTGAATGAGTCGACTTTAAAATATTGACATTATAAATATGATATGAAGAATGGTTGATAGGTTGATTGGGTTTTGATTCTGTATTAAGTATTGTGATTAGTTAGCTATTCATGATGTGACACATATATGCATATTGCAGGGCATATTGATCCCCATATTTTCCCCTGATTTCGGTATTTTATATACTAGGGGAACTGCTAGGTCATTTTTTTAGTGTAGGTATTGCTCACGCTCACTCGTTGACAGTCATCTTGATGCGATTTGAAATTAATTGCATTAATTTTTTTGGGGTGGGGGATGATGTCACGAGTGGAGTGAGTGCAATTAAGGGGATTGCTACAGAGCGGGTGTAGAGTAAGAAGGGCTCACGGTAGACAAGTAAGTTAAGCGTGCTGTTGTGAGTAGTGGGGGGGGGGGGGGTCTGAATGAGGCGAAAGCGCTGTATAACTATCACTGCAAGTTAGAAGGTCCTACGGAACGGACCTGTGAATAAGAGCCCATCGGGCGGACATAGGGGGAGCAGTCGAGAAGACTAGTGAGAGAGTCTTTCCAGTGATGACTGGTGTCGAGGACGGGCCGCAGAGCCACCTCGATGAGCACAGGGGATAGGCCAGCATAGGGCCGGAGGCCACACATAGGCCAGAAGTGAGGCTGTCAGTGCAGGACAGTAGAGGCACATACAGTCGTGGCAGTCAGGCCACGGACAGGGACGTAGATATGAGCGTGAATGTGATAATGCACTATTGCCATGTTGAGGGGAGAATGTACTATTGAAATGATAATGTCTATTGAAATGATAATGTGTTATTGCCCTGCTGAGGTGCTAGGGGAGTGCTAAGGTGTATGACAATAGGAAGGTGATATTGAGAGACTGCGGTGCCAGTAAATTATTAATGTGCTATTAAGACCCTGAGGGGAGAGGCTGAGGCCGAAGTGCCTTTATCAGTAACTACCGGATTGTGGATCCGAGGGAGAGTGTGTGTGAGAATAAGGCCGTTGTACGGCAGTTGATTTCAATAATATAATGTATGTAATTGCGCTATTATCTGTATAATTATGTTAATAAATGTGTGAGTCTGATGGATTGTTCTGTTAAGTGTTAACTTGTTTGTTCGTGATTGTTGTCCTGTCATAACTTATTACATCTCCCAGTCTGGGATTTGTGACATACTGCACTGAGCAACTCATGGAAACAGCGTAAGCACTCTCAAAAATTGACAATAGCAGAAAAAACAAAATGCGACAGTATATTTTGTTGTTGTAAACCTAGATATTGTTTTCTTTCATGCAAAAACATTTGTCATTTTTGAATACTTCACGAACATAATAAATATTATAATTGCGAACAATAAGCAAATCCGAAATAAAGTTATCACATTATTGACCCTAGTCTTTCAGGATATCCGGGTTTAATAATAGCTAAAACCAACTACCTATGGGGCGCACGGGGATCAGTTAAGGACAGGATACTGCGTATTCTGCCACAGAGATAACCTACTTTTTAACCGCCGAAAACTGGCATACTCAGCACGTTCGTGACACATGACGTCCTGTTTGTATGTCAACACTGCCAGAGATGAGGATATGTTTGGTTCGCCTTCGTTTAAAACTTTAATGCGTGTGTATAAAAGTTTCAGAATGAAGCGTGGCTGTGTAAGAGCACGTTCGTTGATTGGTCAGGGAATTGTTGCGGTGAGTTTTCATCTGTCTATCCATTCATTCGTTTATTCATATTTGGTACATCTCGTCACGGTCACACACTGTTTTCTTCATTCATGCCCGTAATTTCCCTACTTCCGCTAAAGAACGTAACAACTAGCATTACATGAGGGGATCTCTCCCTCGACACTTGGCGCTTTCTCTCTCATTCTTTATAATTATCGTTTTACCTTTCTTTCTTTGCTTTTTGTCCTTCTCGCTGTCCGGTCTGTCATTCATCATTCAGCCTGTTTTTCTTTCTTTCCATCGATCTTATTTCATCCCATCTATCTTCTTCTTTTTTCTATCCTCCTGCCAGTTCTTATACTTTCTTTCTTTCTTGCTTTTCTCGCGTTTTATATATTCTGTCTTTCTTATGTGATATCTTTCTATGTCTCATGCTTTCGTTTCAATCCATACCAAGCATTGTAAACGTAATCCTCCCCTCTCCTACCAAACTCATCTGTAACCAATATCGGGAACTAACTGAGCTCGTACAATCCTGTCTAAGGACAAGTTTGTCTGTTATCTGCAGCTTACCAAACGAATACCTCTTGCAGTCTCTTCCTTCCATGAATACGTTGTTTTCCCAGCGTGCAGCCGTGACCCAGATTTCAGGAACACGCTGTGACCAACACAGCTGTAATAATGTCAAACAGATGTATTTTTGACCCACATTCCGTTTAGACAATGTTTTGCAGGCCAAACAGTACCATCGCTATGGCTCCTTGTTTTATTTTTATTGCTGGACTCGAAAATGCGTCATAAGGAACTACTGCCTTTTGCGAGAAGGCAAACATCTCACCAAAGCCTTCACTTCCCAAACTTTCATTTATTTATCACCTGAAACAATGTTCGTGAAGTGGTTTGTGAGCTCAGCATTATTCACTTTCTCTACGATAAAGCAGAGCATCAGTACAGATTACACTGCGACAACCCCATTGGTGTGTCTTGTGACGGACGAAATTGTCCATTTTAAGCACCTCACTGCATCCGGCATTAAAACAAAATTGACGAAATATCATAAAAACCACAGAGAAACTGTGGGGTCGCAGCAGGGCTATAAGCAAAGTCAAAATTGGGCAAAAAGGTTGTATGTAGCGAAGCGAGGGCTGCAAAACGTCCGTAACATTTAATGCATAAGACAATGAATTTCAATGTCATGGGGGCGGGTAGCACAAAACACGGATTATCATCAAGTTCTGTGAACCTCGCCTCGCCTTTCCAAGCCAGCAAACCTACGGAAATCCGATGCATGGGACTGACGTCAAGTTTGCACCTAGGAACGCCATCGTTCCTACGTAGATCCGCTGGTTACGACATCTCGCCGTCGTCCGTTTGATGTGGGAACCGGTCTCGACGGTAATCACACCAATCGTACGTAAATCCTACGTCGGATTGGGGTAGTGTTGCTGGCGGGGTTGTGTTTAATCAAAGACCTAATTATTTCGTAATTCCTTTCTTTTAACTCATTAGTGTAAGGACCCGTTCAAAGAACGGTAGAAAACCACACGCACAATCGGCACATAGATTATGTATGTAGATCTAGGTAGAAAACAACTCACAACTGGCACAGTAACACCCGCATGGCCCGTGCATAAGGCAGACGGCACAGAAACTTATGACTTCAAACTTTGAAACGAAACCGGAAGTTTAAAGTCGAAACAAAACAAGGCAGGAGGGAGGCCATCATTATTGAGGAGAAAGCATTATTCCATATTTTTAGCTTTTTTCATTTATTACAAAATTACAATACTTCGCTTTCATGTCAAAGGAATAGACATAGTAGCAAAAAGAACTATCTTTCACATGTAATTTTTCTCAGGTCTGGGCATTTCTTCCTCGTAGCAGTGAGTTTTTTTTCTTTGCTGTTTTTTTTATATAGATATCTTCTTTTCTTTGTATGATCAACAGTCTGTTTGGCTTGTCTATACACATCAACATGACAATGGATGAAACGAATGGAGCAGACATCGTCAACAGTGATAACGTCATCGCCTTTGACAACATGGGTTTCGATAAAAATGAAATGCCATCATCTCTGTTTGATGACGTCAGAATTTCATCCCAGGAAATAAAGCCAGGTGTCGCGAAAACAGAGGGAAGGAACAAATCCCTCTTCAGGTTGGTGGATGCAGATTTAAATATCAGTTTCTCTTGTCTGTCCTTAAACTCTGGAGTTCGGGGGTGGGGGTGGTGCCTTGAAACGAAGTGGTTATTTTCAAGGTATGCCTTGGAACTAACGCCAGCGTTATTTTCTAGGCATGTTTCATTGACCAATCAGAAGCAACATACAACCTTTTCTTTTTGCCCAATTTTGACTTCAGTATTAAGGTAGGCGACGTTTATGCATCCTATTATTCCGATTTTATATCAAAGTTGGAAAAATATAAATCTGAAACCTGGAGTTAGTTTCAAGGTATGCCTTGTAAATAACGGCTTGCTTGACTAATCGGGCGAAAAGGGGCTTGGGTAGCCACTGGCAATCGATGTACACACAAGTAGGTATGCCTTGAAAATAACGCTGGAGTTAGTTTCAAGGTATGCCTTGTAAATAACGGCTTGCGCCTTGAAACTGTTTAAGGGCAAATTAGGCAAGAATCTGGTTAAGAACCATCTGAGTATACGATATCAAAATGCCAGGGAATGCCGATCAAATGAATGCCTTCTAATAAGGGAATGGGGATTTAATGGCACAGTTACTATATTTAAATTTACCGATGACGTCATGGGACATTCGAACTGTTCAACGCGGCGGTTAAGCACAGTTGTTATGGACTGTGTAAGGGCGATTCGAGGCACAAAGATCAACTGCACATGAAAAGTGTGTACAAAGTCCATTACTGTGCTTAACCGCCGCGTTGAACAGTTCGAATGTCCCATGACATAAATCCAAATATTATAGTAACTGTGCCATTCAATCCCGTTCCCTATACCCGTGGTCCTTTGTCGGGGTGTCGGACGCAGTCCTCGGACGCAGTCCTACGACAAAGGCGTGTCCAATGGTGGTTTCAGCCTCTACCCATGAACAATAAAATTGTCACCGTTTCCTGAAACTGTAGTAACTGGTTTTGTCTACTTTTCAGGAGAAGTAAAAAACTATTTTATTTTAGCACAACGGTTCCAGTGAGATGGCTCTTTGAAAGTTTGTTATTCGATTATTTTTCGGCTTGGGGTCAATATTCAAATCGTAAAGAGTAGGCCGTTCAGGCCGCTGCCCGGGCAAAATTGAAACTAAAAATTAATAGATTAAAATTCAGCCATATCACCTCCCCCCTCCATATCTCCAACAAAAAAAAAATGTATATAATTCAAGATTAATTATTAAAAATAGGGAGAACCCCTAAAGGCAGACTACACGGAGGAATGCACCCCCTGCAACACTGTTGATTCCACGCGTATCGACCATGTCGTTCCAATGGATCATTAATCAACACTGTCGAGAGGGGGAAAGTGCACCATGGGCCAAGCACTTAAGCCATACCCACAGCCCAGGCATGCAGCACAAAAACTATTTAGCTGCTAACCGTCTGCCAAGACGAAAAGAGCCAATTATTTATTTATTTATAGGGGAACCAAGATCATTCGATGCGGATTTGAGTGTAGTAGAATGTAGAGAAATCTATTTTTCGAATTTGTGAGTTACTACAGTCTTAGGGAACGGTGGTGAAACACCTTCGAGCTTCTAATATAAATATTATGTATGTGAATTAACATGAATTAAATCCAATTTGTAAGATGTTCTATATACACGATCGTATCTCAATAACTCTTTGTCGTGCTGGCTACAGTGACGTACACATCACGTCGTGGACTCTGCGGTCAGCAGCCGCTGCTTGCGGGCGCCTTGGCCTCAATCATTTTGGTTTTTTTAAAATTGTATTTTGGTAAGAACTTAATGTAAACAGGGAGAAATCGTTATCTTTTGAAAAGTACGCTTTTCCAAATCTGCTGAATGAATTTGTACCACGTGGCAGTTGTGAGATTTTACTGCAACATTCATGATTTTATAACTGTCGTTATCTGTTAAACGTCATTTTCATGCAAGCGATCTTACCTATCCATACCCACCCCCTACTCCCTAAAAAAAAAGAAGAAACGCCGATGGGCGCTGCGCCATGGTGATGACGTGTCTGCTCCAGTTGTAACTGCGACACCAAGGCAAAATTTCCCAAAAATGGGATTGAAGAAGTATACAAAATACAAAAAATTACTGTGACATAGAGAAAATAAAATGACAACAAGATACAGGATGTGCTGAAATAATCCAGTCGTCATTAAACTTGTCATGTCTTGGCGAAAATAAATTCCATGCAGACAAAAACCGGAAATATTCAGTTTGTCGGAATTTTACCTGAGTTTGCTTTCTCGAGATTTCTACTTACGATTTCAAACAAATGACTCTCGACAATGTAAACAGGATCTCTTACGAATTTTCTGTCAGAAACAAGTAAATTTTGTGTTTACGGATTTAAATGACATATCTGACCCAACTGCTCACGTGTTTTTAATGTTATTTTTTTTAGAACATTTTCTTTTAACCAGGGAAGACTGAAGGAAATATTTCAAATTTACTTTGATGTAATTTCGTAGACTTGAGACAGCTTCAGGAGTGAATCCGCCTGCTGTTATCAATTTGATTGCCATGTCAATTCCCAGCACACCCCCCCCCCCTCCTCGCCATCCTCCGAAAAAACAACAACAACAACAAAAAAAGCCTTGCTCCCTCAAATTCAGAATGGTAGGGTCCCGTTTGAGGACAAGTAGTCACAGTCAGTGATGGAGAGTTGTCGTACTCTGTCTATGGGTCGATCTGTTTGTTGATCTTAGTTACGAATTCTGACAATATAAATTTTGTCAAGCGCACGGCTATCAGAGAACTCCCTGGCGCTGGAGGATGTGAACAGTCTTGAGAACCAATATCCGGTTCCTGTATGGCTGGTCACTGACTCCCAGACATCTGATACCTTTGCAGTAACAAACATATCCTGGACTTAAGTAGCAGTAACAACAAAGACAATAACAACAACAGCAACTATTGTTTACGCCACACAAGTGATTCCCGGAAACTCAGAACTATGCTGCTGCGTTTCGGGAAAAGACTGTATTTGCCAATCTAGTTAAAACAAAACAAAAAAAAAGGACATTCAGCAACATTTTAGAGACAGAAGTGTGCTTTATTTTTTTTGTTAAGATTATAAAATTTTGCCACTAATGCTATCTTATTGTCTCTTTTGATCGTCACAGAACAGAAATTGAACCAAGAATAAAAGAGGACACAACGCAGTGTTTTTGTTTTTGCTGCAAAGCGTTGTTTTTGGAAGATACAGTGGTTTTCCACAATACAGTAGCATGTCTAAATAGCCCGACGACTGAGGGCCGAATTTTGCCAAGGTACGGGAGAAATGCAGACTTACCGAAACTTTCTAGTAGATACACGATATATTACTTTATCTTCATTCAGGCGCGGCGTGAAACTTTACAATGTTCATTTCAATAATGTAAACATAGCAACAACGGAATCCCTCGCCTACAGTACCCGCAGCGATACAAAATGCGTAACGGAGGTCATGAAATGCGTTTTCAACCTCAGTGAAGACGACGCAGTTATTATACACGGCAATGAGGGTGATGGATGGAGGTGGGGCATTGTTCGGTGTTGTTGTTTTTTTTTGTATACTTCTTTAATCCCATTTGGGAAATTTGCCTTTGTGTCACTGCAGCCCAGTTACAACTGGAGCAGGTACATCGTCGCCACAGTGCAGCGCCAGTCGGAGGGTTGTTGTTTTTTTGGGGGGGGGAGGTGGTAGGGAGGTAGGGAGTGGTAGGGATGCATTTTTTATTTAATTTTGCCCGGGCAGCGGCCTGTTCGGCCTGTTTTCTCTTTAACAGTAACATATCAAGTTACCATGACCGCCTTTCTTTCTCTTCCACTTTCTGAACCAACGAGTGCTTGAAAGGTATAAATTAAATAAAGAAAGTGCTTTTATTTTGGATCTTCAACTTTAAAAGACAATGGGACAGAGACTCATATGGTGAGTTACGACTCTGTTCCTAACATTGGTTCCAGGTTGTTTATCCCAAGGAATGCACAGACTAATGATGCCATGCGCTAATGCCACTAATTAATTACGAAGCACGTTTTGAGAGAATTTTCAGGTTGACAAATATGTTTGTCTAAAGTATAAATACCCTGTAATGTTGACATAATTTCTCATTCATAATTAACAGAGATCTGATATTAAAGCCTACCATTCGGTTTTCTTTTTGAAATACTTAAACTGACACGGAGTCTCGTTTTATTCCATTGGCAGTTAAATCAACAACATCTGCTGCTTTCGGCGTTCATTAAACACGTTTTAGACATGGCATTGTTAAAATATAAATATAGTAGCATCCAACAGCTACAGCAGAGTTTAAATTCTACCATCTTCAGCGACAGAGGGAAGCTGGTGGTCACGTTATGCATCTTGCTCACGGAAATGTGCGAGAGATTGACCTTTTACAGCGTCAGCGCGAACATGGTGTTGTTCTGTACCAGCGAACTGGGCTTCAGTACAGTGGACGCCACAACAGCCGGCCTTGTTTTCAATGGTAAGTAGGAGAAAATAAATGCGGAAGGTAAATGGGGAATTTTATTACTTCTCTTTGGTTTTGTGCCTTGATGGAAGTAAAAATTTAATATCTCCATGATGCGTTTTCCTCTTTGGGGATTTAATAAATGTTTCAGGCCACTTGAACTTTAGCCTTCACTGAATTATCTGGCACTCACGCTGAATTGGGGTAAGTCATTGTCATATCATAAGATTTTTCTTCCTAGTTAAGCTATAATATAGGGATAACACGACGTCTAGGGGTGCTAAGATACTGCGCTTTGCAGAATGTTGTTACAAGTACGTACGCCCCCCCACGTCTTTTTTTTTGCGCTAGGAGTACGTATTTTACAGCCTTTTGTGTCTCCAGAGCTAGTGGGCTCCTCCCGAAATACTCCTAACAACAGCCTTAATTAATTATTCTTTCAGATTTTCTTTTTGGTTTCCTCCTGCTTTTTGGTTGAAAGGGTTAGGGGTAGGGTTAGGGATTCGATAAGATTTAGGGTTGAGGATAAGGATGGGGTTAGGGATATGTACATATACGTACGCGCCCCTAGGGCAAAACGCTTGGGATGCGTACGTACTTATAGCAACAGCCATTGGTTTGTTTCAATACGTCACCTAAACTTGTGATGTTGACCACACGGCATCCCCGCCTTCTAGTGCACGGCCGCTGGGCATGAGCGCTTGCAAAGATTTTATTTCTTGACTGGACAGTTGAGCATGCACACTTTAAAATGTCGCCTGTGATCCAAGAGAAAACAAGAAATTCTTCCGAAAACGAAACATTATGGCCATGGAATTACCCACGAAAGACGCAATAAGTTTCAAATTTTGGCAGGAGCACAAGTTCTGTGACGTCAGGCCAGAGTATCATTTCTAGTATCTTTGGCTAGGTCAAACAAAGCAATTTGTGTAGGCACCCGCCAAAATGAGGCGCTTTGTGTATTCTGGTGGTATGGAGATATTGGTATCACCAAGTAGGTTATTCAAAGCCCTTTCATTTGGTAGGGAAAATATTGCTGTAATTTAATTAGCAGAGAAGATATGGCCTATCTAAAACAAGAAGTGACAGAACCACAGTTTTGAGAAAAAGGCTTTTAAAGTTTCAAAATTATTGATAATGACTCAATTCAAAGTCAATTTTGAGGCATTTACCCTTCTCAAACAGGTTTATCATTTGGAAAAGGACTAGCAAATAGGTTACACTTTTCAAAAATACTGAAAATGCAAAAATCGATCAAATTGACCCTCTGATGCATTTTATCGATTTTCTCGAATCAGGTAGTGCCTAATTGTGCCTCATTTTGTCGGACGGCTACATAATATAGTCGTAGAACAGTGTTCGTCAAAAGGAAGGCGGTTCACTGGGGGAAATAAATTTTTTCTTGAAGATCTTGACATTCAGGCTATCTGTTGTTGACGTATGGCTGCATAAAACGCTTCTCCACCCTCTCCTTCCCTCTCTCCCTCATTCTCTCACTCTTTCTCCGTCCCTTTCTCTCTCTCTCTCTCCCTTCCTTTCCGCCTCTTTCTCTCACACATTTTTGCCTCAATCTAATGTTGTACCAAGCCCTACTTTGACATGGTAAGTTATATTAATGACACATTCCATGGTGTATTTCAGCCCTATCCAACCTGTTTCCGGTGCTGGGAGGTTATGTGTCCGATTCCTGGACTGGTCGATTTAAAACCATCCTAATCTCTGGATTGGTCAATCTGCTAGGTAAGTACAGTATCCAAAACATGTCAGTCTGTTGTTTTCCTGAACCTTTGCTGGAGTTTGGAAGAAAAATTTGAGGTACTCAGATATAAAGCCGGGGCGAGAGAGAGAGAGAGAGAGAGCGAGGGAGCGAGAGAGAAAGAGTATACATTCAATGGCAGAAGACAATAGTACATGTATATTGGAAAAGCCGCATACAAATGAAAGAAAACCAAATAAAATGGTTAACTAGACATACCCAGTAAAAATAAAGAATTTACATTATATTCCTGTGTTGAAATCTTGCCAGGTTTGTTTCAGTTCCTTTCAAAGCTTGCACTTTTTGGTTTTCATTTGGTACAGATTATATTTTAATTTGCAGGTCTTTTACTCATACAGTCATCATCTATCGAGTTTGACAAGTGGTTTGACTATGACATGAGCCAGGTAAGTGTCTTAGAAATCAACAAAGGTCACATGTATGTAATTTGTCACATATTCATGCTGGAATTTGGATAATTAAGTGCATCTTCCTTGCCTTGACAGCTTGAGAGTTTTCAAATCTTACCCCCCCCCCCCCTCCCCCCAAAACCCATTTGGTCTTTGAACATTTCTATATGAATGAAAATTAACAGCAGTGATTGGCTATTTACCTTATGATACTAAGAAATCCTCGTTTTTATGATCTTCAGTCACGCTGACAGGGCTACGAATTGGCACAACACAGGACTTGATTGTGAAGAACAGAATTGATTTGAAGAATAATTGAAGATCTTTGTGTTGGCTGTTGTTTGAGGCGCGTAGCATGTTACAGTATAAGCCACTTCTGAACACTGAAAACAACTCAGCATTTTCTCTATTTGATTTTGGTGTAAGACTGCACTCCCCTGACAACATTCCTTTGGTTTTTGGAGGGGAAGCGCATATCCGTACAACATGTTGTACAGATATGGACAGTGCATATCCGTACAACGCACATAATTCGATTACGTAGAACACACACCGGAATACTATATTACTGACCTTATTAATATGCATAGTTTTAAAAAATATGAATCGGCTTAGTAGCAAAACAATCCGACTTCTGCTCGGAGATTGCGTGATCTGCGCTAATAATACACTTGAGTGTACGTCGATCACCAATGGCTACCCAAACCTCTTTTTGCCTGATTAGCCAATCTGTCTACCGCCCATTGATACAAACTGACTAGACCCTCACGCCCCCAGGTCCATCTGACTATTCCATGTGTTGTCACTTTAAATTCGTGAACACCATACCAAGTTTTTTTTCGGCAAACCTTCACCAGTCGCACTGTTTGTTAAACATGTTGTATGGATATGCACTGTCCATATCCATACAACATGTACAGATATACTTCCTTTTGGAGGATTGGTGCTCATGGCAACTGAACTGAAGAGTGACAGTAACTCACGGATTCACAAAGGGGAATTATTAGCATAATTAATTACGAAAAGAGAACAATTACTTCCCTTACATCACTACATTCAACTTTGCACCAGTGTATAGCATACACGTACAGTATTAAAAAAATGTTTTTTTTCAGTCTGGCCAGTAAAGACTAATACAAGTTACATTTTTATCCACAGCCTGGTAAACGAGCTACTTACCTATTTGGGGCGCTTCTCATCACGTTAGGAACAGGTGGAATTAAAGCCAATATTAGTCCTTTTGGAGCAGAGCAGTTGGAGTCTCTGGGCAAAAACGCTGTCCAGTCATTCTTCAACTGGTGAGTTATTACCAATTTATCCCCAGATTTTTATGTGGATCTGGTGGCAAACCAGATCTTTACTGGTGTTACACAGAATTCCATGATCTTTTAAATATCCAAATGCCATGGTCCCACCTCCATTGAAAAATATGCCAAAAGCCAGATGTAAATTATACATTGTCCTCTGCATCATTTTTGAAAGTTACACAATAACAGTGAATAACTTTGGCAATGAGGTGACTTTCACACACTATGACTTTATCTAAGCTTACTTCAACAAATACATCCACTACTGCAGCAATCGTTGTCATGATATATTTTTATTGCAGTTTCTAATTTAACCAGAGGTGGTTAACATTCTCAGCCTCATAAATACATGTATATTCCAAATCATGACTAGTACAGCTATAACAAGATCATAAGCACCAGTATTACTACTTTGAAATGATCGACTTTAGAGACAAGTAGGCTGCCTGCATTTCTCAAAATTTTGGATCTCACCATACACGTCAAAAGTGGGCATTGTTCTACTGCTGTGAGAAGTTTCTTTCCTAATCCATAGTTACAAGCATAGGTATATCCATCTGAAAATAAATGAAGTATAAGCATTTGCAATGGGCCAAAAATCATTAACCTCAATTTTCTCAAAACTGCTTTTTTCTTGGAAATAGCCCACTTGTCACTAAAACCAACCAAAAGTTTGGCTGTTATTGCCCATGTTATGACTATCAGTGTTGAGACTGTTGATCTACTCCTGTATCTTAAGGTTCTACTGGGTGATCAATATTGGAGCATTGGTGGCCTACTCAGGTGTGGCTTACCTGCAACAGAACATCAGTTTTACCTGGGGACTGTTCATACCTCTTGTGGCCACAGTCCTGGAGCTGGTCATTTTTGCTGCTCCTAGAAAACTTTATGTGAAGACAAAACCTCAGGGTATGCTTGTATTTGTGTCACTGTTTCTGTCCTTCGCTGCTTAGATTTAGTTCTTTGTTTCTTGGGGACCTCAGCCTAAGGCTGCTGATCATGAAGAATGTTGTTACAAGTACGTATGTCCCCCAAGTTTGTTTTTTTTTTGTGCTAGGAGTACGTACTTTAAAACCTTTTGTGACTCCAGAGCTAGAGATCTCCCCCTGAAATACTCCTAACAACAGCCTTAATTAATTATTCATTCAGATTTTCTTATTTTTTTGGTTGAAAGGGTAAGGGGAAGGGTTAGGGATTTGATAACAATTAGGGTTGACGATAAGGATAGGGTTAGGGGTAGGTGCATATACGTATGTACTTATAGCAACAGCTGACCACGAAACACTGTCCAGGTTCCTTCTTGTCATAGGTACAGATGGATTCAGGGTGATAACTTTGAGGTCGTGTTCACTGATGACAGGGATATGGACAAATAATACAAATTCTATGATTATCCTCATTTTTTAACAATGCGGGCACAATTTTTTTTTTTTTTTACCTTGTGTAACGTTGTCTGTAACCATTCAATCTAGTGATAAATTTTGCAAATCCATCAAGATTAACACAGAATCCTGTCGAAAAAGACATCCTCATCTTGTCATTGTTTTGTCTCGAATGGTGTGTTGTTCATTTAGTGGCTTATGAAAAAAAGATTACAAATGGTCTCATAATTCTCATCTGATGAACTACCACATCTACATCTGTTTCCATGATGATTTGAATATTAAATTTTGTGATTGAAAAAATTTTTCTTCATTGTCTTTCTCCAGGAAGTGTGATCACCACAGCTGTCAAAATTCTGCGACAAGGCTGCTGTGTGGTAAGTTTACTTTGTACTGGATACTTGTGTAAACATCACAAGAACAAGTAAATAACTGATCAGTCTTGGCTGAACATTGTACAGTAGAATTCTGTTTGATACCTTTAATGCTTAAGCCGTGTTTCCACGTGTGCGGAAACAGCAACAGAAACTTCAAAAATCCGCCAAGTCAGTGGTAAAAAGAAAGAGTGTTTCTATGTGTACGGAAATCGGCATTTCGCTACACAAGAAAACATTCCTTCTATTTCACGACGTGAAGGGTTTTTGACGTTTCCGTTGTCGTTTCAATTACCGTGCACATGAAAACCCAGCTTTAGTCATTTGAAATTAATGATGATTTCCTATCTATGTCTTACTTTATGTACACACGAAATGGAGCCAAGAATATTAAAAAATGACTTTTCAAAAAATTTATCTCAGCAAGCATTTATAGTAATGCACAGCTTGCTAAGTGTCTTTCATGATACAAATTCAGTCATGTTGAATGAACTCTCCACCCAGAAAGCGCCACCACCTCGTCCTGATCTACTGGGAGAAACAAAACAAGAATTTCTGGCCAGAGCAAAGAAAAGTCATGGAGGTGGCTATGATGATGTCACAGTAAATGGTCTCATAGGTGTCATAGCTGTCCTACCCTTTTGTCTGTTGGTCATTATGTACTACGCCATCTATTCACAAGTAAGTGATTGGATATATCGTCAAATCAAAGTCATTGAAATGGAACTTTTAGAGCACTGATTGCATCTCCAGTGGGAGGCAATTGGCTGCCAGGGGAGGAATTTCAAAACCTGGGGGGAGGAGCTGGGTGATTTTAGCCAAGGAGTAATTTGGAGGGGGGGGGGGCTGAATAATTGACATTCAGTGAAGAACTCTTTGCCTTCCCAACAAATCATACATCTCAATATTGACAAATCAACAACAAATATTGTAAATTGTACACATTGTGGCAGATGAGGGTGCTGGACTATAATCATCAACGTCTTCATTCCACAGACTACAAGCTCTTTCTTCATACAATCAGAACGAATGGATGTCCAAGTAGGACCTGTGAAGATCCCAGCTGCCATGTTAAACTGCATCGGTAACATCAGTATCATCATCCTTATTCCCATCATCGACCGACTTTTCTATCCGTGCCTGAGGAGAATTGGGTTGCCTCTGACACATTTGAAGAGGATTGGTAAGTATTAAGATTTCTTTGTTTCTTGTCATAAACAATTTCAAGTGGGCAAACTGAACAGAATTTAGGACAACAATCATGAATTTAGTAATTATGATCATAAATTATAAGGCACCTAACACTTAGCACAAAATTTCTGTATATGGCTTTGGATATTATTCATGCGTGTACGTGCAGCTAAATAATGAAATACTGATTGATTGTAATGCAAAAGTATCCCATATCCATAAGTCTCTTACATCTGAGATGCAGTTTTAATAGTCCTAATCTAGTTACAATATCAAGAGGTACATTTCACAAAATCACCTAGTCAATAATGCTAGAGGTATTTGTGATGTACAATTTCAGGTATTGGAATGGTTCTGTCAGCTGTAGCTGTCGTCATCGCTGGTGTAGTAGAGATTTACCGTAAACAGGCTATGGAGGAGCCAGATGGCTGGCACGTTCAAGTCCTCGCCAACCAGAACTTCACAGCCTCTTCCATGTCCGTATTTGTACAAGTCCCCCAGTTTGCACTGATTGGTGCTAGTGAGATCTTCACAAGTGTCACTTGTAAGTTTCTGTTCATCATTTTTCACAGTTTTTCATCTGTTATATTCTGATACAGACAATAGATTAGCTTTTATGTCATCGATAAAAACTAAATGGTTGGCTTCCCATTTATTATACTTGTGTCACAATTGAGGACGTCAGTGGTCCACCTGAATCTAAACAAACAGAACAGTAGTGGAAAAGAAACGACACGAAATGAGCGGTTTATTTCGTCTCAAGGTGTTAGACCTTTATAACATTGAAGAACTGGAAGGTCTCGCACACGCTATTAAGGTTATCTCGGTTTCCAACAAAAGTGGAATTACACCATTTTTGTTTATGTGCACAATTGATTCTCTGTAAAAAAAAGAAAATAATGAACTGAGCCGAACTGCTCAATTCTCAAACAAAACTAAAATCTAATGATCATTAACATGAGCATTTTCTGTAACATTTGCACAGGTTTAGAATTTGCCTACACACAAGCTCCGGTGTCACTGCAAGGTTTACTGACCGGCTTGTTCCTGGCTGCCTGGGGGTTAGGCAATCTCCTCTCTATGGTCATTTTACTGACAGTGGAACAAGCCACAAAGGGAGGTAAGTCAGTTGTTATTGTGTTTTTTTTTAACCTTCATAGAATAATTTCCCCTGACTAGTGAGGTCTTATGCTTATTCACACCGAACACAATATTTCTGGTATTGCTACATACTTTAATATCATTTCAGCCTTTACTGCTGTCGTACATTAATTCTGCTTGCTTGCTGAATCAAAAGCAGGCTATCAAAAAAAGAGAACGGCGCAAGAAAAGGCCCAGTGGTACTGAACCAACGGAGCACTCTTGTCATTTATGCGGAAGGGTCTGCAGGGCAAAAATAGGACTTATCAGTCACATGAGAAGCCATAAGTCATGAAAGAACAGTCTTTCCATTCTGTCCTCTGTGTCCTTTAGTTCTCTTTATTGTCCATGTGTTGAAATTCTCAACAATTTCTGTTCTTTATTCCTCTGGTGTTGTTAAGGTCATCATCATACCTGATGGACGAACTATTATTACATTAATTCTCCATTTAAAGCTGACATGTCTAATTTCTGATTTTTGAGTATGTGTATAAATGAGTCATTCACTAAATTTATGGTCACTAGGAACTCAAGCAAAATTAGTTTGTTTTTATGAAAGATTATTTGCAATCAAATGCAGAACAATAAACAGCGCAATGTTCTTTCCAACCCATACATTATAATTACATGATCATTGTTACCATAATTATGGTCTGCTTTGACCCACATGGCAATAGTTTATGACTAGACTTACAGAAAAATCTGTGAAGCAGTAGCACTTGGACAGGTTCTGAGCCTGGTTTGTGTTTGAAAACACAAGAAATAGATAAATAACACATAGTAAAAACATAAAATAACAATGTAAATATGAAGTAATTTGATAAATGTTACATTCTGCTATATTTATTTGTTATTTTTTTGTTTTGTTTTGTAATTCTAAATTCATTTGAGAACTTAATATGCAATCTGACTTCACAGATCCTTGGTATGGCGACGAAATCAACATCATCAAAATGGAGTACTTGATGTTTCTGCTCACTGGCATGATGGTTGCCAATTTTCTCATTTTCTGTGTTGTTGCTCATTTCTTCAAGTACACAAATTCATCTCCAGAACAAATAGAGACTGTGAATCTTGAAATTGTGTCAGACAATAATCATAGTTCAACTACAGCTGGTACAAATGGGGAGATGTGTAGCACATTGAAACACGGTGAAAATGTTAGTCACTGCAATAAGGAATGTTTAGAAACACCAGAGGAAGATCATAAAAATGTTGACATAATAGTCGTAAAATTCTAAAAAAAAAAATAAAAAAAAAAAGAGAGCTTTTTAACTTTGCTGACTTTTGCTGTTGCAAGTATCACAGTCAGAGATCTCCTTATGCCTACACAGTTTATTTGTGAGGTTGAACTAACTGGCGAAATATTCAACAAACACCAGATCTGATGTTGCTGATTTTGAGGAAAACTTCATGTTGTGATGCATCGATCACAGCTGTCTTGAGTAAATGTAGTTGTGAGGCTGTAAAGACAAGGTTAGTGCAATTGTAAAATGTGGCCAGTAGGATAAAATGTGTGGCAGTGGAAGTGTCAAATACAGATTGCTTTACTGTGGGTGGTTTCAGAGTGATAGAGGCTGTCACTCCAGCACTGGCCTGTTCAGCCACAAGCACCTCTGTTCCAGCAGAGCAGACAATCAAACTATTAAGTTGCAATAATTCCATGGTCACCCCTGACCAATGAAGGCCTGCAATTTGTTGTATCAGTCAAAATGACCTCAAGAATATTAGTTCTTTTACAGCATATTTGTTATTCACAAGGATGACTTCGGAAGAAGAGACGGGGTACTTTAGTGTATTAACTCTTTCCATGCCAATCCCCGATATATCGTTGATATGGCCAACCGCGTTTGAACCAACCCACAATCTATCGTCGATATCAATTCTGGGGTTTCTTTCTTTTCGCTCGACTCTGCTCTACCTTTTGCTTGTACTTTACATTCCTATATATCAATCATACACTTCTTTATGTGTTTTCCAGCTTCTTCATCCATTTTCCTTCAGTTTGGTATAACAAACATGGTTAGGTTTCAATGATTTGAGGTAGATTTAGATCTAGTAAAATTCTCAATTTTCTGATTCACCCTTGCTTTGATTTTTTGCGAGCAAAAAAACTTGGCACAAACGTGGAAATGGCCCAGGCATGGAAAGAATTAAGTACATGTTTAAGCAATTTCTGTTTTTGCTGCTCTCTACTGTTAATGTTGATTGTGTTGATTCAATATGTTTATACATGTGAATGAAATCAATCTGTGATAATTAATTAATTATGTGAAAGTGAACTTTTTTTTCCCCTTTCACACACACACTTTTCATAAGTATACAATATTGATATGTGCCATTGTCTTCATACAGTGTTTGGTCAGCATTGTGAAATATGTAGAGAGTGAGTGAGGGTGAGAGAGTGAGAGAGTAGCAGAAAGATATGAAAATGGATGAAAATATTGAGAAAGAATGAAGTGTAAATATTATGCAGGATTAGAGGGACATCCTGAAGCCAAAAAGTGCCTTATATTCTGGGAATGTGACATGTATATATATGTGAGAGAGCAAAATTATTGGTATATTATAATGCCAAATTGTTATGATTGTTTTCTATGTTAGAAAAATTATTTGTATATATTTTATGTGAAAATGCTTTAACGGTTTCTTTTTCAGTAAAGTTGTTTATAAAATACAAAAATTTTCAAATTGTTTTCTTGTTGTCTGTTGTCATGAATAAATCAAAGTATTCATGAACTAATGCACTTTGTAGGTTGTTTGTTTTTGTGTTTCTTTCAAACCGGCAAAAAAATCAATCTTTGGATAAACGAAAGTTTGGCAAAGCAAAAATGAAACTCAGATTAAGGTTCACAATTACAGATTGGATCATTACAAAAGAGATTACTGGCAAGACTTTTTATCATAATTTTTGTAAGTTTACCAATACATAAATTTATCATAGAGTGTGCAGCTGCCTTCTATGTTATGCGGTAGTTGTCTGCTGAACTGAAATCAGTCTTGTTGTAAGAGGACAGAAATGAGAACTTACCAGGTGGTGGAGGGAGAATATAGAATTAGAAACATGGAGCTGCCTGTGCTTCAAGGGAACTAAATTTTTTTTTAAAAAGAATGAAATAAACGATTAAAAAAATGGGGAAAGAGTAAGAATGAACGTCATGAACAGTTAAGAAAAGAATGCAGATGAAAAGACCGGCTGGTGAATAAATGATTCTTGATTGAATGGATGGAGTTTCGGTAAATAGATGCGTTTTTTGGGTATGTGGCCGACAGATGGATAAATGGATGGAATGGTTGATGGATGGGTGGATGGATGAATGGATAGATGAACGGATGGATGGATGGATGGAAGGATGGGTGGATGGAACGGACAGACAGACAGACAAGTGATTGGAAAGTCGGGCGGACGGAGGATGGGTAGACGAACAGACTGATGGATGAGGGGATGGACAGATGAATGGATGAAGAGATTGCATGATGGAAAAAAAAAATAATCCATGAGACATTCCTCCGAGGTGTTCACACAGAAATAAAAGTATGACTTTCAGTATTACTGAGATCAGATCAAAATTACATGTATGCTGCTGGAGTGCGCACAGTTCAGGTCAAATGTACGACCTTTCCATAGTCATAACCTGCAGAGACAAGTTGTGCTATTCCCATGGGCAGACAGGACAAGACCACAACTGGACCATCGACTGATTTAAAATTACAGCTATCATCTTCTGACCATAGCACTCTTGTGAGCAAATTATAATGATCAGGACATTGGCCTCAAGGTCACATCCGAGGTTTGGGATACCGAGACGGTTCAATTCACCAAATTCTGTCCGCCGTCTTGCGCGCGTATCATCCATGTAAAGAATGCAACAATTCTCAAAAACAACCCTTCACAATTGAACGAAATAGACCAGTACCACAGAGCTCTGTGAGTAGTTCTCACAGTGTTTATACGCGCACGAGCTGTGGACTTATAGTGAAAGAAGGAATGGTCCGTCTCGGTATATTGTGTCTCGGGTTTTAGGTCGAGAGCTGGCTATGAGACGCTCTGGTCTATAGGCAGGGTGCTTGCCATTCAAGCCGAGGGTACCGGGTTCGATCCCCGTCTCAACTTGTAAAACGCTAACAAATCATTTATTTGCACACGGCACCGTTTTCATCATGTTTTGGGGTTTTGATTTTTGTTCGTCTGCTTATTTCAATCATATCATTGAAATGCCTAAAAATAGTCAAAGTCAAAATTGGGCAAAAGGAAAAAGTTGTATGAGCGAAGCCCCGCGTGAGAAATAAAATCCAAACGATACAAAGCAAACTAAAGAGAAGACTTTAGTTTGTTTCGTATCGTTTGGGTACTACTGCTCACGCGGGGCTTCGCTACATACAACTTTTTCTTTTTGCCAAATTTTGACATAGCCCTGCTGCGACCCCACAGTTTTTCTGTAGTTTTTATAATATATCGTAAAAATAGTCAACGCCCTTTCGTTACATGTAAGTCTTATTATGAAACATCTCTGTCCACATCTAGCCTTATGTCATGGCCCTAATGCCAAAGATTTAAAGAACAGAAACTTGTCAGAGAAGCAGTTTCATGGCGATTCCAAACGCTGCTGTGAAACTGTCCTACATACAAAGAAAGGACAAGCGAACATTAGATTTCTTTCGATTCCATGAGACTGTGACATGTACTTTCTGCTATTCCGGTCTCTAATCTCACCAGGTAATCCACCTTATCTGTGGACTGTAGAGCGTCTTGAGAAACTGGTCAGTGTCTATGGTCAGTTGATGTGTTATGCTAAACCCGAGTAAGTAAGCTTACATAACATGCCTCTTGTCTAGAGTGTCCTATGGCACGATCATGTCTTTGAATCCCACAAAAAGATTAAACATCCGAGGCCAAGTATCTACAATATTCCATTATTTCCAAGTTCTAGCGAAAATTGTGTGGGTGTCCTTCACGTTTGGATCCCTTAGATCCCGAAATTACGAAAATGTCATATTTGCACTGCTCTGTTAATGTCAGTTAATGCCCCATAACATTTCCAAGTGCGATAATATGTGATTGTGCTATATGTAATGACCAGCTGTTATGAACCGAGAAGTATGCAAGAACAGATTATAGGTGGCCTATCAAGATATTACGAATTGTAACGGGTACTTCATCCTATCTCCTTTATCTAATTATCTGAATCCACATTGTGGGTTGACCAAATGACCACTAGTTTCTCTGATCAAAACGTAAAGGCATTGTACAGAAAATGTTCTGAAGGCCCAATGGTTGATTTCATTTGACGTCACAAAACTTATCTTTGCTTGTACGTCGTCGCATATATTTTTTTAAATTGTTCCCATGAATAAAAATTAATGAGTAGTTGGTTTTGTTTCCTTTCTGGTTTAAAAACTAGGCTAAGCGAAAAGGCACGGAACAATTAAGGAGGAGAATTAGACCTAATTATTTTTCCAGTGAACGATTGGACGCTTGTGTACATGTATACGCTCATAAAGTTCACTCAGTTTCTAACTAAAGTGAAGTTTGGTCACTTTTTAAAAATATTATTGATGGGCACAATTATTCAAACTGAAAACGTTTGTGGAGCATTGCATGATAGTCTCAATCACAGTCATGGATGATCCATATGAACTATAGTGCAAAAGTAGATCCTTGGACAGGTGAATGGATGAAAATCAATGTCCCTGACGTTGTGTTCTGAAATAAAAACCGTGTAAATGTACTCATGAAAATCATCACATTGCTTTTTCCTATGGCTGTTACTACTGGTACGTACGTATCCCAAGTGTTTTGTGCTAGGAGGGCGTACGCATACATACCTATCCCTGACCCCGTCCTTATCCTCAACCCTAAATCTTATCGAATCACTAACCCTGCCCGCTATCCTTTCAACCAAAAAAAAAAAAACAAAAACAAAAAGAAAATCTGAAAGAATAATTAATTAAGGCTGTTGTTAGGAGGATTTCGGGAGGAAGTCTCTAGCTCTGGAGTCACGAAAGGCTTCAAAATACGTACCCCTAGCGCAAAAAAAAAAACAAAAACAAACTTGGGGTAGGAAATTCACGAAATATCATAAAAACCACAGAAAAACTGTGGGGTCGCAGCAGGGCTATAAGCAAAGTCAAAATTCGGAAAAAAGAAAAGGTTGTATGTTGCAAAACCCCGCGTGAGAAATAAAACCCAAACAATACAAAGCAAACTATTTTCTGCCTTCTCTTTAGTTTGCTTTGTATTGTTTGGGTTTTATTTCTCACGCAGGGTTTCGCAACATACAACCTTTTCTTTTTGCCCAATTTTGACTTGGGGTAGGTACATACTTGTAAAAACATTCTTTACTTATTGTATTGAATATCGTACATTTTCATTTACTTGAGAATGGCCATGAAGAACACAGTTCACTGAAGAATTTCAGATACACTACAACTGAAAACAAAAACACTGCAAATCAGACGTTGTTGTTTTTTTTTTTCCTGAACAAGTTTCGTATCAGCGTGAATATAAATTTATTGGAAATTAACAAAATAAATTTAGGTTAATATTCTCTCTTCTTCACTAAAGCATTGTTTACTGTCTTCAGTGGCAGCACGGATCTTATCCAACACAATCATACTGAGTTACGGCACCCTGGCCTCTGACTAGATGTGGTAATACTTAACTTCCAGTTGGAAGGGAAATCAAGTTTAAAGACTGACCGACGGTGAATAATCGTGCTCATTGCCGAGACTTGACTGGTTGGAAGTGGTACAGTTGCTTCAAGGTAGGATGTCCAAATGATCTTTATGTGGTGGGATTCAGTAACAGGCTACATGTATTTTCAATAGCTTCATTTGCCGGGTGGAAACTGGTGTGGTGATGTTTATATAAAACTAGATGAGCTACCGGGCATTGCCCAGAATAAACAATCATGTGATTCCCCCCACCTTTCTCTAGTATAATAAAAGTAATAAACTACAGTCTTGCTTCAGAACTCATGCGCACCACAACATTATGCACCAAACTTAACGCTTGATACGGTTACTTTTTATGACATGCACGGTACTATATATTACGAAACAAACATGGAAATTTACAGATGTTATATAGCAATAAACATTGTTATTTTTAAAAAATACATGCTTGAAGTAAACAACTTTTAATTATAGCCATCATCTTCCTTATCTCAGTTGCCACCTTCCTGCCAAATTTAAGGCCTGAAGAGTGTAAAGTTTGGTCAATTAGTCATGCCAAAGGTTCGAATTTCACATGCAGCTAAAAATTAAACAAGGCCGCTTCATTGATCTAGAAATAGGAAAATAGGTGGGGTTGCACCGGGGCTGGGAACATAGATGACTCATTATGGAAGAAAGTATATGCTGCAAGGTCAAATGATAGAAGCATATTGGTTTGTCCACTTGACACCACAGAGTGTGTGCTCCAAATGTTAAAATGTTTGAATTTAATTTCGTCTTTCGTCAGAAGTTCCAACGTGCATTTTGCGCACTACGCTCAACAATTTAGGTGACGTAAGTAAACAAACCAATTAATTATTCTACAGCAAAGTCTGGACGATCATATCAAAATAATGAAAATAAGAGACGTGAATTTAAGTGACGCTTTTATTCAATATTTCATGGGAACGCCAAACACCTTAAATCTGACAAAATGTGCTGTAAGTACAAAAATTAGCTGTAGATCAAAGTTTTCATAATCTGAGCAGGACAGAAAACTGCAATGATTACTTTGAAAGAATGTGTGTTGGGACAGTGTTTTTTCGTTGCAGCTCGGTGCTAATAGCAATGACAACTTCAGTTACACAAAAAGTACTCGCATGCTATGAAAGCACTCCTGACAGACTCCCTAGAGTAAAAAAATCTACCTCAGGATCGTCATTCTCCATCTGCATTAAGACAACTTGTCTAATATCCAAATCACCTTTTCTTAGTCCGGGCATTGTTGTATGGTTTATCTATTTTATTCTAAATATGTTTTAGCTCCCCAGAAACATAGGACATGACAGTTCATAGAACAAAGTTCATGGCGCCTTGGATCAAGTTTGTTTGGCCCCAGTACGCTGGACCTCGTCCTTGCGTGAGTCTCACTCAGGCAGTTTTGACGCGCGCGAACTAATGTGCCAGACTTATTTCACTCTGGCTAGTCCTCGAAGTCCCCTTTAACTTTAAAAGTTCACATCTCACACGGAAACGGGACAAAAGAGTCTCGACACAATACGTCGCCATCCCAAAAGGTGAGCTGTACTTCGGTGGTTGAAACAGCCATTTTTAAATTTAAAGGAAGCGGACCTTTTCGCAAAGATATTCAAAATCATTCAAACGAAAAATCGAAATCACTCCTTCAAGGAGCTCATTGGGTCCGTGCAGGTGGTTCTCAAAACCTTCAAAAATTAGAGCAACATTAAGGACAGATACCTTAGGCTTAGAGACAACACTTTATCCAACGGATCTTGTGATGGGAACTTTTCAAATGTGAAATGTTTCATGGCTATAACTGTTATTGCAGATGCTGCGGTTACTAGTCTTGGCTGTGCTTGCTTGTGCTGGTATTGGCATCTATGGTGAGTGAACAGTACGTCAAATTTGCTCATCGAGATGAATGTTTGCTTGGAAATTTAAGTGGTAGATTTCTGGCCTCTTTCACCATCTATTTCTCAGTTTTCTTTTTGAAAAATCATTTTCTTCCAGCCTTGGGCTGATTCCAACCATCGATCCATCCATACATCCATCCATCCATCCAATAGCAATATCCCCTCGCAACAGCTGATGATCCCTTCTTTCCCAACAGCTAGTCCACCATGTCAGAGGCGAGTATGTTACCACACTAACTGGTCACAATACAGAAATGGCTTGGGCAAGTTTATGCCTGAAGACATTGATCCCAGCCTGTGTACACATTTGATCTACTCCTTCGCCAAACTGACTGGTAATCACTTGGCACCCTTTGAGTGGAATGACGAAGACTCAGCCGGGTCCACTGGATTGTGAGTTTCTCTCTCTCTCTCTCTCTCTCGCTCTCTCTCCCCCCCCCCTCTCTCTCTCTCTCTATCTCTCTCGCTCTCTCCACCCCTCTCTCTTTGACCGAACCTTGATTGACACATTCCTATTGTCTTGTAAGTTGTTTTCAGGACGTCGCATGTCTAAAATCCTCTATGACAGTGAAACGTTAAAAAAGGGAGGTTGGGGGGGGGGGGGGATGGGGAATCACATTTATGCGTCAAATTATATGTTTAAATATTCCTGTTTCCCAGATACACCAAATTCAACAATCTGAAACAGTCCAATCCCCAACTGAAAACTTTGTTGGCAGTGGGCGGGTACAATATGGGCACCGCCCCTTTCACTAGCATGGTCTCAGCAGAAGCCTCGAGACGTGATTTTATCCAATCATCGATCAAATTCCTGAGAGATCATAACTTTGATGGACTGGATCTGGATTGGGAATACCCAGGAAATCGTGGAAGTCCCGACAGTGACAGGCATAAGTTCACTGCCTTGGTTCAGGTGAGTGGTAGTCGAACAACTTTACTGTAAATGACTATTCTTAGACCATTTACCGCTACAGCAACAACTGTGGAGTTGGAGTTTATACTTGCGCATGCGACTTGCTGTCTTGTTGCAGTCCTGTCATAGTTCCCTGTTGCTATGGACTCTGCCAGTGTCTCGCATTTGTGCCCATCTCCGTTCAGTCCAGTCGCTTACATTTTAAAAACATTTGATGCGATTGCAAACACAACAACAAAATCCCATGTGCTCTTCTAACCTACATCTACAGCTCATACTCCATTTCTCGTACTTATCCAATACTTTATGAACTTCTAGCCCACAACCACAACCAAAGGAACGTTCAAGGTATTTGAACCAGCTAGCCAAATCATCTTCATCAGCTCATCTCCCTACTTGGTTCAAAGATTTGAAATAAAGTTAATGTTGCATCATGCAGTCTGTGATTACACTCGATCTTATCATGCCAGCAAGCAGAAACATCAAGTTCTCCATTTTCAACAATCCTGCGTTTGGCAAGGGGTACGGCATATTTGATGTCGTAGTTCCAGATTTTGGTACATCATGGACGCTTTTTTTAAAATTTAACTTTATTCAAACCCGGCCACCTTATTCCGTATCAGACAGTTCGAATATAATATAAAACGAGCAATGCGTCATGATTGCTACAGGATATCGCGATCTTCCTTCTTGTTCCGTCCTACTCCACTTTTTGCCCAACTGACAAATTCCACGCTAAACATTTGCGGCTTTGGTGTAATGATAACAACGCATGTTAAACAAGTGTCAAAGTGTGCATTTGTATATCTCTTCTACATACTATTAGATCACCAGTTGTTTTGTTGCTGTTGTTGTTTTCAGAAAAAGGAGATAGAACAAACAAGAACTAAGATGACGATATTGAGACAATTAGGCTTTCATATAACTTTTGGAAATTACAATAATTTGTTTGGTATGTCAATAAGAAAAACTTTGAGCACACCCACATCAGTAGACCGAAAAAAAACAAAAGAACTAGGCACGGGAGATTCATCCGCCCACACACCCTGCTCTCATGTTCCAAATCAATAACGTTCCAAAATTCTATCATAACCTTTGAAAAAACCACAGGAACTGGACAAGGCGTCCGATGAAGAAGCAGCGAGAACGGGCAACGAGAGACTTCTACTGTCTGCTGCAGTGGCTGCTGGTAAACCTACCATTGACGCTGCTTATGAAATACGTGATGTGTCCAGGTAAAAACGTCGGTATTTCTTACCACTCTGAAATGCAAAGTCAAATTCAGATGTCTGGAAAGTGTCCGAGAAGGGACAGAGCATCACATGGGAGGGTATGCCTGATGACAGTCGACTATTTTATAAAGTGGGGTATAATATTATGCGCATTCACCCCTCTGTTTGGGATGGAAAGCCAAAATAAAAGTGACAGAACGGCAGTCAGTTCAATAGGATCAACTATAATTATGAAGTTGATCGTGAGCCAACGTTGTTTTGACGGGCTCAGGTAGAAATTACTGACAAAACTCTTGAAGTAAACACGGACATGGTTTTGGTGTGCCAAATACTTTTTGACTATAGCAATTTCATAAGAAAAGTGACTCAAAATTCTGGCTGTGTTGTCATGTCTTGAACGTTGAAATTTTCCAGCCATCTGGACATGATCAATCTGATGACGTATGACATGCACGGCAGCTGGGATCCTTACACAGGTCACAACAGTCCTCTGTATGGACACACGGGAGAAACCGGAAATGACGTCTATTTCAATGTTGTAAGTTTTGGTAACCATCACAATTCTTGTCATTTGTGTTTTAGATAAATGAGAGTTGTATGTCAAGTTTGTGAGTTGTGTTAACACTAAATGCGTATCTATGTTGTAAGTTACGGCAGTATTTGAGTTTCATTTAAAGATTTGTAAACAGCATCACGGCTGTACCCCAGTGTCGTTAGTTGTGAACCACCAGAGCTTTTGAGAATTTGGATCAAACTGCGGCCATGGAATGTCTAACAGGCTTGAATGTGTAGATGTCCTTACAAGAAACGTTTACGGGGCTTTTTGATATTTCAGAGCTACGTCCATCGGCCTAAAGAATGGTTGATACACATTATGTTATATAATTTAACCAATAACTTCTTCGAAAACAAAAGGTGAACCATTCGTGAATTTCTTTCACACACAGACGAACAAACTCATTCAATCTCAATTCGTTTCAACTTTAAACACAACACTACCATAACAATATAGATTATCTCAGCTTTTACACATTTCCAGGACTACTCAGCCAAGTATTACGTGCAGAATGGTGCTCCAAGAGAAAATATCAACATTGGGCTGCCCGCCTATGGCAGGACCTTCACTCTGTCAAATCCACAACAGAGTGGCATTGGTGATGCTGCCAGTGGGCCGGGCCCAGCCGGAGCTTTCACAAAAGAGGGCGGAATTTTGTCATATTACGAGGTATGTAACATGGCCGGGCATGGCTGGGCACAAATCCTGTGGCAAAATGTTGTCATATTTTGTTGTGTCGAACGTCTCTTTATGTCAATTGTCCTGCTGTTTTGTTTTCTTGCTTTCTTGGCCTTTTAATTAAACATAAATCAATTTCACAATAGAATATCTTTAGGTGGGATCCCATCTTTGGGGAAGGGGAGGATGTTGGGGAGGGGGGGGGGTGGTAGGAAAATTAATTATGAACCTTTGCCTTCGCCTAATCCACTCATTATTTCCACATCTCTTTGCACGCTAGAGTTGTGGCTACATCGAGAGTGGTGGCCAAGTGACACGCATTCCCGATCAACAAGTGCCTTATCTTGTCAAGGATAGCGTATGGATTGGATATGACGACCCAGAGAGTTTGAAAAATAAGGTTTGTGTGTGGAACTTTGTCCATAGCCACGGCAGCCTAGTCAACCTCGTTCTGTCTTGTGCATTCTGAAAGATCCGGCCCTGCGAATATAACATTATCAAATGACAGGATGTAGTCTGAAAGATTCGAAATCTGGAATGGGAATAGATAATGTAGTCCCATGTTGTAAAGATTAACTGCTTGAAAAATGGAATCCAGTGATATATCAGACAAAAATATGCATAAAATCGGATGTAAAGTTTAAAGTCCTTCACCAGCGTTCTATCCCAAAGGAGCACTGTGTCATTTAAACTGGACAAAGGCGTCACTTCAATAAAGAAATTCCTCTGCGGATTAAACAAACACATTAATCACCATCTCTCTCTCTCTTCCTCTCTCCCTCTCTCCATTTCTCTCCTCTCTCTTTCTCCATCTCTCCTCCTCTTCCTCTTTCCCTCTCTCACCAGCCCCTTCTGCCTTCCTCGTCTATCTATCTGTTTCTCTCAAATGTGCTCCCCCCCCCCCTCCACTCCAATACCATTATAAAGACCATTTGCAACACCTGTCTTTGCCATGTCCTCTTCAGGTCAACTACGTTCGTGACGGAGGCTATGGAGGGACTATGGTTTGGTCCATTGACCAGGACGACTTCCGTGGATCTTTCTGCGGTCAGGGACCTTACCCTTTGATGAACGCCATCAAAGACGCATGCAACGCTGGATCATCTTCTTCTGGGTATGCACATTTTATACCTTGCAGTTTGTGCATTATGCAAGAAAGAGCCTCATACTCATACTGAAATAAATGTCGTTGCTTCCGCCTCTTGGACACGGTGGTCTAGAGGCAAGACGCTCGCCTCGTATGCCGGAGCTCACGGGTTTGTTCTCTGGTCGGTGCACACATGTTGGACTTTTTATTCGGGGTAAAAAAATTCCTGTGCCTGATCCTATGGTAGGTTGGATTAAGCACCTGGTCTTCTCGGATAAAGAAGAGCAACTCGGAGGGCCCGTGTGCCCGTTGCGCACGTTAAAAATACAATGGCAGTGAAAAGACGAGAACAGCAGACCGAACAAAGCCGCTGTCCGAGCAACTTCTAAAAAAAACTCTTCCCTCCCACAAAAACACACAGAAACAAGAACAAGAGAAGTAAAAAGAAGGATAAGTGAGATGTAAATGCCAAGGGCAGCGAAACCTCCTAAAATAAAGAGCTAAACACACGTCTGTAGTTCTGGCAGCCACCTTTTGTCAACTGTTATGTTGGCATCCAATATGTCGATGTTGTTGTGCTCTAACTGTGTAACTGGAAAAAATTAACCAACTCATTTTTTTTAGCTAAAAATAGTCACCACGCCTTTCCTGGGGTTCCCTATTCAAATGGGAAGTCTACATGCACTATAAATAGCAAAATGGAGCTTCGAAGCCTTCAATAGTTACAATTCTAACCGTGTATGTGGCTGTTCTAATCGTGTAGCTGATTTCTGTGGCGGAATTTTGTCGTGCTCTAGTCGTGCGTATCTCTAACTGCCTTAAGTGCCCAACGATACTTTGTGTGATAACCGCGTAACAGCATTAACCGGCTTAAAGACCTGCATTAAAAAATATATATATTTATTACGACAGAAAAATGAGAAAGGCACGTTTGTTTCATTAATACGACCAAAAAGATATAGTCCTGTATAAAAAAAAAAAAAACTCGCAAGAAGATGTTTTTTTTCGTCTCCTGGAAAACAATCCCAAAACCAGTTACACGGTTACAGTACAACACCATCGACATGACAGTTTGAAATTTCTCAGTTCCACCTGTGGAATTTGTATTTTAAACTATTACATCAAATAATATCTCAAACAATAATTTTCACTGTTAACCTAGATTCATGGCCTGAGTGTGGTCTACCACCCCCTCCCCCTCCCCCGGCCCCTTGCGATTCTTATTGGGGAAAGTTTAAATGATCGTGGAATAAGTTAACCTCCCCCCCTCCCTCCACCCCCCCCCCAAAAAAGTAATTAAAATTAGAACAAATAAAAACAAGAAGGGCGATGACTTACTTGACTTAAACCCCTGAACCCCGAGTGGGGCATAGGTCATCTACCAGGGTCCTCCACCTTGCTCTGTCCTGGGCTGCGGCTTCAATCTGGCCCCACGAGAGTCCCAGCATTTTTGCCTCGCTTGTAGCCAATCTTTGCCATGTTGTCTTGGGACGCCCGCGGTTTCATTTGCCTTGGGGGTTCCATTTGAGGGCCTGGCGAACGATGCTGCCTTGGGGTTTCCCCTAAAGTATACAGTTTCAAAATTTGACATTTGGCTTGTTTGATGGCGGTTTTCATCTTCTGAACATTTTCTAAAGTCTCACTCTAGTTTCAGTTTTTTTGTTAACTGCGTTTTGAAACGTTTGAAGTGGAGATACCCGGAACTTCAGAGTTTCCTTTTTATGTTATAGTTTTTATTAGTGTAAACGTTTATTTCCTGGCTTTAGCCCCAGCGCGACATCCGCTCCAGTGACCCAGAAACCGACAGTACCAGGAAGTACAGCTTCCCAGGGAGTCACGACAGCAAAACCAGCACAAACTCAGTCACCTACTCAGCAACCAGGTCAGCAACCAACTCAACAACCAGCTCAACAACCGACCCAGGCTCCCTCTGGCGGTAAGTTGATTGACTGACTGACAGAACTGGGGAGAGAGACAAGCATAGGAAGTAAAGGAACTGCAAAATAGTAATCTTACTATAATTGAGCTAGAGGGTGAACCTGTAAGCAGCTAAAACTTCGCGACTACGCCATAAAAAATTATGAAACTTGGTGTACTGCATCTATTTTTGACGAACAGTTATGTGGACACATTCATTTTGAACAAAAATCAGTCTTTACTATTACATGTATTTATATTATAAATTTTTGAGCCGCAAAAATACAGACGCATTTTCATCTGATAGAACCGAAAAGTGTGACTGGAAATTACGTTCTTGACCTCTCTGTTCACACTGGTGGTCGAAAGTCAACGTAATCACATCTGTGTATTTCTGCCCAAGTTCTTTTAGCCATTGCATCGAATCCAAAATGCTGCTTTTAATGTAGCCTAGATCTAGATATACTGTTGGGCTTCCTACAAAGGATCTGCAAGATTTATCTTGCGCGGGTCGGCTAGTAGGCTAATAATAATGCAGATCTTATTGGAAGCTACACAGTTGGACAAGACAGCATCATCAGGTTGGTTGACGTTGCACGAACTGTCGGAGAAATGATTATGATAACACTCAGGACGTCAGACATGTTTTTGTTTGAGTTTCGTGGCGTCTGAGCTGGAGAATGGTCTGGTTAAAACAGTTCATGGCATGAAAACTACACGAGAATGTTGACTGCCCCTCCTCCAACTCCCTTAGTTTTCTTTCGGAAAATCATTTTCTGCCGAAATCCGGTCCATCCATCCATCCATCCATCCATCTACACACCCATGCAACTATCCATCCACCCATCCATCCATCCATCCATCCATTCATCTACACACCCATGCAACTATCCATCCACCCATCCATCTATCCATCCATCCATTCATCTACACACCCATGCCACTATCCATCCATCCATTCATCCATCCATCTACACACCCATGCAACTATCCATCCACCCATCCATCTATCCATCCATCCATTCATCTACACATCCATGCAACTATCCATCCACCCATCCATCTATCCATCCATCCATCCATCCATTCATCTACACACCCATGCAACTATCCATCCATCTACACACCCATGCAACTATCCAGCCACCCAATCATCCACCCATCCATCTACAAACCCATCCATCCATCGAACTATCCATCCATACACCTATCCATCCACCCATCCATCTACACACCCATTCATCCATCCACCCATCCATCCATCTACACACCCATCCATCCACCCATCCATCTACACACCCATTCATCCATTCATCCATCCATCCCCCCATCCAGCTACACACCCAACCATCCATCTATCCATTCATCCATCCATCCACCCATACATCTACACACCCATCCATCCAGCCATCCATCTATCCATTCATCTATCCATCCATCCATCCACCCATACATCTACACACCCATCCATCCATCCACCGATCCTCCCATCTACCCATCCATCTACACACCATTCGATCCATCCATCCATCCATCCATCCATCCATCCATCCATCCATCCATCCATCCATCCATCCATCCATCCATCCATCCATCCATCTATCCATCCATCCATCCACCCATACATCTACACACCCATCCATCCATCCATCCATCCACCGATCCTCCCATCTACCCATCCATCTACACACCATTCGATCCATCCATCCATCCATCCATCCATCCATCCATCCATCCATCCATCCATCCATCCATCCATCTATCCATCCATCCATCCACCCATACATCTACACACCCATCCATCCATCCATCCATCCACCCATCCACCCATACATCTACACACCCATCCATCCATCCACCCATCCATCCTTTCATCCATCCACCCAATAGCAATATACCTACGTAACAGTTATGATCTCTTCTCTCTCAACAGCTAGTCCACCGTGTCAGAGGCGAGTATGTTACCACACCAACTGGTCACAATACAGAAATGGCATGGGCAAGTTTATGCCTTAAGACATTGATCCCAACCTGTGCACACACTTGATCTACGCCCTCGCCAAACTGACTAATGATCACTTGGCACCCTTTGAGTGGAATGATGAAGACACAGCCTGGTCCACTGGACTGTGAGTTTCTCTCTCTTTCTCCGTCCCCCTCCCCCCTCTCTCTCTCTCTCTCTCTGTCTGTCTGTCTCTCTCTCTCTCTCTCTCTCTCTCTCTCTCTGTCTCCCTCTCTCTCTCTGTGTCTGTCTCCCTCTTTCTCTCTCTCTCTCTTTCTCTCTCTATGTCTCTCTCTCTCATTATGTCTCTCTCTCCCTCCCTCGCCCCCTCTTTCTCTCTCTGACCGAACTTACCTTACACCGTTCACCTAGACCATCCACTGCAGGATGTAGCTCTCTGACAGACTTCCATTCCTTTCTGTCTGATGTCTTCCTCACCCATGTTGTTCCCCCCTCTCTTTTTAATATCATCTTGACATCTTCTCCCTGGTCGTCCTCGTGTTCTTTTTCCTGTCCATGGTTGCTATTCAATGCAGCGTTTTGTCCATCTATTGTCATTCATCCTTCCCATTATGTAACACGTACCTTTACTTCATGTAAATTGTTTTCACGACGTCACATGTCTAAACTCCTCTATGACAGTGAAACAATAAAAAAGGAGGGGGGGGGGGATAAATCACTTTTGTAGGTCAAATTACGGGTTTTTATTTATCCTGTTTCCAGGTACACCAAATTCAACAATCTGAAACAGTCCAACCCTCAACTGAAAACTTTGTTGGCAGTGGGCGGGTACAATCTAGGCTCCTCCCCCTTCACTCTCATGGTCGCTACAGGAGCCACGAGACGTGATTTTATCCAATCATCGATCAAATTCCTGAGAGATCATAACTTTGATGGACTGGATCTGGATTGGGAATACCCGGGAAACCGTGGAAGTCCCGACAGCGACAGACATAAGTTCACTGCCCTTGTTGAGGTGAGTGGTAATGGGACAACTGTCCCTATATTTGACTAGATCTATAGGTAGAACCAGCATATCCGCCATCTTGTCAGTCCGGACTGTCACGATCACGTGCGTGAAGATGGTCACGACCACGTGTGTGATGAGTACCTAACTTATTTACCTTTCAAACCCAGCTAACAAGCCAAGCAAGCAGACCAGCGATCAACGGACACATGGAGTGAGATTTAAATTAAACGATATTTAATTATAAATGCATGACAAAACTTATGTCAAAACATTCAACTCATGATAATCACATACATAATCACAAAAACAGAGATACTTCAAATTTACTCTTGGGGATCATGGCTATTATCTATTCCCCGTTTCACATCTAGATCTAATCCCTCTGTCTATAAACTTAACTACGTATACTTAATAGTCTCTGTCAACAGCTGCCCTCCTCGTTGATGCAGTTTCACTTCTCCAGAGTTCACACAATCCTTTCTAGATCGTTAATTTCGACGATAAAAGGGGAAACAGACGCCCCTGGCTTCACACAAATAAGAACACACAGTTCACACCCGCCATCGTAGATTACTTGTTCCTTGAGGGGTTCTCGACATCCCGTCCTCAAGACTCTTCAACTTGCAAACACACAGCACACCGACGGTTCACACCCGCCATCGTAGATACACGAGCTTCTGATGGGTTCCCATCCTATCATCAGAACTCCTCAACTTCTGGTCCCCATGGCACGACCTTCCACTTGTCGCCCGGACCGATTAAATTCTTCTTATTGGAAAATACATGTGAACATCATGGATCCCTCACACACCTAACACTTCTGGTCCCCACTGGCACGACCTTCCACCTGTCGCCCGGACCGATAAATTCTGCGTCTTCCTTTAGGAATGAATAACTTGGGAACCTTCATAGATTCCTCACATACATAACACCCCTGGTCCCCATGGCACGACCTTCCACCTGTCGCCCGGACCACTTCTCGCTGCGTCTTCCTTTAGGGATGAATAACTTGGGAAACTCATAGATCCCTCACATACTTAACACCCCTGGTCCCCATGGCACGACCTTCCACCTGTCGCCCGGACCACTTCTCGCTGCGTCTTCCTCTAGGAATGAATAATTTGGGAACCACGTGTGTCGAGCTTCTCCTCTACTTATACTCCCGAGGTTTTTTGCACACGCGACTAGTTTAAAGCGAGTCGTGTGTATCTATTCACGCTCGTCAACAATGTTAAAAACCGTGTTTTCCCCTGCTAAGCTCACCCCCCTAGACTCGTGGCGCACAAGGCCACCGACCTTCCTCGTGATATTTAATCTTTCATGCTAGTCAACAACTTAAAAACTCCCCTTCTCCCCTACTAAGTTTACCCCCTCTATACTCGTGGCGTACAAGGTCATCAACCTTAATCGTGACAGGACCCACGCATCAGCATGGCGATCGTGGCATTGATTTGATTCGTTAGCTGATTTGCATTGCGAGTACGGAAGGCGTCGCGAACCAGTCGGAGGCGAGCTAAAAGTATAGTTCACTACAGTAAACAATGACACGTGTGTTCACGCACTTGGGAGACGTTCGGTCAATTCTTTCACTTCCTTTCCCTTGTTTACACGGATGGTAGGGAATCTGACCAGCTTGGATCCATCCTTTCCACCCCTGTCATAACAGTCAACTGCAATGCAACCAGCAGGCATTTTAACCGCTTAGACATATCTCGAAGTTACACTCATCAGCTGACCCAACGGCCACCTCATCAGTCCAAAGAACAAAACAAAAACACTCTGTGACGTCACGCGCGTTCTACCTATATACAACTCTTACATCATTTACCGCTACAGCAACAACTGTCTAAAAGCTTAAGTCTAGGCGCGCACATGTAGCTTGCCATTGTGCTGCAACCGTGTCTTACTTCCATGTTCCTATGAACTGTGCAAGGTTCCCGTGTCTCACAAATGCCCACATATCCAGTCATTCGCCTGAATTTAAAGACAAACGTGTCGGGACTGCAAAGGCAAGAAAGTCCCGCGTGCCTGCCCAGCATGCATCTACAGCTTGTACTTCATTTCCCGTGGAATAATCTGTGGTCTTTCAGAGAATCACAACCAAAGTAGTTTTCAAGATATCTGAACAGCCAATCAAACCATTTTCATCATTCATCATAATTGTTCAAAGATTTAAACAAAATTGAATGTTGCATAATAATGATTGGTTCTTTGTGGTTGAATTTCAACACTACTGCATTTGACAGGCAGTATATATGATGCAGATCCAAATTTTGGTAGATTTTCGAAGAGTTGTTATTCTTTTTTCTTCCCCCAAACCCACCTACCTTACTTCATGCCAGACTATGCGAATATATAAATAGATGGAATGAGTCATGATTTGAAACAAAATATTCAAACAACAAGGCTTTCACGGCATTTTGGAAATTCCAATAATTTTACAACGTCAATCGAAATTTTTTTAAAACAAAAAGTTTGAGCAATCTCAGATCAGTATCCAGAGCAAAGAACTAGGCCCTGGAGATCCATCCACGGTGCACTCATATTCCAACGCATAATATTCCAAAATTCTATCATAACCTTTGAAATAACCACAGGAACTGGACAAGGCTTTCGATGAAGAAGCAGCGAGAACGGGCAACGAGAGACGTCTATTGTCTGCTGCAGTGGCTGCTGGTAAACCTACCATTGACACGGCTTACGAAATACGTGATATGTCCAGGTAAAACATCATTGTTTCTTGCCACTCTGAAATAGAAACTCAAACTTTGCTGGTGCAATACAAAATAAAAATAATCATAAAATTAGAACGGAAAGTCACAAACTTAGTCCTTGTTTGTTCTATGTCCCTTTCCTGAAAAACTGGAGATCTTTCGAGTGCGTAGAAGAGGTATAACAAATGCACATTTTGACACCTGCTTAAGTTGAGTTGTGGCACTTATCAAGCTGTTTCGCAGTTCCCACAATACGAAAGTCGCAAACTTGTAACGTCGAATTTCTCTGTTGTGCAAAAAGTGGAGTTGCAACAAACAAGAACCAAGGTTGCGAAGTGTGCGCGAAGGGAGAGAGTTTTACTGTGGAGGGTATGTGTGATGACATGGGGCTGTGTGGTTAAATGGGGCATGATAATCTTCCTCCTGCTATTCGGGATAAAGAGCCAAATGAAAATGAGTGAAGAGCAGTCAGTTGAATAAGATCAACAATATGAAATTTGACAGTGGAGCAAATGTTGTTTTGATGGACACGAGTCTGCAACGATGGCAAAACTTGAAGTAAACACGGAAATGGTTTTTGTGTGATCAATAGTTTTTGTCTGTAGAAATTTTATTTGTGACATGGCATAATTGTGGCCTGACCAAGAGGACGTCGACATTTTTCAGCCATCTGGACATGATCAATCTGATGACGTATGACATGCACGGCAGCTGGGATTCTTACACAGGTCACAACAGTCCGCTGTATGGACACACGGGAGAGACCGGAAATGACGTCTATTTCAATGTTGTAAGTTTTTTTAACCATTACAAGTCTCATATATGTCAATCTTGTCACTAGTTTTTTACTGCTGGAGTTGTATGTCAACATTGAACTTTTTTTTACCATTAGAAATGCGTCTCTGTGTTTAAGTCAGGGGAAATTTGTATTTCCAGGTGTGTAAAATGTTTCAGCATAGTAGGTATATTTCAGGGTCGTATGTGTGCTCCACCAAAGCTTTTGTGAATGTGGATTAAACTACGGCCACGGAATGTCTAACAGGCTTGAAGGTGTAGATGCCCTTGTGCCATTCGTTTTCAGAGCTTTTCATTATTCCATGGCTGTCCATTGGCCTTAACAGTCTCGGTACCCATATTATGTATTATATACACATTTAATTCACATAATCTCCACCTTTGAGCGCAAAAGGGCTTTTTTATTAGGCCACCTACAGTAACCAACTTTTGCATGCAGGTTTCAAATACCGTGGAACTTGCATCGAAGTTTGGATTATTTTTTTTTATTGGTTTTGTTTCTGAATTTATACAAAATGCATTGTTTCATCGTTTTGTCAACAGTTCTAATTTTCATTCTCCATCTTGAAGCCGTTCAGTTACAGTATCGCACATGACATAATATAAAAAGTAACCATATCAAGCGTTTTGTTTGGTGCGTAGTGTCATGGTGCGCACAAGTTCTGAAGCAAGACTGTAGATTACTAGGCGAGAGAGGGAAAGAGAGACAGAGAGAGAGAGAGGGGAGAGAGAGAGAGAGAGGAGAGAGAGAGAGAGAGAGAGAGAGAGAGAGAGAGAGAGAGAGAGAGAGAGAGAGAGAGAGAGAGAGAGAGAGAGCACAGGTTTATTCCGAGCAATGCCCGGTGCATCATCCAGTGGTTTATAATTTAACACATTATTTCTTCAAAACCAAACGCTGAAGCGTTCGTGAATTTCTTGCACACACTTACGAACGAAAATCATTCAATCTCACCTCGTTTAAAATTCAGACCTACCACTGTCGTAAATAGTACATGTTTATGTCTTGGCTTTCACATCATTCCAGGACTATGCAGCCCAGTATTACGCCCAAAATGGTGCTCCAAGGGACAAGATCAATATCGGGCTGCCCACCTATGGCAGGACCTTCACCCTAACAGATCCACAGCACAGTGACGTTGGTGACGCTGCCCGTGGGCCGGGTCCAGCCGGAACTTTCACGGGAGAGGGAGGATTCATGTCTTATTACGAGGTATTTACAAGGGTCCGGCACAATTTTTTTTGTCTGAATTTGTTGTGGCGAATGTCAGTTTGGTGATTATGTTGATGGCTGTAGTTTTTTTTTTTACTTAAAAATAAATATAATAATTATAATAATAATAATTATTATTATTATAAAATGAATCACTTTCAGAACAGGGTACCAGTATCTTGAGTTGGAGTACCATTTTTATTTTGGTGAAAATTAATCATACATTCTTGCCTTTGCCTAATCCACTCAATATTTCCCCATCTCTTTGCACGCCAGATCTGTGACTACATCAAGAATGGTGGCCAAGTGACACGCATTCCCGATCAACAAGTGCCTTATGTGGTCAAGGACAGCGTGTGGATTGGATATGACGATCCAGAGAGTTTGAGAAATAAGGTTCGTGTATGGATCTGTGTTCATTATCCACCCCAGTCCATTCACCCCCTATCTTTTTTGTACATTCTTGGAAATCACACCTTGGGGTCTCCCGAAGTCTCAAAGATACGAAATCAGAAGTGCAAGACGATAGGGCCTTTTGTTACAGGGATCAGCTGCTCGGTACCTCATTTACAGTCGTTTACCAATACAGCACAGTGTGATTAAATCTTGAAAACTGTATTAAAAATTAAAGAAAAGACCTGCACGTATACTGAAAACTCATTAATGATTAATCATAATTCATTAATCACATTCTTCCTTTCTTTTTTTTTCTATAAAAAAAACACGATGTAATCAGTTTTACGCTTAGCATTATAATGACCAAATGATTATTTACTACACTTGGTTGTCGTTATGTCCACTGCAGGTCAACTACATTCGTGACCAAGGATTTGGTGGGTCGATGGTGTGGGCCATCGATCTGGATGATTTCCATGGATCTTCCTGTGGTCAAGGACCTTATCCGTTGATGAACGCAATCAAAGACGCATGTGCCGCTGGATCATCTTCTTCTGGGTATGTACTTTGCTGTTTGTGCACGACGCATAAATAATAATCGCACACCGAATTATTGTGTTTGTCATCTGTGATTCTGCAACAAAGAGAGCCGCAGTCGTTCAACTGTTATGTTGGCATCCAGTATGTGATAGGTTTAGATTTCAACGTTCCAATTGTGAAGTTTCTGTATTTTTTTTCTTAAATTGTGTAAAACAATATCTTAAACAATTTGTAGTTCACTGCTAAACTAGATTCTTGACCTGTTTATGGCCTATCCCTCTTCCCTTGAGAGACTTCTTGGTGAATTTTTAAATGATAGAACTCTGAAAGCCCCCCCCCCCCTTTCCCCCCATTAAAAAAAAAACAAAACGTGAGGAGCCCAAAGTGAAGTAATCGTTATCGTGCCTAACCGCCATTCAAACAAAACTCAGAAGACATTGTTTGATAGTTTCACTCCAGTTTAAATTTTTGTTGAATTGTCTTTTGAATCTTGTGAAACTGAAATACCCGGAACTTGACATTATTTCTGTTTATATTATTTTTGCCAGTATACACGTTCATTTTCTGATTTCAGTTCCAGCATGACATCTGCTCTAGTGACCCAGAAACCGACAGTGGCAGGAAGTGCAGCCTCCCAGGGAGTCACCACATCAAAACCAGCACAGACCCAGTCACCTACTCAACAACCCACTCAGGCTCCCTCTGGTGGTAAGTTGACGGACAGGCGTACGAAGTGTGGGAGCTGCAAAACTACAGATCTTATTGGAAGTTGTACGGTCGGACGAGACAACATCGGCATGTTGGATGATGCTGTGCGAACTATCGGAGAGACGATTATGATAACACTTGGGACCTGAAAATAATTTTAAATTTGAGGTGTCGTGGAAAACGGACTAGTCAAAACAGTTCATGAATGAAAGCAACATGAAAATGTGGACGTAGAATTATAATTTCATGTCGACACTGGGATGACACTGATAAGTGGTAATACAGGTATAAGTCCGGTGTTTTTTTGGTGGGGGGGGGGGGGTTAATTTGGGAGTTTATGTCCATTTTCAGCGCAATATGTCTATTTTAAAGGCCGCCTACGAGTGGGGACATGAAAAAAAAAAAAAAAGCCAGAACCAGTGAGATTGAAATTCCCCCGGACTGAGGTTCGGACCTAGGCTCTCTTGTATCTGGGATAAGAGCTCTAACCAGTGGGTCATGGCGACAGCATGGAAGCCTTACATCTTTCGATCCAATTATCACTAACTGCTCTTGCCCACAGCATCCGCTTCGCTCTGCTATTTTACGGAAAATGACATGAAAAACTCTCTTGGCCTCTATAGCGGCGAGGAGCGGAGAGGAACGGATGCTGTGGACAAGTATACAGAGGCAAAGGGTGTTTTGCGTCATTGTCCGTAAAAATTGCGGGGCGGAGCGGATACTGTGGACAAGTGCAGTAATGCTACTAACAGGAACCAAAGAAATAAGCCGGAAAAGGTGAAATTAAATCAGAAACAATGAAAACTAGGTCTATAAACAGACAGTTTTCATAGACTTAGTCTAGCAAGAGCTTTTTCGCCCAGGTCTTGGCGAGCTGTGCAAGGATCAAGGCTTGAGTGACGGAGCCCATCCACATCCCGCAAGTTGTACACACTTTATTGAGTGCAGTAATCAGCAAACGATTGTCATGCAATGCCCAGCTCTTCTGCACTTCAACCCTGACCTTTTAACCTGTGACCATCAGGGACACGCCCACTCTCAAACCGGAACTGCTCCCAGCGTTCCTCAGACAACCAAAACATTGCCAGGTTGTGCTCGTGCAAACCATAATTTGTTTTTTTAAGAAATTTTCATAAACAACTTTTCATGCTGATTTCAGATTAAGAACAAATGCTGGAATTCCACAGCATCGTCCTAAATGTCTTAGAAAGACTCTCTCTTTTAAGGGAAATTTGTAAAAGAAAAAAATCTTATTTCTAATTCTCATTAACGTCAAAGTTTGTTTTGCAGTATGAAAAAAAGATGGAATTTGGTGGTTAATGAATAGAAATTTCACAGTCCATCTCATTTCAGAGGTAGCCTTTCTAGGGTCCAACGCTGCTCGATACAATCAGTAATATGTACTATTGTTTTACTCGTTCCAGTGTAAACAAGCGTTGGTGTAAACAAAAACAAAAAAACCCCACCTATTTCTTGGTTTGCAATGAATATTATCCATCAACGATAGTAGACAAAACAACAACGACAACAACAAAGCCAACAAATGAAAACGGAAGTTAACACAGCAAGCAAATTATTTGGCATCAGGATATTTCACTAGGATGTGACATTAACTTTATATATCTAAAAATAAACCAGTAGAATTTTACCCCTAGTTCCAAATCACCGCGATCTCAAACGTTTAATATATAGCAGATCAAGACCAGAAAAAGTCATTATCTCTTTCTTCTTTACCTAATGAAATGCTCAGATAACTCAGATATTTCCCAAAACGTGCATGTAACCAGTGTCATAAATTAACAATGGTTTGGTGCATGGCTTATTTCTGTCTGCTCCGCTGCGCTATGCTTTCAGCCAATGTTACCTACTGTTCAACTCGGCGTGGAATTTCGTGCATAAAAGTCGACGAAACATGAAAAATGTATGAGCCACTCGCGTGATGCAAACGTATAACGTGGCCTGGTTTCCACGTCACTGGTTAGCTTTCTTAGCTTTTTAACCTAGTCTTCTCGGATAAGGACGAAAAAATTCGGAGGGCCCGTGTGCACGTTGCGCACGTTAAAGATACCTTGGCAGTTGGAAATCGTAAAGAGCAGGCCGAAAGGCCGCTGCCCGGGCAAAATTGAAATTGAAATTAATAGATTAAGGTTTATCCATATCATCCCCCCTCCCCCACCAGCAACAACAAAAATTTATTATTATTCATTATTAAATATATATTGTTATTAATAAATATTCAAATATTATTTGAGTTGTATATTGTGAACTGATGTGAGTTGTGAACTGCTGTGAGTTGTGAACTGTTGTGAGTTGTGAACTGCGCCTAAACAGGCTGCGTTACAATTTGCTCTGAGATAGAGAGAGAGAGTAAGTGAGACAGAGAGAGTGAGTGAGTGAGACAGGGAGAGAGAAAGAAGCAGTGCAGTGTGTTCAGCGCCTCGCAGGCAGCTCCATTCTGCTCTGTGGTTGACATGAGATTGTGTGCATATTATGTACAATTAGAATGTGGGAGCGAATGCGTTTGTAAAGTAGTAAATAAGTTCTGTAAAGCGCTTAGAGCCTGTGAAACAGGGTTAGGCGCTATATAAATGCCATTTATTATTATTATTATTATTACTTTTCTGCCTGTCTGCAAACATTCAGTAACTTCGGCACCGACAACTCAAACAACACCCGCCACCACACAAACTGCAACAACCCCGACACGGCAACCGACAACAACAGCGACAGCATCTGGAAGTAGTAAGTGAATTATCATTAATACTTGTTTCCCCTCTCCGAAACAAATTTTAAACCAGTTTATGCAACGAGTCACAGTTTTCTCATGATTTTGTATCAATTCATTTAGGATGTATAGTAGAAATTGTTGCTCAAGATCAAAATATTTTTCAATTTCAGCAACAGCCGCCCCGGTGCACCATGTGGACCACACGGACGAACACAAATGTGATCCAACAATAGACGATTTTTATCCCAACCCTGCCGACTGCTCCAGCTATTTCATCTGTACTGCCGGTTTGGCTTACAAAGTGTCCTGTGCCCAGGGACTCGTTTTCAATGCTGTGACCAAATTCTGTGATCACCCAGCGAATTATAATTGCCAGGTTCGTTTTCACACTTTGCTTGAGATCAAAATATCAGATTTCAAGGGTCAGTCTTTATTGAAGTATAGATTAGTTAATCTGTTGGATCACAGCAGTATAATGGCAATAATAAATTCAGGGCAACTTTATCGAAGTATCCCTTCGTCTTCAGATATGCGATTTCCTGTTCCACGTAAAACATGGTTATATTTCGTAATTATGATTTCGTAAGTTGTGAATAGGTTGCTTAGAACTCTTTTGCCTAAACTAGTCAGAACGTGTCTTGATGTGGATCTTTGCTAATCGAAATTGTTATGCACCAGAATGTTTGTTGTTGCTGTTGTTGTTGTTGTTGTTGTTATTGTTGTTGTTTTTGCTCATTGTTCAAAATGTGATGCAATTTGAACTACGCCTTTACGAATCATGCAGGTCTCTGGTACGGGCGCTGCAGTAACAACACCACCGGTGACATCTCCAGCATCAGGTTCCACCACCATGGCGCCAGCAACCGGAACCGCTGCACCTACGACTGCACCAGCATCGACACAAGCACCTACGGCTGCACCAACATCGACGCAAGCACCGACAACGGCTCAGCCAACTACAGCTACACCACAACCGACAACAGCAGCACCAGCAACAGCAGCACCAGCAAAGACAACTCCAGCCACATTTAGTGAGTAGTCCTACATAATTCTATCAAAATATCTGTGGCTCACAGGACCATCTACAAACAGAATATAATGTTGGGTATTTTCAATACTATTGTATGGGCATTTTTGTCTTTTCAAGAAAATGAGAATCGAAAGTTTGTAGAGTTGTGCCAAATCAGAGGACGACATTACGTCACAAACACGTATCTCGAAAACTGTTTAACCGATTGGAATGACACCTATACCTAATGAAATTAGGAGTGAGAGAACCATTTCCATGTCAAAACCTCAAATCCGAAGTGCCCACATAAATAACAGTATGGCAAATACCCCTACGATATGTTTATAAAATCCGTTGTATTCAACATTCTTATCAGACTGTTCATTGTAGACATCGTTTAAAATTATCAAATACTATCATGTGGATGCGACAACAGCAAGTGGTGATGCCCAGAAGCTGAGAATAAACGAACGGTGCACTCTCATTACGCGAGTGGTTTAAAATGGGGATCAGCACAGCCGCCAAGGTGCTGCTTCGCGGAACGGTGCTTGATAGCCTCGTTGCCGGGAATGAATTAGCATTCATTTATGTCACGTGTTTCTGAAATTTCTATACGGTACAACCGTAAAGATAAGACATCAATTTTTTGGTTTAATCGAAGACAGTAGGATGAGCTTGCAATCTAGTGCAGGTGGAAGGCGTCTAATCGTGGCATAATAACTTACTATCATCAGATATAAAATAACACTGAACGCTTCTTTAAATTCACACAGTTTGTTTTCAAAATGGTCACAAATGAAGACTATGTGGGGGAAAAAAAGTGGGGGCGGGGGCGGAGCGGCAGACAACCACAGTCACAAAATGTGACCCACAGTCACAAAATGTGACCCACAGTCACAAAATGTGACCCACAGTCACAAAATGTGACCCACAGTCACAAAATGTGACCCACAGTCACAAAATGTGACCCACAGTCACAAAATGTGACCCACAGTCACAAAATGTGACTTATTTACAAGGTTGGTTCATCCGCCTCGTCCCCGCAAATACCAAAAATTCGAAAAATAAGCTGTAATCACTTAGTGCCAGAAATCATCCTTTCAGTTGTAAGACTAAGAGAGATGTTTAAAAACTGATTTTCTCAGTTTCACAACTATCTGTTCAATTTTCCGTTGCTTTTTTTTTTTTTTTGGGGTGGTTTTCCTGAAGAAGGTTTCTAATCGAAATATTGATTTTTTGTCTCCCATTTGTCTTTGCGTGTGAGTGACGAAATATAAAAATCGCAGAGAAACTGTGAGGCCGCGGCAAATCTTCAAGCAAAGCCAAAAACTGGCAAAAAGAAAAAGTTGTATGTAGTAAAGCCTCGCGTAAGGAAAAAAGGGAACTTTTTCTTTGCGTTTTATTGTATCGTTTGGGTATTATTTCTTACACGAGGCTTTTCTACATGCAACGTTTTCTTTTTGCCAATTTTTGGCTGCGTTTTAGCGCATTGTTTCGGTATTATTTCTTACGCAAGGCTTTTCTACTAAACAAGTTTTTTTTCTTTTTGCCGTATTTAGACTTAAACTCTAGCAACATCTTTTCCCTACACCCACAGATATCCAAACTATCTGCAAGGACCTGGCGCTGGGAGACGGTATCCATGCTGACCCTACCAGCTGCAATTACTTCATCGAGTGTTCAAACCACAACACTTTCCGCCTTCCTTGTGGACCGGGCACTGTCTTCAACAAGGATATCTCAACCTGTGATCTTCCTGGGCACACACATGACTGTTAGAATCTGTTCGCTCGCTTAGGACATTGTGGATGGCAAACGTTGTTTTTTTTTCTCTAAGTAAAAATCATATCAATAATCTGGTATGGGGACAAAACATTTGAGGATTCGTACAGACAGAAATGCTATGACAAAGAGGAGCACACAGGCAGCTAGCAACAATTGGGGCTTGGAAGCCTAAGAGGTCTTGTCCACAGCATCCGCTCTGTAATTTTTACTGATGATGCCGTATGAAAACCTCTCTTTGCCTCTATAGCGGTGCGGAGCGGATGCTGTGGACAAATATAGAGGCAAAGAGTGTTTTATTTTTCTTTAAAAATAGCGGAGCGGATCGGATGCTGTGGACAAGATCGCCAATGAGACGTTGTCAGTACATTCTCATCAAGTTTTGTATTCACCCACTTTAAAACAGCCCTCATGTAGGCTACAAAATAAAATAAATAATGAATAATAAATATCATTTAAATAAAACCCTACGTTCAGTTTGCGAGATATAGAATATCTCATGACACTGAATCGTGTCTGATGCTTGTTCCAGTGTCTGCAGTTGACGATGATAATAAAAAATTGAATGTGGAAAAAAAACAAAAACTGAAAAGACTTCAATAATTTTTTGTTTTCCTTTCTGAGCCTCCAGTCGTTCATTTGATGCCAAAAACAATATGTCATCATGTTCTCAGTAACATAAGATAAGATAAGACATAACTTTATTATCTCGTTGTCGGAAAATCTGTTGTCACAGCATCAGTAAACAGTACCACAGTAAATACAATATCAAAAGCACACAAGCCTCTAACGCATACAGCACACTCGCATATTGCTCACACAACATTACCAGCAAATAACATTACTCACACACACAACAAATACAGATGTGGTAAAATTTTCCAGGATTTTTCGTTTTAATCAGAGAGACTTTCTCATCTTTCATCTTTTCGGGCACTGTGTTTACTGTACCTGAAAGCCAAAACTACATGTATGCAGTTGTCTTTTTATAGAAGGGATCTTGGTTTTATATTACAGGCTCAAATTTTTACAGCAAGATTTCTTCAGTAAACAATTTTACCCACATGGAGAGCCTTCCTTGTCCTTGATCCCTTACGGCCTGTTTACACTAGTAAGTTTTACGAATAGAAAAAAGGAATGGGGGACTGTTTGGGAAGAACTGTACAGGCGTTCCGTCTTTTGTTTTCCGATTTCCCTCTTCGAAACGCTGTTTGTTTACACTGGCCCGTTTTCTGAATGAGAAGCGATGCGCATTGTTTGTTTTGGTCATGTTTCGAAGGGGGAAATCGCAAAACAAAAGACGGAAAGCCAGGAGAGTTCTTAACACACAGTCCCCCATTCCTTTTTTCTATTCCTAAAGCCTACCAGTGTAAACAGGCCTTTAGACTCCCGTCCGTAGGGGCACCTCTGTGGCTCTGACTTAACCAGACCTCTCCATTCATCCAGGCTCTCTGACATGGAGATAACCGTCCGTAAAACTAGCGTACCCTCCCCCTCCTCTCCTCCCCATTCGATCATTGCCCTACTGGTTTCCTCTCATTTTTTGACGTGTTGCCACCCAAGCCTAAACTATTTCTTGCTTTCCGCCCCTCGCCCTCCTGTGTCTCAATGACTTTCTCTCAGTCTCGATCTCTTTTTTCTTCACTCTTCATCTCACGTCTCCTCTCACTCTCGTTCTATGCTGGCTCTTTATACATGCCCATGTACAACTGGCGCTAGGTCTAAGGCAGATGGGAGATGTATGTCAAAATTTTAAATTTCAAATTACTCAGTGCAAGCATTTTTGTAATTATTGTTTTTCAGACAATATCAATATTAAACAAGCCCCCCCCCTTACCCCCAACCCCCACCCCCACCCATTGATTTGGCTTGTCTTTACAACCAGAAAAATGGGATCTCATTCTGTTGTTGTTGTGTTTTCCACTACCGTTTTTTCTGCTTGTGAAATTCATGCAAAAGAAGCCCCTGCTGTCACCAATATTGATCCAGTTTTAGATTTCACAGTAAGGAAAACATTAAAAACAAGTACAGAATACAGACGATTGGTTTGTTTTCACTTAATCCACCTAACGATGTGATATTTGACCATCATGCTTTGATCGAAGTGTCAAGAAAGTTATGAATATTACAACTCCCCTCCCCCCCGCCCCCCCCCCCCACCCTAAAAATGAATAATTTTTTACTTCAGTTTCAAAAGTCATCATTTGTCGATTTTTAAAACAAGAAATATTGATCGATCGCTTTTTTGTAAATGAGTACCAGGTGAGCGAGGTACTCCGCGAAGCAGGTTATTTTTGTTCTACTTGTTGTTTATTGTGTTTGTCTTTAGAAACGTGATTCCGCACTGCGCGTGTATGGCGTGCGCACCCCGTCAACCCTGAAGACGAAGATTGTCATGAAATGGCAATAATTTGCACACGGGTCAGTGTTTTTAATAGTGAACATATCACAGGAAGTGATATGATAACGTCAGGTGTTCGAGGAAAAGAAATGATTGGGGGCGGGGGGGGGGGGGGGGAGACGAAATTAGTGACCCAATGCAAATTCAAAAAAAAACTTAAACACCATCTCAAATCTCAAATCGCCAAATCTAAAAAAAGAACCTTCTGCAGGTGGAAAGGAAGGCATCTGTAAAATTTCACACAGATCCGAGCTGTGTGAGTGTGGGTAGGTCTTGTTAAAAATGGCACGAGTTTTATTTATTAAAATCCTCTTTGCATCTGTCAGTGATGTCAGAACATCGGATATAGAAATGTGTACAATGCTAAGCTTGACTGGTGTCCCCGCATTCACTGAATATCTGAGCCCCAACAACACTACACCCCTGAAGGCGTATGTCCCTCGCACATACATAGTGGAGACCCCCCAACAGCGCATCTGCTCGGGGTTAAACTGGCTTAGTCCAGAATATACACCGGGGTATATTCTGAGCTAGGCCATGCGCCAGTTTATACCCCGGAGTATAATTTGGGCTAGGCCAGACTATACCACCCCCAGTCCAGATTGTACCCCCTATTATTTTCTTTAAACAAGTCAGGACTACAGTTTATTTCAATCTTAGTTTAAATTGTTCACTAGCATTGTCATCAGACATCATATTGAAGCATACATTCGTGACTCTTGTGAATTAAGATACATTCAAGAGGAAATAAACATGCATTAAAAAGCACTGATATACTAAAGGATTGAAAATCCATTCAAATTGATATGATTAGACTTTAATACTAATTCTACTTGTGTCTGTCGGTATTATTGTTTTTTTAATTATTTTTTTTTATAATTAGTTTCCATGAGTTAAAAATGCATTGTATTTATCTGTTTAGCACCACTGACATGCACTTAGTGGCAAGGTATGAAATAATTATAAGGCTTATAAATGTAAATTCATCTGAATTTTATTTTAATTTTTGAAAATCAGAAATGTGCTTGAAATGTCAGAACAATTAGATCAACATACAAAGTTACAATGATGCAGAGAGAAAAGACCAGAAAAGAACACACATAGAAAAAAAACAACAACAATAATATTTTAATAACCCAACTGACAGATGGTGCAATTCCATCATCCAGCAGACATTAAATATTTCACATTAAACTAAATACACCATAAAGTTTTTCACATGATGAACTCCACCTGTCCAGATCCACTTAAATCGTCACAGAATGATAACCAGTAATATACAATAATAATGATAAGAACACCAAATCATCTTATATACACTTGAAAATTAAGAGAAATATAAATATCAAAATCATCATCATCATCATCTTGGAATAATATAAAGATAAGAGGGAATGTAAAAATGACCTACACATCATTCTGGAATCTATAAGCAGAAATATGTGTGCACCAACTATATGTAAAAAATGTGTTAAATCTTTTCAACTTTTCAAGTACAACTGGACAGAAAGCTTTAGTGAAGTAGCCTTGATAGTTGTGTAAACTGGCAGATTAAGTCCACTGAGACAACAGTGCATTGTATAAAATAATTATAGTATGCTACAGCAAAAATTCGATGGATCATGTTGCTTTAACAACATTTCTTGTTAGTAAATTCTTTGGTAGCTTATTTGTAGAAAGGTATATATTTCATGTAGGTCACTGGATTATTTGCAGGGCATCTGAAATATTGCAGTTACGTATTCTAGTGAATAAGGGTATGTCACTTGAGGATGAAATAAAATTGAAAAATCTCAATGTTGTACCCTCGAATATTTTGCCTGAATGTGGGAGTATAATCTGGACGAGTGGGATACAGTTTGGCCTAGCCCAAAGTATACCCCGGGGTATAAACTGGCCTAGCCCAGAATATAGTAGCTTATCGAGATATTACAAATTCAAACAGATACGTTATGTATCTCCTGTTCATCTAGTCTTTATATAATTATCTGAATCAACATTGCGGGTTGATCAAACGAACTAGTTTCTCTGATCAAAACGTAAAGACATTGTACAGAAGATGTTCTGAACGCCCTATGGTTGATTTCATTTGACGTCACAAAATTTATATTTGCTTGTACGTCGTCGAATTTTTTTTACAAAATTGTTCATGAATAAAACTATTAAAAGAGTAGTTGTTTTTGTTTCCCTTCTGGTTTAAAAAGTAGGCTACGCGAAAATACAAGAAACAATTAAGGAGGAGAATTAGACCCAATTTTCCAGTGAACGATTGGACTCTTGTGTACATGTATACGCTCATAAAGTTCACTCAGTTTCTAACTAAAGTGAAGTTTGGTCACTTTTTTTTTATATTATTATTGATGGGCACAATTATTCATACTGAAAACGTTTGTGGAGCATTGCATAATAGCCTCAATCACAGTTATGCATGATGTATATGAACTATAGTGCAAAAGTAAATCTTTGGACATGTGAAGGGTTGAAAATCAATGTCTCTGACGTTGTGTTTTGATATAAAAACCGTGTAAATGTACTCATGAAAATCATCACATTGCTTTTACTTATAGCTGTTGTTACTTGTACGTACGCACCCCAATGTTTTGCGCTTTGGGCGCGTAAACATACGTACCTATCCCTAGCCCCTTATCCTCAGCCCTAAATCTGATCGAATCCCTGGCCTTGCCCGCTACCTTTTCAACCAAAACAGCAACAACAACAAACAAACAAACAAAAAACAGGAGGAAAACGAAAAGAAAATCTGAAACAATGATTAATTAAGGCTGTTTGTTGTTAGGAGTATTTCGGGAGGAGCTCTCTAGCTCTAAAGTCACATCTTTACTGTCTTCAGTGGCAGCATGGATCTTATCAAACACATACAGAGTTACGGCACCCTGGCCTCTGACTAGATGTGGTAATACTTAACTTCCAGTTGGAAGGCAAATCAAGTTTAAAGATTGACCGGTGGTGAATAATTGTGTTCATTGCCGAGACTTGACTGGTTGGAAGATGTACATTTGCTTCAAGGTAGGATGTCCAAATAATCTTTATGTGGTGGGATAGACCAAAAGGCTATTTATGGTACATTTTATTTCAAAATAGCTTTATTTGCCCGGTGGAAACTGGTGTGGTGATGTTTATGTGAGTGTTATTCGAATTTCACATGCAGCTAAAAATTAAACAAAGCCGCTTCAATGATCTAGATACTCGGAAAATCCGTGGGGTCTCACCGGGGCCGGGAACATAAATGACACATTATGGAAGAAAATATATGCTGCAAAGCCCCATGATAGAAGCATATTGGTTTGTCCCACTTGACACCACAGGATGTGTGCACCAATGTTAAAATGTTTCATTTCATTTCGTCTTTTGTCAGAAGTGCATTTTGCGCACTACGGTCAACAATTTCAGGTGACATAAGGAAACAAACTAATTAATTATTCTACAGCAAAGTCTGGACGGTCAGATCAAAATAATGAAAATAAAAGACATGAATTTAAGTGACGCTTTTATTCAATATTTCATGATTACGCCAAACGCCTTAAATCTGAAAATTCTGTTGAAAATATAGAAATTAGATCTATATCGAAGTTTTCAGAATCTGGCAGGACAGAAAACTACAGTGATTACTTTGAAAGAATGTGTGTTCGCTTAAGTTGGGACAGTGTTTTTTCGTTGCAGCACAGTGCTAATAGCAATGACAACTTCAGTTACACAAAAAGCATTCGTATGCTATGAAAGCATTCCTGGCAGACTCCCTGGAGTAAAAAATCTACCTCAGGATCGTCTAATACCCAACTCATCTTTTCTTAGTCCGGGCATTGTTGTATGGTTTATCTATTTTATTCTAAACATGTTTTAGCTCCCCAGAAACATAGGCCAGGTATAGAACAAAGTTCATGGCGCCATGAGTCAAGTTTGTTTGGACCCAGTACGCTGGATCTCTGCCTTTCGCCAGTCTCAGTCAGTTTTGACGCCCGCGAACTATGCGTCAGACTTATAATTTCAGTCTGGCCAGTGCACGAAGTCCCCTTTAACTTTAAAAGTTCACATCTCACATGGAAACGGGACAAAAAAGACTCGACACAATGCGTCACCATCCCAAAGGGTGAGTTCTACCTCGGTGTTTGAAACAGCCATTCTAAACTTAAGGGAAGCGGACTTTTTCGCAAAGACATTCAAATTCATTCACACGAAAAATCGAAACTACTCCTTCAAAGAGCTCATTGGGTCCCTGCAGGGGGGTTCTCAAAACATTCAAAAGTCAGAGCAACATTAAGGACAGATACCTTAGGCTTAGAGACAACACTTTATCAAACGGCTCTTGTGATGGGAACTTTTCAGATGTGATATGTTTGATGGCTAGCTGTTAGTGTTATTGCAGATGCTGCGGCTGCTAGTGTTGGCTGTGCTTGCTTGCGCTGGTATCGGCATCTATGGTGAGTGAACAGTACGTCAAATTTGCTCATCTAGCTGAATGTTTGCATGGAAATTTAAGTGGTAGATTTACCCTCTTCCACCATCTATTTCTCAGTTTTCTTTTTGAAAAATCATTTTCTTCCAGCCTTGGACTGATTCCAACCATTGATCTATCCATTCATCCATCCATCCATCCATCCGTAGTCTCACATATCCATGGATCCATCCATTCCTCATCCATCCATCCAATAGCAACAGCTGATAATCCCTTCTCTCCCAACAGCTAGCCCACCATGTCAGAGGCGAGTATGTTACCACACTAACTGGACACAATACAGAAAAGGCTTGGGCAAGTTCATGCCTGAGGACATTGATCCCAGCCTGTGTACACATTTGATCCACGCCTTCGCCAATCTGACTAATAATCACTTGGCACCCTTTGAGTGGAATGATGAAGACTCAGCCGGGTCCACTGGATTGTGCGTCTCTCTCTCTCTTTCTCTGTCTGTCTGTCTCTCTCTCCCTCTTTCTCTCTTTCTCCCCCCCTCTCTCTCTCTCTCTCCCTCCCTCTCTCTCTCTCTCTCTCTCTCTCTCTCTCTCTCTCTCTCTCTCTCTCTTTGACCGAACCTTGATTGACACGTTCCTATTGTCTTGTAAGTTTTTTTCATGACGTCGCCTGTCTAAACTCTTCTATGACAGTGAAACGTTAAAAAAAGAAGGGGGGGGGGGAGCGTGAATAAGCCAGGTTTATTCATTATGTGTTTAAATATTCCTGTTTCCCAGATACACCAAATTCAACAATCTGAAACAGTCCAATCCCCACTTGAAAACTTTGTTGGCAGTGGACGGGTACAAAATGGGCAGCGCTCCTTTCTCTAACATGGTCTCAACAGAAGCCTCGAGACGTGATTTTATCCAATCATCAATCAAATTCCTAAGAGATCATAACTTTGATGGATTGGATCTGGATTGGGAATACCCGGCACACCGTGGAAGTCCCGCCAGTGACAGGCATAAGTTCACTGCCCTAGTTCAGGTGAGTGGTAGTTGACCACCTTTTTGTAATGACCATTCTTAGACCATTTACCGCTACAGCAACAACTGTGGAGTTGAAGTCTATACTTGCGCATGCGACTTGCTGTCTTGTTGCAGTCCTGTCATAGTTCCCTGTTGCTATGGACTCTGCCAATGTCTCGCAAGTGTGCCCATCTCCGTTCAGTCCAGTCGCTCACATTTTAAAAACATTTGATGCGATTGCAAACACAACAACAAAATCCCATGTGCTCTTCTAACCTACATCTACAGCTCATACTCCATTTCTCGTATTTATCAAATACTTTATGTTCTAGCCCATAACCACAAATAAAGCAACTTTCAAGGTATTTGAACCAGCTAGCCAAATCATCTTCATCAGCTCATCTCCCTCCTTGGTTCAAAGATTTGAAATAAAGTTTATATTGCATAATGCACTCTGTGTCTGCACTTGTTCTCTGTGGTTGAATTTCAACAATCCTGCGTTTGGCAAGCGGAATATTTGATGTAGTTCCAGATTTTGGTACATCGTGGACTATTTTTTTTATTTCAAAACCCGGCCATCTTATTTCCTATCAGACAGTTCGAATAATATAAAAAGGAGCAATGCGTCATGATTTGCTACAGGATATCGCGATCTTCCTTCTTGTTACTTCCTTTTTGCACAACTGAAAAATTCCCCACTAAACGTTTGCGGTTTTGGTATTATGATAATGAGTCAGTGCACAACGCATTTCAAAGTAGTGTCAAAGGGCATGTATTATACCTGTTCTACATTATATTAGATCACCATTTTTTTTTTTTCAGAAAAAGGAGATAGATCAAACAAGACCTAAGGTCGTGATATTGAGGCAGGGAGGCTTTCATATAACTTTTGGAAATTACAACAATTTTGTTATGTCAATCAAGAAAAACTTTGATTAGACCCACATTAGGAGACAGAAAAAAAAAGAAATTGGCCCGGGAGATCTATCCTTCCACAGACCCTTCGCTCATGTTCCAACGTATAATATTCCAAAATTCTATCATAATCTTTGAAATAACCACAGGAATTGGCCAAGGCGTTTGATGAAGAAGCAGCGAGAACGGGCAACGAGAGACTTCTACTGTCTGCTGCAGTGGCTGCTGGTAAACCTACCATTGACGCTGCTTATGAAATACGTGATATGTCCAGGTAAAACATCAATGTTTCTTGCAACTCTCAAATACAAACTCAAACTCATCTGTTTGCAAAGTGTCTGAGAAGGGAGAAAGCATCACGTTGGAGAGTATGCTTGATGGCAGCCGACTATTTTATAAAGTGGGGTATAATATTATGCCTATTCACCCCTCTGTTTGGGATGGAAAGCCAAAATAAAAGTGACCGAACAGCAGTCAGTTGAACAGGATCAACTATAATTATGAAGTTGACAGTGAGCCAATGTTGTGTTGATGGACACACGTAGACATAACTGACAAAGCTCTCTAAGTAAACACGGAAATGTTTTTTGTGTGATAAATACTTTTTGACACTGTAGCAATTTCATAAGAAAACTGACACGCAATTCTTGCTGTGTTTTGTCATTTCTTGGACTGAAATTTGCCAGCCACCTGAACATGATCAATCTGATGACGTATGACATGCATGGCAACTGGGATCCTTACACAGGTCACAACAGTCCGCTGTATGGACACACGGGAGAAACCGGAAATAACGTTTATTTCAATATTGTAAGTTTTGGTAACCATCACAATTCTTATATGTCAGCCTTTTCAGCTGTGTTTTAGCTATCTGGTTGTATGTCGAGTTTGTAAATTGTGTTAACATTAAAAATGCGTATCGGTGTTGTAAGTTACGGCAGTGTTGGGGTTTCATTTAAAGATTTGTAAACAGCATAACGGCTGTACCCCAGTGTCGTAAGTTGTGAACCACCAGAGCTTTTGAGAATTTGGATCAAACTGCGGCCATGGAATGTCTAACAGGCTTGAATGTGTAGACATACTTACAACAAACGTTTAAGGGGCTTTTTGATATTACAGGGCTAGGTCCATTGGCCTTAAGAATGGTAGATTCACATTATGTTATATGATTTAACCCATAATTTCTTCGAAAAAAAAAAAAGCTGAACCATTCGTGAATTTCTTTCACACATTTAGAAACAAAATCATTCAATCTCAACTCGTTTTAACTTTAAACACATCACTACCCTAACAATATCGACTATCTCAGCTTTTACACACTTCCAGGACTTTTCAGCCAAGTATTACATGCAGAATGGTGCACCGATGGAAAAGATCAACATTGGACTGTCCGCCTATGGCAGGACCTTCACTCTGTCAAATCCACAACAAAGTGGCGTTGGTGACTCTTCCATTGGGCCTGGCCCAGCTGGAGCTTTCACAAAAGCGCGCGGAATTTTGTCATATTACGAGGTATTTAGCATGGCCGGGCACAAATCCTGTAGCAAAATGTTGTTTTAATTTTGTTGTGACGAATGTTTGTTTATGTCAATTGTCTTGCTTTTTTGTTTTCTTTCTTTTTTGGCTTTTTAATTAAACATAAATCATTCTCAGAATAGAATATCTTTAGGAGGGGTACCATCTTTGGGAAGGGGAGGATGTTGGGATGGGGGGAGGGGGTGGGGGTAGGGGTAGTCACTGTCTCTCACTGTCACTGATCCCATAACCCGCCGGGGTCGTAGGGACGCCGCAGTGACGAACGCTGCACCCGCTGGCTCCATTTGTGGCGATTGTGGGCGAGTGCCTAAGTTGTGGGAAAACTCAACTTGGTCCATTCTGCGATGTTGCCTGCCCATTTCTTCCTCGGTCTGCCTCGTCTTCTCTTCCCGTGCACTGTTCCTTGTAGTATGGTCTTGGAGAGCCCATCTGATCTTGTCACATGCCCATACCATCTGAGCTTCCTCTTCTTAACTGTGGTCAACAGGTCTTCATAGTGCCTTAATTATTGGGTGATGGTTTGTCGGACTTCTTCGTTGGTGATGTGGTCCGTGTATGAGATGCCAAGAAGCCTTCTGAGGCATCTCATCTCCACTGCCTGGATCTTCCTTTGCAGATCTGCATTCAGTGTCCAGGATTCGCATGCATACAGGAGAATGCAGATGACCAGTGCTTGCAGGAGCTTGACCTTAGACCTGAGATAGATGTTTTGGTCTCTCCAGATGGGCTTGAGCTTCGCCATTGCTGTTTGTGCAGGGGTAAAGTAGTCTCCGCCTAAGAACCCGCCGCCTAAGAACCCGATCCGCCTAAGAACCCGCTGTTGCCGCGAAACCGAATTTTTTCACTGTAATTTACATGCGTAAGAACCCGGTCTGAAACGAAAAATCCGCTTAAGAACCCGGCCTTTGTCCGAGAGACGAGCACACTTTACGTAAAATTTCCATATTAAACGCAAAATCTTATTCAATGAGGCCTAGACGGGATAGAACAAAGCCAGAGAACGGGTGGAGGGAAGGTAGGGGGAGGGGAACCGGACAAAGGATGGAGCCCAGAGTTACGTCTTTCGTGTGCAAGCAGGCCACGCCTAGACTAAATTAGCATAGTCATTACCTAACATCATTACCTGGTGTTGTCTGGCAGAATTTTATGCGTAACTGACCATGCGCTTAGTTTGCACGGCACACATAACTTAGGGCTGATTGTGGTTATGTGCCTCGTGTTGTCTAAACTTGGCATTGATCTGCGATTCACAGCTTGATTGTTCAGTCTGAATCATTCCATTCGTTAGACAGCACAGATTCATGTAACAGTGCATAAGAATAAAAAGCAGAAAACAATTGACCAATACTTTCTATCACAATAATGGTCCATTCATCTTTATGTTTACATTAGAAACACTCCTACAAGTACATGTACAACAAAATTAATCCAAAACATGGTCAGGGAGAGATAATACCTTTTGGTGGAGGGCTTAGCCTGAAGCCACTGGTTCCCACCTGTACCAATATAAAAAAAAAAACATTAAAAAAACATAAAAAATAAATTAAAAACCAATAAAAAAAATAACTAACGCATAATTTATATCCTTAGGTCACGACCCAGGTCCGAGCAATCATGGGGGATAACCCATGGACACGGGTGGTCAAATATGGGTTGTATTCCTTGGCATCCGCCTAAGAGCCCGGTCCGCCTAAGAACCCGCTTTTTCTGTCTCCCGTTGACCGGGTTCTTAGGCGGAGACTACTGTATTAGGAAAATTAATTATGAACCTTTGTCTTCGCCTAATCCACTCATTATTTCTGCATCTCTTTGCACGCTAGATTTGTGACTGACTACATCGAGAATGGTGGCCAAGTGACACGCATTCCTGATCAACAAGTGCCTTATCTTGTCAAGGATAACATATGGATTGGATATGACGATCCAGAGAGTTTGAAAAATAAGGTATGTGTGTGGAACTTTGTCCATAGCCACGGCAGCCGAGTCAACCCAGTTCTGTCTTCGTATGCTCAACGATCCGGCCCTGCGAATATAACATTATCAAATGACAGGACGGAGTCTGAAACATTCGAAATCTGGAATGGGAATAGATAGTGGAGTCTGCTTTTCCATAGATTAACTGCTTGGAAAACGAAATCCAGTGATATTTCAGACAAAAATATGAATAAAATCGGATGTAAAGTTTAAAGTCTTTCACCAGCGTTCTATGCCAAAGGAACTGTGTCATTTAAAATGGTACATAGCATCGCTTCAATAGAGAAATTCCTCTACGGATCAACCAAACACATTAATCACCGTCTCTCTCTCTCTTTCTCTCTCTCTTCCCTCTCTCTTTCTCTCTCTCTCCTCTCTCTTTCTCTCTCTCTCGCCTCTCTCTCTCACCTTTCCTTTGCCGTTCCCTCTCTCAACACCCTCGTCTCTTTCTCTCTCCTCTGTCTAGCTGTTTCTCGCAAATGTGCCCCCCCCCCCGGTTCTTTAAGCATACCATTATAAACACAATTTGCAATATCTGTCTTTGCTATGTCCACTCCAGGTCAAGTACGTTCGTGACCAAGGCTATGGGGGGACTATGATTTGGTCCCTTGATCTGGACGACTTCCGTGGATCTTTCTGTGGTCAGGGACCTTACCCTCTGATGAACGCCATCAAAGACGCCTGCGACGCTGGATCATCTTCTTCTGGGTATGCACATTTTGTACCTTGCAGTTCCTGTACTAGGCAAAAAAACAGCCTCATACTGAAATAAATGTCTTTGCTCCTTATGGGTCTGCAGTTTTTGGACACGGTGGTCTAGAGGCAAGACGCTAGCCTCTCATGCCGAAGGTACCGGGTTCGTTCCCTGGCCGATGCACACAAGCATGTTGGACTTTTTATTCGGGGTAAAAAATTTCTGTCCCTGATCCTATGGATGGTAGGTAGGATCAAGCGCCTAGTCTTCTCGAATTAAGACGAAAAATTCGGAAGGCCCTTGTGCACGTTGTAAGACACTTTGGCAGTTAAAAGCCTAGAAGAGCAGGCTGAACAAGGCCGCTGCTCTGGCAAACGTCTAAAAAATTAATCCCTACCACAAAAACGGGCAGAAATAAGAACAAGAAAAAGTGAGGTGCAAATGCCAAGGGCAGCGAACCTTCTAAAATAAATACCTAAACAGGCGTCTACAATTCTGGGAGCCACCTTTTGTCAATTGTTATGTTGGCATCCATCTGACAGTTTCAAATTTCTCAGTTCATCTCTGTGGAGTTTCTATTTTAAAAATTACACAAAATAACATTTCGAACACTAATTTTCACTGTTAACTAGATTCATGGCCTGAGTATGGTCTATTCCCACCCCCTCCCCCCACCCTACAACAAAAACAGGAAGTTCGCATAGTCCTCGTTATCGTGCCCCTGCACTGTTTAAACCAAAACTCAAAACTCAAACCCTCCCTGTGAAGTATACATGTTTGAAAAATTTGACATTTGACTTGTTTGATAGCGGTTTTTATCTTCTGAACATTTCCTAAAGTCTCACTCTAGTTTCAATTATATGTATATTTTTTAACTGCGTTTTGAAATGTTTGAAATGGGGATACCCGGAACTTGAGTTTCCTTTTTTACGTTAGTTTTTGTCAGTGTAAACGTTGTATTTCCTGACTTTAGCCCCAGCACGACATCCGCTCCAGTGACGCAGAAACCGACAGAACCAGGAAGTACAGCTTCCCAGGGAGTCACGACAGCAAAATCAACACAGATTCAGTCTTCTCCTCAGCAACCAAGTCAGCAACCAACTCAACAACCGACCCAGTCTCCCTCTGGCGGTAAGTTGATTGACTGACAGACAGAACTGGGGAGAGAGACAAGCATAGAAAGTAAAGGAAATGCAAAATATACTACTACTACTAATAATAATAATGCAGATCTTATTGGAAACTACGCAGTTGGGCAATACAGCACCATCAGATTGGGTGTCGTTGCATGAACTGTCGGAGAAATGATTATGCTATATAGTTTTCAGTTTTTGCTGATGGATGTGGCGGGTAGCTGTATTCGAAAAATTCGCCCAAGTCCAACTGACGGATTTGGCACAAAAGAAACAGATCAGCAAAAAGTGTACACTCCTGCTTCAGGCTTTTCCCACGGTTTTCTTTTTTTTTTGCTTCTGCTCTCAAACACCCTTAAAGGCTGCAAAGTTATTTATCTTCATTAGATCATAAAACAGTGAGAATGTCAGATATTTCTGCATAATAAAATAGTCAATTTCCGCGCCATCTTTCTACACTCAGAAACAATCACAACGGTGGCCATATTGAATTTAGCAGCCATCTTGAAGTTTTGTTTGACTCCAAAACATTTTATATTGAAGATTTATTCTTTCCAATATCACAATTACATACTTTGAGATGTAAATTGCATTTGAGGCAGTAAATTTTATAGACAACTTGTGTTAGGTAGCCGATTTCCAATATGTATCGGCCATCTTGAATTTTGGGCGCCATTTTGAAAATGTTTCGTGGCCAACACCTTTTTCTTAAAACACCCTTTATGGACCACTTTTATGCCAAGTTTCATGCTTCTATCATTTTTTTTAACGATTGTACCCAAAATACGAAAACAGTAAAATTTTACTCCTGGTTCGAAATCAATGCCATCTCAGGGTTTTATATTAGACCGAGCAAGACCGAAAAAAGTCATTATCTCTCTCTCTCTCTCTCTCTCTCTCTCTCTCTCTCTCTCTCTCTCTCTCTCTCTCTCTCTCTCTCTCTCTCTCTCTCTCTCATACATTTCTGTCTGTCTTCAGTGACTTCGGCACCGACAACTCAAGCAACATCCGCTACCACACAAACTGCAACAACCCTGACAGAGCAACCAACAACAACAGCGACAGCAAGTGGAAGTAGTAAGTGAATTATCATTGATACACACAGAAAATACACTTCGAGCTTCCATACATTTCGCAGACAGACGTGCTTAGGTGCTGCTAACGAAGCAAGAACTGGCAGATATCTTGTTTCGCTTAGATTCTAGACATTTCCTGTTGAAATCTTTTATTGTTCGATTGTTTTCTCTGTTCTTGTTTTTTTCTTTCACTTGAAAAAGGCGAAAGCCGAAAATTGTATGTATTTTCTGTTTTCTCTTTAGTTTGCTTTGTATCGTTTGGGTTTTATTTCTCACGCAGGGCTTCGCTACGTACAACTTTTTCTTTTTTGCCCAATTTTGACATTGCTTATAGCCCTGCTCCGACCCCACAGTTTTTCTGTGGCTTTTATGATATTTCATACACTCATTACACGAATGTTTTAAAATGCGGATCAGAGGAGCTGTCAAGATGCTGTTTCGCGAAAATGCATGGTACTGGTAGCTTCGTAGTCGAGAATGAGTTGCCATTTGTTTTTGTGATGCGTTTCTGAATTTTTTAATTTGTGCAATCGTTTCAGTTTATTCTAAGGCAGCAAATGAGCTTGTCATTCAGTGCAGGTGAAAGGCGTCTAATCATAACGTAATAACTTACTATCATCAGATATAAAATATCACCGAGCGCTTCTTTAAATTCACACAATTTATTGTCAGAATGAAAACAAGTGAAGAGTACAGGCGTGGAAAAAAAACAACAAACACCAACCAAAGTCAGAAAACAATCATGTTTTGGTGTTTTTCACCCTTATTTACGAGCTTGGTTCATCGGTCTCGTCTCCACGAAACAAAACGTTTGAAAAAAGAGTTACAATTACAGATTTTCAGAAATCACCACTTCACTTGCAAGAGGGATGTACTGGTCTGAACTGTAAGAACTGATTTTCTCACTTTCGCAAATTTGTGCTATGGTTGTTTTCTCGTGTGATCTTCAAATGTCATTGTTCCTAATGTGACTTTAGCAGCTCTGACGTCTACACTCTAACCTACTTAAATCCCCCCCCCCCCCCAATCGTTTCCCTACATTCACAGGTATCCGGACTATCTGCAAGGACCTGGCACTGAGAGATGGTATCCATGCTGACCCCACCAGCTGCAATTACTTCATCGAGTGTTCAAACCACATCACTTTCCGCTTTCCCTGCGGACCGGGCACTGTCTTCAACAAGGATATTTCAACCTGTGATCTTCCTGGGCACACACATGACTGTTAGAATCTGCTCGCTCGCTTAGGACATTGTGGATGGCAAACTTTTCTCTTTTTCTCTCTCTCTCTCTCTCTAAGTAAAAATCATGACAATATTCTGGTATGGGACAAAACATTTGAGAATTCGTACAGACAGAAATGCTATGACAAATAGGACCATATAGGTAGCAACAGCAGGGGCTGTGAAGCCTAAGTGGTCTTATCCGCAATATCCGCTCCGCTGTTTTTACGGAAAATGACGTGAGAAAAACTCTCTTTGCCTCTATAGCGGTGAGGAGCACAGCGGAACGGATTCTGTGCACAAGTATACATCAGCATAGGGTGTTTTGTGCTTTACTTTTTCATACGTCATTTTCCGTACCAATAGCGGAATGGGTGATGTGGACAAGATCACTAATGAGACGTTGTCAGTACATTCTCGTCAAGTTTTGTGTTCATCCACTTTATAGCATCTGTAGGGTACAAAATAAAATAAATAATAAAAATCATTTAAATAAAAGCACACATGAAGTTTGCGAGATATGGGATATCTCATGTCACTGAACTGTGGCTGATGCTTGCCCCAGTGTCTGCGGCTGACGACGATAACTGGATGTGGCAAAACAAGCTGAAAGGAGTTTATTAAATGTTTCATTTCTTCTGAGCCTTCAATTGTTCATTTTGATGCCCTCAAAAATGTGTCATCTCGTTCTCAACAAGTCCTCCCCTTAGAATGGCAAGGTTCTATCTCCACTTTTCGGCTGAACTGAGTTACAAACTACACACTACTTTTACGGGCCTTTTCCATTGTGTGTCAAAGTATCAAGCAAATTCTGTGTGTAATTTGTATTACTTAAAAGAAAATAATTCCCTTAGAATGACAAGGTTCTATCTATTTAAAACAAAAATTATTGATCGATGTTTTTTGTGTTTTTTTTAATTACGATTTATTACAATCCACTTTGCATCTGCCACTGATGTCAGGACATGGGATATAGAAATCTGTACAATGATAAGCTTCACCAGTGTCCTAGCATTCACTGAATACCTGAGCCCCCACAACACTACACCCCTGACGGCGTATGTCCCTTGCACGCATGTAGTGGAGACGACCCAACAGCGTATCTGCCCACCTGGGGTGCCCTGGTCCACCTCTCAACACAATAACAGTCGCATCATTTTCACTGACCATCAAAACTTCAAGCAAACTGTTAAAATGTCCAGTTCCAACGGAGCAAGGGGGATAACTTTCGCAGTTGGAAGGTAATAAGAAGTAAAGATGCAAGGAAACCCTCTAAAACTGCCGCCCCTAAATTGTTCTATTTTCTGTCTAGTCCCCAATGAAGGCGCGGCCATGTTATTTCAGTCCTAAATTACATCCATTTTTTTCCGAGCATCACATTCAAGTCAGAGGATAATAGATCAATTTTCTCTCTAGACCGCACAGCAGTTTAAAGACAATCAGTGTATGTGTAGGCGATATAAAATTTTTCTGACAATGGAATCAGAAATGTTCTCACGGCTCTCTATTTTGTTGTGCCTAGTTTATTTCTTTGTCGGTAAGTATTTTTTGTTTCTTTCTTAACTGCATGTTATAAAACCACTAGCTGAGCTCCCAGACCTTGCCCGGCATAATTATCTTTGTTTATAACTTTCGGTTCTGGGTGATTATTAATATTATGGACGAGCTGCACCTCGCTCGTTCCTTGAGATTTATTTCGTTGTTCTTTGTTTGTTTTTAGATACATGTTACTGCATCCCGTTTGCGCGTTAAATAACACCCTACGCACCTCGTCAGCATTCATGTAGGCCTATTGGCAGTAATCTGCGCACTGGGCAGTTTGTTTAATAGAGACCACGTCACATGAACTGACAATGATATTGATAACGTCATCGGCGGGTAGAAAAGAAAATATCGGCGGGCGAAATCACCGGCACAGAGCAAACTCAGAAAACATACTTCCCCACCATCTAAAGTCTCAAGATCTAAAAACGAACCTTCTGCAGATCGAAAGGAAGGCACTGGTAAAATTTCACGCAGATCCGGGCTGTGTGAGCGGGGGGAGCTCTTGTTAAAAATCGGGCGAGTTTGTTTTTTTTACTATATAAGATAAGATATGGACGTTTCCATGCACCATTAACAATTTACATCTTTGGAAATAGGAGCGAGTCGCAAACTGCACACTGAGAGCTCAGAGGCAGCCACAGAACCTAGAAACACAGTTTTCACCTACATTTACTTGACCAAGAAACAAAAAAAAGTACTTTTCGGCGGACGGATGAAATTATGGGTACAGACACATTATGCTCGGGAACGACATTTTTACACGTTGAACCCTACCATTTCCGTGCCGCGAGTTGGAGTCTAAAATTCCCAGCTTTTCCTGTTCGTGTTTTATTCTTTTCATAATGTCATTTTTTCCCCATCTGTGTTATGTCAAAAATGTGTCTTTTCATATTTAGTGTCATCTTTCACTGTCTATGCTTTGTCAGGCATGTTTCATCTCACGGTGTCATCTTTCACTGTCTATGCTTTGTCAGGCATGTTTCATCTCACGGTGTCATCTTTCACTGTCTATGCTTTGTCAGGCATGTTTCATCTCACGGTGTCATCTTTCACTGTCTATGCTTTGTCAGGCATGTTTCATCTCACGGTGTCATCTTTCACTGTCTATGCTTTGTCAGGCATGTTTCATCTCACGGTGTCATCTTTCACTGTCTATGCTTTGTCAGGCATGTTTCATCTCACGGTGTCATCTTTCACTGTCTATGCTTTGTCAGGCATGTTTCATCTCACGGTGTCATCTTTCACTGTCTATGCTTTGTCAGGCATGTTTCATCTCACGGTGTCATCTTTCACTGTCTATGCTTTGTCAGGCATGTTTCATCTCACGGTGTCATCTTTCACTGTCTATGCTTTGTCAGGCATGTTTCATCTCACGGTGTCATCTTTCACTGTCTATGCTTTGTCAGGCATGTTTCATCTCACGGTGTCATCTTTCACTGTCTATGCTTTGTCAGGCATGTTTCATCTCACGGTGTCATCTTTCACTGTCTATGCTTTGTCAGGCATGTTTCATCTCACGGTGTCATCTTTCGGTGTCCGTGTTTTGTCAAAAACGTTTCTTCTAATGGTGCCATCTTCAGGTAGTTTAGTTGCACTTTCAGGTGCTGTATTAAATTATCACGGCACATAAACAGATGCTAATCAAGATACCAAGATACCATTTTTGTGTAAGTTTGGGCGTGAGCTGGTCTATATAATTCTGTTTGGTAAAATATAAAAGTACTTTACGTCATTGCAACACACTTTTGCCTATTCTTTCTTTGCAAACAGTTGCATACATTTTAAACACAACTAATTGGTGACTGTCCGCAGAAAGTCGTGACTTGAAATTCACCCAGGCATGAGCAATACTGTAAAAGGTTCAATTTAAGTTTATGTTCATTTTTCATTTGCTACTGCAATTAAAATGCGCTAAAAACAGTTTCAAGGAAATTCGTAATTGTGTGCTCGCTATAAAATTTGCCCACTGCATCTCTCCCCCCCCCCCTCTCTCTCTCTCTCTCTCTCTCTCTCTCTCTCTCTCTCTTCATCTATCTCTCCCGGAAAAAGGTTGAGGTCTTAAATTTTTTTAAATGTCCAAACGCACTCAAAAAAAAATAAAAAAATATCCAACGTAAAAATGCAGCATTATTATGTTTTCATTGAATAAGTTTCGTGTTCTTCTTCGTTACCTGCTAAACCATTATAATCTTAACATGGGTGAGTCGTCAAAACTCATCCTTGGTAGAGAGAAAGAGAGGGAAAGAGACAGACAGACAGACTAACAGACAGAGACACGGGGGTCTAACAGACAGTGACAGATTGAGACAGTCACACATGAACAGAGAGAACGAGAGAGAGAGAGAGAGAAGATAGTTCATCTAAATGACATAAACCAGTTTCCACACATCTGTAAACAAAGAATAAATTATTCCACCATACTAATACTTTCTATACAAGAATGTCAGGCTCTCGAAAGTTATATAAATTTTTTTAAATGAAATTATAGCAAGGTCTACAACAGATTACTCCTTTGTATATCGAGGGGTGTCTGCACAAAGACCGTATCGCCAGTTTTGTAAATTTTACATGAGAGCAATTTGAAAGTTTGACATGAAGTATCAAATGTCTGTTACGACCATTAAATCCTCATCAATATTTAGGTCAATTAATTCGATAACAGAATTCGCATCCTGTCAAAATGTAGTACTTATCAAGGCGAAACAGAATGCCCCCCCCCCCCAAAAAAAAAAAACAACAATGAAAATTTTCCAGTTACGGTGTTTGCGTAGGCAGCCCTCTATATTTTCGGAGCGAGATTCTCCCGGGGGAAGAAGTACAAGTAGGTAGCATGAAATAGTATACTTGACAAATTACTACAACTGAAAATTATGATGGTCGAAGAACACCATTCTGAATGGACATACGGTGTATGTCAGTATTTGCGCACAACACAGAAAACAACAACAACAACAACAACCCCTCCACACATACACAAACACACACGTACACACACACTTTTTACAACACAGACACACACACACACAAAGAAGTCGTTGCACTGGCTTTCACACTATGTTGCCGTTTTTACCTGGTGTATCGGGATTTACAGTGTCTAATTTTAACTTTCTTAAACAAGAACCGGGGAAAGGACGTCTGAGGTGATTTATTAATTTGTGGAATGCGGGGATCCCCTGCAGTGACGGAGCCCCAAACAGATGTGTCCTACCCACTTGTCGCCCAACCCCCACCGTGCACACGATCAGGGTCCAGCAAGTTTGTTTTATAAAAATGTATTCCTTCTTTTTGTAAAATTATATTTCCATTTCTGTCTATATTCTCTTTTTAAACATCGCATTCTCTCTCTCTCTCTCTCTCTCTCTCTCTCTCTCTCTCTCTCTCTCTCTCTCTCTTTCTCTCCTATTTGTACAGAAACGGGACACTATTTCAACAGGTGACAGTAAATTATTTATTGATCAACCACGGAGTTAAAAGTCATTCAAAAAAGTGCCTATGCTCAATATTAGTGATGTAATCCCCCTCCCTCCAATAACCTTTTCATAGTCCTGGGAGTAACTCTCACCCACCCCCCCCACCCCACCACCATCCCCACCCTCCCTGCAAACGTGCATACTTTATAGACGCCCCCCCTCTCACAAAGTGAGGCCATTAAAAAGCGACTGTTCCTCATCACGATTTTCCAATTGGACTGTCGGCATCTGACAAGCCACCCGTAGTTTTATGGACCACCTGTAAAACTTAACAATAAAACTTGTCACCACGAGCCTGCTTCGGTTTCTGACCAGCTAGCCAGGGAAATTGTTGTGTATATTTATAGATCACTAAAGACAGCCGAGTTAGATAACACTGGACAATATTTTCTTCATGCCTCTAGAAATAGCTTACACTGATCGTGGGCGTGGCCTATGACAAACTGTGTGAAAAGATTGCCTGATACGTCGAGTAATTAAAACTACGATTTTGTTACATACAAAATTACCACAATCTTTTATTTTTTTTTTGATGGCCAGATTTCCTACAGCGACTGAAGTTATGATTAAAAAGTACCGGTAAGTCGTGTCAAACAAAGCCTGGAATCGTAACTGAACAGTGAACACAACCAAGTGTAATATTATTATTCTCTATTCGGCTAAATACGCTATTTTTATGTCCCCAACACATTCACCACCAAGTGGCGCTGAAAAACGTCTAAGCACACCATTGACCACTTCACAAGCTATATGACTAAATGTTGTTTCCCATTCTGAACAGTCTTTCCTAGCCATACCTTGATCAAACAGGAAATTGCAACAAGGTAATGACCAGATTACTGAAAAGTGGGTACATGGCCTACCTTTGGACGTTTGGGTGGATTTCTGTGTTTACTTTGATTTAACAAGTTCATAGGGAGGCATCTGTCCACGCTAAATCAAAAGAGTGCTGTTACTTGTACGTACGTCCCCCCCCCCCCCCAAGATTTTTGCACTTGGGTATTTATTTTAAAGTCTTTTGTGGCTCCAGAGCTAGAGAGCTCCTCCGAAATACTCCTTACAAAAACCTTAATTAATTATTCTTTCGGATTTTCTTTTTGTTTTGCACCTGTTTATTTATTGAAAGGGTAAGGGACAGGGTTAGGAATTCGATAAGATTTAGGGTTGAGAGTAAGGAAGGGTTTAGGGATAGGTACGTATACTTATGCCCCCTACCACAAAACGCTTGGGGTGCGCACGTTCTTATGACAACATCCCAAACAAAATCATTGGAAATGTTATCCCCCTTTCTCCCAGATACCAACTATGGTAAGTCAACATTTGGTGAGATCGTTGAACGACTGCTAAGTTCCCAACGCATGCGCACGAGATCTTTAAAGTCTTTTTTTAGCCCAACACTGGAAAGACAAACAAAATGTGCAATAGTTACTTTACTGGAATCACTTAAGAGAATGGTCAGAGACATAAGGAGCTTATTGGAAAGATTAGTTCAAGGCAAGAAATGTCATAATGTTGCAGGTCAGAGTTCAGCACAAGGAGGAGGTGGAGGTAACCAGTACCACAGATTCTGTATCATCGATGCCAACGCCCAGTACAGACCGTATGAAGGCCAGTTCAGTCCTAGTTTCTATGGCAAGCCAGGCCTGTGTACACACATTGTTTACACCTATGCTGCCATTGACTTGGTCAGAACGGACTTAGCACCCAATGGAGAGTTTGAAGAAAGTAAGTGTTTGTGCAAAAAAATTTATATATATCCATCTCAAAAGACAGTCACCATCCCCTGTTTCATCACATTTTGCTACATCATCCAGGGGACAACAGAATAGTACACATGAAAGCAAACAGAGAATGATCTCAAAGGGACACTTTAGCTTCATGTAGGCCATATTTGACTAAGGTTCCATGCCATATTTGACTAAGGTTCCATGCCATATTTGACTAAGGTTCCATGCCATATTTGACTAAGGTTCCATGCCATATTTGACTAAGGTTCCATGCCATATTTGACTAAGGTTCCATGCCATATTTGACTAAGGTTCCATGCCATGTTACTTCATGTAATATGCCTGGTATTGAGTTATGGTAATAATTATGTTTGCGTAATGATACGTTACATGTGTGTACCAGGTATGTGTTCTCAAACGCTCTGGAAACTAAATTACTTTCAGGGGACAATAAAATGCTTCTCATCTTTCCTGATTATCTTATTTTAAAGTCAGACATTAGTCTAGATCAGTGATTCTCAAACGACAGGCATTTGGCCCCCCAGAGGAAGCATTTCAAATCTACAGGCAGGAATTTTAGCCAAGGGAGAAATTTCAACCAGATCAGATATTCTAGGCTTGGAAAATAATACTCTGTTATGCTAAATAGAAGTTATATGATTCATTGAGATAAGGATTAATTTTTTTCATTTGACTGCGATCAATAAAACTCTTTAATTTTCTAAACTGTTTCAAAAATTACCAATGTAAACGTAGAACAATGATAAATTATTGGATCACAATTCAAAAAAAAATAAAGGGGGGGGGGGGTTAGGAAACCTGATATCACAAGGGGAGAAATGTGGCCTTGGGCTCGGAGAATCACCGATGTAGAGAAACAGATGACAACGTCATGTCATTCAGTCTGATACCAGAAATGGCATTTCAACTTAAAAATTAAACCACACAACAAAATCTACTATGAAGCATTTGAAAATAAACCTATGGCAAGAACAGCATCACTCAGAATGAACGGACTGATACAAATAATAATAATAATAATAATAATAATAATAATAATAATAATAATAATAATGAACGGCATTTACATAGCGCATATCCATTTAAAATGCTCTATGCGCTTTACAGAAGCAATATGTCAACCACAGAGCAGAATGGAGCGCCTGCGAAGCGCTCAACACACTACACTGCTTCTTTCTCTCTCCTTGTCTCGCTCACTCTCTCTCTTTCTCCCTCTCTCTATCTCAGAGCAAATTGTAACGCAGCCTGTTGGGCGCAGTTCACAACTCACATCACATATATCACAACTCCTATCACAACTCAAATAATATTTGAATATTTATTAATAATAATATAATTATATTTAATAATGAATAATACATTTTATCGTACAAAGACGCCATTACTCACTTTCTGTATGTTGCGCCCTCAGACAACTATCAAGTAGTCGCATCGTTGAAAGACAAAGATCCACAGTTGAAAGTTCTGCTGGGCGTTGGCGGGCCAAGTCTGATCTCAGATGATTTCCCTGTCATTGTCAACGATACGGAAACCATGGAACTTTTTGTACAAAAGTCCGCCAAGTTTCTCAGAGACAGGTATGGAAATATAGAGTCTCTAGATTTTTGTTCATTTCAGTTCTGACTATGCAAAGTTTCCTCAGAGTTTTTGTCTACGAAAGTCAACAGGCTAAGGTAAGCTTCCTTTCTCGTTACGAGAGCCACTGATCTGTTTCCAGAAAAGTTAAAAATACATCCATTCGCAACTACCCTCTTCCACCCTCTATGCAAAACTACATTCTTACATCCTCCATTCAGAAGTACCATCTTCTATCCTCCATGCACAACTACCATCTTCCATCCTCTGTACAAAACTACCCTCTTCCATCCTCCATATATAACTACCATCTTCCATCCTCCATGCACAACTACCATCTTCCATCCTCCATGCATAACTATCATATTCCATCCTCCATGGGTAACTACCATCTTCCATCCCCCATGCGTAACTACCACCTTCCATCTTCCATGCGTAACTACCATCTTCCATCCTCCATGCACAACTACCATATTCCATCCTCTATACACAACTACCATCTTCCATCTTCCATGCACAACTACCATCTTCCATCCTCTATACACAACTACCACCTTCCATCCTCCATGCACAACGACCATCTTCCACCCTCTATACAAAACTACATTCTTACATCCTCCATTCATAAGTACCATCTTCTATCCTCCATGCACAACTACCATCTTCCATCCTCTATACACAACTACCACCTTCCATCCTCCATGCACAACTACCATCTTCCACCCTCTATACAAAACTACATTCTTACATCCTCCATTCATAAGTACCATCTTCTATCCTCCATGCACAACTACCATCTTCCATCCTCTATACACAACTACCATCTTCCATCCTCCATGCACAACTACCATCTTCCATCCTCTATACACAACTACCATCTTCCATCCTCTATACACAACTACCATCTTCCATCCTCCATGCACAACTACCATCTTCCATCCTCTATACAAAACTACCACCTTCCATCCTCTATACACAACTACCATCTTCCATCCTCCATGCACAACTACCATCTTCCATCCTCCATGCACAACTACCATCTTCCATCCTCTATACACAACTACCACATTCCATCCTCTATACACAACTACCACCTTCCATCCTCTATACACAACTACCACCTTCCATCCTCTATACACAACTACCATCTTCCATCCTCTATACACAACTACCATCTTCCATCCTCCATGCACAACTACCATCTTCCATCCTCTATACACAACCAACACCTTCCATCCTCTATACACAACTACCATCTTCCATCCTCCATGCACAACTACCATCTTCCATCCTCCATGCACAACTACCATCTTCCATCCTCTATACACAACTACCACCTTCCGTCCTCTATACACAACTACCACCTTCCATCCTCTATACACAACTACCACTTCCATCCTCCATGCACAACTACCATCTTCCATCCTCTATACACAACTACCACCTTCCATCCTCCATGCACAACTACCATCTTCCATCCTCTATACACAACTACCACCTTCCATCCTCTATACACAACTACCATCTTCCATCCTCTATACACAACTACCACCTTCCATCCTCCATGCACAACTACCATCTTCTGTCCTCTACACATAACTTCCATCCTCCATGCATAATTACCATCCTTCACACTGTGTAAATCTTTCTCTATATCCTCAGGTATTTTGATGGTGTAATGCTGGACTGGATGTATCCTGGTATTGGAAGCAGTCCACTGGAAGATGTGGGCAACTACACCGAGTTGATCACGGTAAGAAGCCATTCATGCAATATATAAGCTCGTAGGCTTGAGGGTCCCCCTGTGTATGAAAAGTATACAACGAAGGAGGGGGGAGGAGTTCTGTAAGACGTACGTAGGCGTTTCAGTTATGGTAATGAACTGGAAAGTTTAGTGTTAGTTGTAGTTTTCAACAAAATAATGTGTAGGATTATACAAACACACACACAAAAAAGGCTGTGTTTCTAATGAAGCAATCAAGCAGTCTAGGCAAAGCGTCTGTTAAATTTCCGTACACCAAGGCTTCATCATAGACGTCAGCATTTTCATGGCAATACGTTAGCACACGTGTATGTAGTGGGGGTGGGGGGGGGGTGAAGCCAGCCTCCTGAAATTGGTTCAAGGGTGGGGGGTTAATAGTCGTCAAACTCGAGCATACTCTGCATACGTACCTCTATGTATGGCCCCTCAACAAAGCAAATTAAAACCACAGCAAACATGATAATAAAGTCCCTTTCCCCCTCGGACATAAAACCAAAATCACGGCAGTGACGACGTCTACATATAAACCAACAACAGCAACAACGACAAAAACAACAACAAGGTCCATGAAATGAATTTTTAAAAAAACAACAGCAATCCTCAGATGGACAGAAATTATGCCTTATTATAATACTAGATGACAAACCGGGCATTGCCCGGAATAAACAATCATGTGCCCCCCCCCCCCTCATATAATAAAAGTAATAAACTACAGTCTTGCTTCAGAACTCATGCGCACCAGAATACTACGCACCAAACTGAATGCTTGATACGGTTACCTTTTATGACATGCACGGTACTATATATTACGAAACAAACATGCAAAAATACAGATGTTATATAGCAATAAACATTGTTATTTTTTAAAAATACATGCTTGAAGTGAACAACTTTTAATTATAGCCATCATCTTCCTTATCTCAATTGCCACCTTCCTGCCAAATTTAAGGCCTGAAGAGTGTATAGTTTGGTCAGTTAGTCATGCCAAAGGTTGGAAGTTACTGAAATATATAATAGATATACGTACTTCATTGACCACTGATAAATTCGTTTCCTGGCCTTCTACTAAGAAAGGGAATTGTCCCGGGAAAAGGTCCAGGTCTCATTATTTAGAATGACCGAAACAGATGCTAACAATGTTTGCGAATTTGATTATATATTTACTAAAACATTTGCATATTTTTATTTTATCAAGGAAGTTTATAACATTGCAGGAAGAATCAGCTAGGTTGCTTCAAAGTTCAGCAGACTTAATAAGAATTTCAATCTGATGCAGAATTTGTTTTTCTACAATTGTCAGAAAATGTTGGAATATTTCGCGACGGAATCCTCTGCGCCAGACCTGCCACGTTTGTTGCTGACTGTCGCAGTGTCCGGTGACCGAGGAACGATTGACGACGCTTACCAGGTGGATCTTTTGGCCCAGTGAGTAAAGGTTACATGAGAATTTTGTTTGTTTGAATTTGGGTTAAATGGCAGGTCGGCACGACAACGGCCACTTGGCGCCTCTCGTTATCCTAATTTGGGTTAGTTTTCAGCCTTCAGATTCCTGTAAATAAGATCAAATGAAAGTGGAATTAAAAGTCTAGCGGCAAAAGCCTGTTCTGTAAAGTATATAGCAGTAGCCCAGCGAGTATCTATACATTGATCCGACAGAGATCTTCATAGGATTTCCATGAGATTGGCAGGATTATCGTAAGGGCGGATTCTTACATCCAGACACTGCGGCCAGATGCCATAGCCAGCGGATCTACGTCGAAACGATGTCATTCCTACGGTTGGATTGACGTAGGCATGCTGGCTAGGAAACCTGCTGTCAGATTCGCCAGATGTGGCAAAAACTTCCGTGATCAGGGGTTGATAGGACAGTGGGGCTATGATTGTTGGGGGTGGGGGGGGGGGGGAACTCAGCAAGATCGGCACTGTGTTCCTCATTTTGGTTTTTATTTTCCCCAAATTTCAAACTTTTTTGGCAAACTGAATCAAGCAAATATACAGAGATCCTCCATCCATCCATCCATCCATCCATCCATCCATCCATCCATCCATCCATCCATCCGCCCATCCATCCGCCCATCCATCTATCCATCCATCCGCCTATGCAACCAGCTACCAACCCAACCAACCATCCATCCATTCATCCATCAATCCATCCTAGAAATAATTCAGTGACCACTACCACCTAAGCGCTATGGAAACAATCGCAAATACAAATTCCCCAATTGCCCATTAACGTGTCCATCTATCTCTCCAGAAACGCTGACTACATCCTAGTTAAGGCCTATGACTTCTACACAGTGGACATTCCTATCCTTGGCCACCACAGTGCTTTGTATCCACGCCAAGACGAAGAAGGATATGTTGAACTGTTGAATGTGGTATGTCAGTCTCTTTATCCTTCTGCTGCTCCCAATGGGAACTGTCTGTGTCCCACCAAAGGCTTTTGAGTGGCAGTGGGTTATTTTACACATGAAATAGTTGGAGCTTTGTATTACAGCCTGCACCAAAATTCTGGGTGTTCAAAAAATCATCATATAAATGTCCCCGCAGCATGGGATTTTATCAAATTTTGCATGGTTTCCTAAATCAGTTTGTCTTAACTTAACAGTATTCTCTCTCTTTATCCAATTTTGCATGGTTTCCTAAGTCAGTTTGTCTTAACTTAACAGTATTCTCTCTCTTTAAAAAAAACAAAAAACATCGCACTGCCATCTTCGAGGAAAAACAAACACTTTTTTCTTTGATCTGTAGACCTTTTGAGTTTGATTGATTGATTGATTGATGACAGGAATCAGAATCCCAACACAGCGGGTATCCCCGTAAGCGCTCCTCTCCCCGCTCCAAGATACATTGAAGGGTTTTCCTACTAATTGTCCCAGTGACCAGCAGGTTCCATATCTGTCGGGTTCGTCCGGTCTTGTCGCACATTTTTCCCTCGTCCTGTTGGTATCCCGCCTCAATCATTCTGGTTATGGGTGAGAGGTGTGGGGGTGGGGGGGGGGGGGGTACCTCAATCTCTTCATCTGCCCGCAGTCTGATTGTGCGACAAGGCTGTACAAACCGGACAAATATGGAACCAGCTGGTCACTGGGGCACTGATGTGCTAGGATTCTGATTCCCATCAATCAATCAGTCAATCAATCACTTAAATCAATCAGTCAATCAAACTGGTCTTACAATAGACCAATTTAGACTTCATAGAATAGAAAATTGAGAGATTTTTGGACTGTACAGACTATAATAATGTGTGGTTTCAGGACTTTGCTGTACAATACTTACTGTATCTCGGCGTACCAAGATCTAAACTCATCATGGGGATTCCCTCTCATGGTAGGACGCTTAAATTTGTCAATGGCAGCGAAAGTACACAGAAATATTTTGGATACGACCATGCCGGAGGCGGCGAACCAGGACCTTATACACAGAAGTCAGGATTTCTGGCTTACTATGAGGTGAGTGTTGCTTTGTATTTTTAGCATCTTGACAGAGACAACTGTAGGCCTCCTTTGATTACACCCCTCCCCCCGCCCCGCACGCACACAGACACACACACACACACACCAGAAAGCACCTGGAAATCATGAGTACAAAATTACTATTAGGCGGTTAAAAAAAGAAAAGAAAAAGAAGGTAAACTGAATACCCACAGCACCCTCGTATCTTTTCTCTACTGTGAAATTGATCAGCATCGATTGAACTATTTTCTTGAATGCTTTAAACATTTTGAAATGGTAAAACAAACAACAAACAAACCAAGACCTCCATATTAATAAGGTACAAACAAGAAAATGAAAAATGCAAAAGGTAGGTTCAACTTTTGAAAATTCTTTACAACATTTTATATTATGGCTCGCATTAGACTGATGCGATTCTTTATGTCATCATCACATATCTATCTTTGAATGGCTGGCTTTTTCCGCGTTCACACAAGTAATGCAAAATAAAAAATTAGTGAGAAAGTCTAAGCAGAATCCTCGTGTACTGATAATTCTTGATCTTCCACAACAAGTATAGCCACGAAAGCAAAAGCAACAGGTGAATTCATCAGTAACAATTCAAAACCATAAAAAAAAATTAATAAAATCGAACAAACAAACACAACCTGTGGATGTCTTTTATAGAAATGTTAATTATGTGAGCTACAGTTACGTTTTTACATGCACCCCCAGGTCTGTGACTTAATTAAGAACAGCGGCTGGACCACTGGATTCGAGGTGGAGCATCAAGCACCTTTTGCCTACAGCGACAGTGAGATGGCCACTTTTGATGACGTTGGAAGCGTTGTGGCCAAGGTGAAGCGGAGGGGATTTCTCATCCGGGTCGATAACTTTTGAGGGCTTTTTTAAATGTTTGCAAACGTAACTGGGAAACATTCATTAATAGCAGTTAGCAAGCCTTTAAATACTGTTAAAATTTCTCAGAAGGAACTTTGTCTTGTGCAAAGCGGTAATACAATGTATTTTGAAAGATCTCGAAATGGTCGATAACACTTAAGATCATATGTGTTGCAAGAAAAGCCAATTAGTGTGTCATACTTCTTTTCAGGAGATTGAAAGTCTTGTCTGTGTGGACTTAGTGAAATGGCATGCAGTGTTTCTGAACTTAAGAGCTTAATTGATTCACGGAATTTTAATTACCCTGTGAAACTTGCAGTAAAAAGAAAAGAAGGATTAATTTGATATATAAACAGTGAGCAAAGTAAGTCAATTTCAGCTATCTCCTTGTACGTTCATAATACAAAACTCTTTAGATTTTGCAATGCATCTAGCACTCGTTTCATTGGTTTAGTCGCATATATGCATTTCTATGTGAATGTGATGTAGTGAGACGTCCTAATATAAAGATCTTACCAGCTTAAATTCAGATTACCCTCTGATTACCACGCTTCGCCCCTGCCTATTATTGTATTTTTTTAAATAGAATAATTAAAGAATTGCATTTTTCCCTTAAATCTACGTCTGTGGTGTGACAGTGAAAGTTCACTACACTACAGTGCTGTTTATCAAACTTTTAAATGCCTATGCAACTTTAACTAATTCCCAGATCAACTACATCAAAGACAACAAACTTGGCGGATCTTTCATCTCGTCTCTGGCCAATGATGACTTCAATGGTTATTTCTGTAGTCAAGGACAGTACCCACTGACACAAGCTGTGGACACCGCCATGAAGCTTTCTCGAGGTAGACATTTTCATACTCCCACTCCCAAAAAGACCTTCATTTTTTATATTTTTTTTCATGCATAGACAAGAATGTGTCCTGAACTGCAAGGTTTCTATTAGCTGCAACACTTTTTAAAAATTTAAAAAGTATTCTCCTCTATGTGAACCAATTCCAAAAGGCCATTCATTGTAAAGTTGCTATAATTTTGCTTTAAATGACTTTCTCTGATCCTCATTAATACTTTTGAAGAAAAAGAAAGAAAAAAACTGGTAGATGCGAGAATTGGCTGCTCTATTTTGACAATCGATTATTTCAGCGTCACACCTGTTATGCAATGCCTTCCACAGTAGCTGCAGTAGTTACCCTCTACTTTGTGTAATGTTTATGGGGGGAAACAAATCAAGAAATAAAACCCCAAACAAAAAGCTGACAGAATACGATTTTCATATTATTTCCGAACAGATAACTGCAAGAAGGGCAGCTATGGCACAATCGACGAAATGGGTTGTTTCCCGTGCCCAAAGGGAAGTTATCAACCTGATTCTAGTCAGACGTATTGTCTCCCTTGTCGTGATGGAACAACGACATTAGGTGACGGAGCAGACAGCCCTGATAATTGTGTTGGTAAGACAAACGGGCAAACTGATTCATTTATAGTGAAATTTATTTCATGCAAATAAATTTTGTAGGCTACTTTTCTGTGCCAGCAACTTATGTCGGTCCTTTTAAACCAGTGATGACATCGATAATAACTAAATGGACGTCCTCAGTCATAAATTTGCCTCTTATAGGCCATGATAAGTGCGTGACTGTTGTATGAGTAGAATTAATATATTATGGTATAGTTGTCTGATATTTCAATCTGAATCAGGAAAAAAAACGAATAATATTTATAACGTATTGGCTTTTACAAGCATTACGTGTGAACAGCCTACTCACCAACTTATTTGTCATATCAGTGAAAGAAAAATGTGTCAGAAGATACATGCCAAAGGGATAGCTACATAAAGCTGGTTTGTTAGAACTCAAGTTGAGAGCTCCTTAAACTGTCGAAAACGACCATTATCTGTGACACCAACACTTCTAAGTTGTGTCATAATTGTATGAAATTTAATGGCCTCAGCTGCAATACTAAACATTTTACTGATTCACTCCCAACTTATAGTTTCTTTCAGAGAACAAGAGTTCTCATACTGACCTGTTTGAAAGACAATAACCAGTGATTTTGGTACCAGTGATACCGGTGTATCGGAGCTTTAAAAAAAAGATGGTTACCAAAATTATAGAATATTATAAAAACCACAGAAAAACTGTGGGGTCCCAGCAAGGCTTAAAGCAAAGTGAAAAATTGGCAAAAAGAAAAAGTTGTAAGCCTATGTAGCAAAGTCTCACGTAAGAAATAATACCCAAACAATACAAAGAAACGCAAACTAAAAGACCTTTTCCAGTCTTCCCTTTTAGTTTGCGTTTCATTGTATCGTTTGGGTATTATTTCTTATGCAAGGCTTCGCTACACACAAATTTTTCTTTTTGCCAATTTTTTAGTGTGCCAAAGAATATATTCTTTGACACAGGTATTTTTCAGATGAACCACTCGGAGTGGCTTATGGCAGAGAGTCAGTTAAATCTATTCCATGCATTACAAACATATCAATGTTATCACCAGTTTTTTTAGTGTTGGGGTTGTTAATCAAAGCAGGCCTGTGGAGACTTTATATTGCTATCTTTCCCAAGTGTGTGAAAACAACAGACAGTGGGCAAAGGTTAAATAAAATATGGCATTTTTTTCTGTGTCAACACTCAACAGCTGATTGCCCATCTGGTTATGAGTACAGCCATATTGGACAAGTATGTGAGAAATGTGAGTTGGGTTACTCCAGAAATGCATCTTCCCAACTTCACTGTGAGAAATGCGCACCAGGCTACACAACAGTGTCTAGTGGCAGTGATCGATGTGTGCTGAAACCAGGTAATAACTTGCATAATCATGTCTAAATCACTTGAGAGTTTATAGCCTAAAAGTACAGCACTGATGGTTGGATTTTTGTGTGGTTTTTTTGTGTGTGAAATACATGTAAAATGACCTGTCATATATCAAACGTTAGTTTGGGATTGATTTAACTGTTCAGTGTCATAGATCTCCAAAGAGGTTGCTAGCATTTTCCTAAATTTGTGCGTCGAGACTGCTGTAGCGGTCGAACCGGGATAGGTTTGATTTATGATAAAGTATTATACGAATACAAACGAGGGCATTATAATTTCTTTTCCATGAGTTTCAAGAGTGATTTTTGAGTAACATAATTTGCCACTATGTCCCGGGGCTGTTACGCTGAAAGCGTTAAAGTACATGGCATTCAAGTAAACTCAAAATATCATGGAAAATTATCTGTAAGTCATTTTGTAATGCTTTGTTTTTACTTTCCAAATGCAAATAATTATTCTGGGGAAAGCATTTTTTTATACAGTATTTTTTTAAAAATTGAAGTTTAGCATCAGTTTGGGATCAGAATTAAGGGTGAAACGGACCAAGGCTGATGTCGGCGCCAGGGTGGTGGCTCACCGCCCATAAATTTTGCTTCAGTTTAGCACAATAAGCACTGCCCACTGCATCCCGCTACGTCGCGGTATAGGCAGCACCTACCATGTAAGTATGAAGCAAAATTTATGGGCTGCAAGCCACCGTTCTGGTGCCTGCACCAGCTTTGGTCTGTTTCAAGCCTTAACATTCAGTGACACGATGTTTGTTGTATTTCAACTAATTTACGGGCCAGTCACAATTGTTTGAAAAAGTAATCAGTTTTCACAACCAGCGTTTAATCGGTTAGTTGACATAAACTTTTTAAAAATCTTACGGACCAGCGTATTTTCCGCATTGTTGAATAATGTATGATTATGTTTCTCAATCAGAGGTTAAGGATTCATGAATTTTGCACTGATTCAGATTAAGTCAGGGCTGACTTTGCTAGCAATATTCTACTCACTATTCTTGAGGTGTGATCAATTCACTCAACAGTATTCATTCTGTAGATAGCTAGCTTATTGTAGATGTTGGTACAAATAATATTGACTGACTTATGCACACAGCACTTGATCAGGTCCTTTTCGAGGACAACATTCATGCTCCATATTAATTCTTAGACGATGCCATAGATGACCATATGAAGCAAGTTGACATTGCAGCGACACTGATTTTTGATGTGCTCACATGTGAAAATAAACGACTCATTGTAGCAGCCGTTCAGCAGGTGAGTAGAAACAGTTCATTCCGTCTCTTTCTCTCTTTCTCTCTCTCTCTCTCTCTCTTTCTCTTTCACTCTCTCTCTCTCTCTGTTTCCCTCTCTCTGTTTCTCTCTCTGTTTCTCTCTCACTCTCTCTCTCTCTCTCTCTGGGTGATGAGATTGGCTTTCTGCGTTGTTAGATCCAAACAATGTAAAGGAAAATAATTTCAGTTGTGTTTCAGACAAGTTTATTAATCACAGAACTTTTAGAGTCCAGTCCATATCATATACAGGTAACATCCACACAAAACAAACAGTACCGTAATACAAATGATACAGTTCAAAAAGACCCAATTGGCCCCCAGATTAGCGGCAACATGTGAGCTAGCAGTTGACATGCCACCGGCTGTCCCCACACTGGGCATGACATGAATGGGTTCACTCAGTGTGCATGAGGTTAATATTCCTATCCATTCTGTCATTTGGAGCATCAGTTTATAAATACCTCTACACTTTGCTATTCTGTGAACTTTGAACATTCATTTATTTTATTTTCCCCCACTGTATTTCAAGAAAGTAACAGATTTTTAATAATCAATAAACAATGTATGGATAATTTCATTAGCTACCTTAGCAATCACGTATATATTTGATCAATCAATATTATAACCTTATATGAAAACAATTCATGAATAATTTCTAATATAGGTGAGAAACCAGTGGTTTCTTAACCAAAACAAGGCTATAATACTGTCAATGATGGCTCTTTCCTGACAGACGATTTCTCAGTTCTTCATGGACCTGTCTCAGTCCTGGCCCACTGTGTGTCAGATGGAATGCACCAATGTACACTCACAGTTAGTGAAAGGCTGTGAAGATGTGCGAGCCAGGAGGGATCTGGGTAGACAACTCTCTAGCAGTAGTGACACATTTTTAGAAATGAATGTGCATGTGCTGGAAGTCCCGTGAGTTAAAAACAGAATCAGTTTCTTTTGTAACATAACAAAATCAAATACGTTAAGGACATGTTAGCCTAGAGGCAACGTGCTCACTTTTCATGCCAAAGGCACTGGGTTTGAATCCCGGTCGGTGCAGGCATGTTGTGGAATTTGGGGATTTTTTTCTCATATTTTCCTGTTCTTGATCCTATGGTAGGTAGGCTCGAGGACCTAGTTTTTTTCCGATAAGGACAAAAAACTTGGAGGGCCTGTATGCTTGTTGTGCATGTTAAAGATACCTTGGCAGTTGGAAATCAAGAAGAGCAGGCTGAACAGGTCGCAGCTAGGGCAAAATTTTTAAAAAATCAATAGATCAATCAATCAGCCAACCGATCAATCATTCAAACAATCAGTCAGTCAGGTAGTTGTTCAGTTTTCAATCAATAAATATTATTTTTTGACAATAACATTATTACTCATCGACTATTTGTCCTCAGTGAAGGAGCTAACAGTACACAAACTGTGAGAAAGACCGCCAGAGTGATTGAAGAAGCCTTGCATGATGTAGGGGCATTCAGTTCTTTGGTAAGTTTTTCATACATAAACGCAGTGCAACTTTGTTAAAAATTATGTCAAACCCTAAACCCATGGTAATGACTTTTACCATGTCATGGTCAGTTACCAGGATGAATGGATTCTGGGATCATTATTTTCCAGGAGCATATGATTTAGTACAGAATTGTAAAAGAGTAAAGGAATGCTTTAGATTCATCATGTCACTAGAACAAACAAAAGCTTCAGCTATGAAATTGGGATGCATTGTAAATCCAAGACCAGTGACTGTGTTTCTGCTTCTTTTTAAACACCAATTTTTGTGCGAATGCATAATCAGAAAATTGCAAGGGATTTGTCATAATGTCTTGGCCCCAGGTTCACTGAAAACTGCCAAAATTATTATTATTTTCTAGGGACTGTGTGTCTTGGTCCTGCAGGCTGGATTTCATTTCTTGTGTATTTATTATTTCCTGATGATGAAGACAAGGCAGGTCCAAGGGAGAATGTGAATGATTCAGAATAATAAATCGGAACCCGCGGTAAAATTTTCGTTCCTTTTTGACAGGAATCACGTACAGAGGAGTGTCGTCTCTAACCACAAGCACCGTGTGCAGAAATGGTTCAATTGTTGTTCAAGAAGACTGCAGTATGTCTGTGTTTTTGATGTTTTGATAAACTACACAGTACAGCTTTTCTGCTCTTATGATAAACTACACAGTACAGCTTTTCTGCTCTTATGATAAACTACACAGTACAGCTTTTCTGCTCTTATGATAAACTACACAGTACAGCTTTTCTGCTCTTATGATAAACTACACAATACAGCTTTTCTGATCTTATGATAAACTACACAGTACAGCTTTTCTGACCTTTTGATAAACTACACAGTACAGCTTTTCTGATCTTTTGATAAACTACACAATACAGCTTTTCTGATCTTATGATAAACTACACAGTACAGCTTTTCTGATGTTTTGATAAACTACACAGTACAGCTTTTCTGATCTTATGATAAACTACACAGTACAGCTTTTCTGACCTTATGATAAACTACACAGTACAGCTTTTCTGCTCTTATGATAAACTACACAGTACAGCTTTTCTGATCTTTTGATAAACTACACAATACAGCTTTTCTGATCTTATGATAAACTACACAGTACAGCTTTTCTGATCTTTTGATAAACTACACAATACAGCTTTTCTGATCTTATGATAAACTACACAGTACAGCTTTTCTGACCTTTTGATAAACTACACAGTACAGCTTTTCTGCTCTTATGATAAACTACACAGTACAGCTTTTCTGATGTTTTGATAAACTACACAATACAGCTTTTCTGATCTTATGATAAACTACACAGTACAGCTTTTCTGACCTTTTGATAAACTACACAGTACAGCTTTTCTGATGTTTTCATAAACTACACAGTACAGCTTTTCTGATCTTTTGATAAACTACACAATACAGCTTTTCTGATCTTATGATAAACTACACAGTACAGCTTTTCTGATGTTTTAATGAACTACACAGTACAGCTTTTCTGATGTCTTCGTAAACTACACAGTACAGCTTTTCTGATCTTTTGATAAACTGCACAGTACAGCTTTTCTGACAAACCAATCAGATCAGCACCCTGATGTGTTGCCTGACATTAGTAAAAGTGAAAGAAGTAGTCACAGTACAAATTGATGTTGTCTTAGCAGTGGGAGAAGTTTGTTGTGGAATCATAAGAGCAGCTCAAACAATTCTAATTGTAATTTTTATAAATTAGAAATTTGTTATAGGAGGAGTAGTTTTAGTATTAGGAGAGGATGGGTTAAAACTGGCTGATCGTTCCAGTTCTATAAACTATTGAAAATTAAATCCGTTTTAGTGGAAATGGAAAAATTACTTGACTTTCCAATCCTGATGAGATTACCCAAGTCCCATTATGTTGGCTGTAGTGACAGTTGCAGCATTTGAAAGAATAGTTGTAATACCCTTTGGGCTTCACTGTTGATGAAAAGAATAATGTCGTTGACAGGTACTGTGCCATAACCGATTTGAAGAAAAAGAAAGGATAGGAGAAACCTATAGATGCAGTCAGCTCCATTTCATAATGTGTTTTATTACTTTTCTGTCATTAGAACCTTGCCCTGCTGGTCACTATCACAGCGAGGAGACATCAGAATGTGAGAAATGTCCAGTGGGGACCTACCAAGATGAAGAAAGAATGACATTTTGTCTGAAATGTGAAGGTGTCAAGAGTACAAGCATGCTGGCTTCCATCTCGCCTGACCAGTGTATCTGTACGGATCAGTGTTTAAAATGATAATAGATTTGTCTTTACCACAAGTTGACACTTTTATGAAATTGAGGATGGGTTGATGGATATATGGTAGAATGGGTGTGTCACAAATCCCAGACTGGGAGATGTAATAAGTTATGACAGGACAACAATCACGAACGAACAAGTTTAACACTTAACAGAACAACCCATCAGACTCACACATTTATTAAACATAATTATACAGATAATAGCGCAATTACATACATTATATTATTGAAATTAACTGCCGTACAACGGCCTTATTCCCACATGCACTCTTCCTCGGATCCACAACCCGGTAGTTACTTCCTAAAGACACTTCGGCCTCAGCCTCTCCCCTCAGGGTCTTAATAGCACATTAATAGTTCACTGGCACCGCAGTCTCTCAATATCACCTTCCTATTGCCATAACACCTTAGCATTCCACTAGCACCTCAGCAGGGCAATAGCACATTATCATTTCAATAGCCCATCAACATGGCAATAGTACATTATCATTTCAATAGCCCATCAACATGGCAATAGTACATTATCACATTCACGCTCATATCTACGTCCCTGTCCGTGGCCAGACTGCCACGACTTTATGTGCCTCTACTGTCCTGCACCGACAGCCTCACTCTTGGCCTATGCGTGGCCTCCGGCCCTATGCTGGCCTATCCCCTGTGCTCACCGAGGTGGCTCTTCGGCCCGTCCCCGACACCAGTCATCACTGGAAAAAACTCTCTCACAAGTCTTCCGACTGCTCCCCTTATGTTCGCCCTCTGGGCTTTCTCTTGCGTCCGTTCTCTACGACCTTCTAACTTGCAGTGATAGTAATACAGCGCTTTCGCCTCATTCAGACCCCCCACAACTCACAACATGCACGCTTTAACTTACTTGTCTACTTGCGTTAATTTTACTCTCCTCCTTTCCCCCCGTAATTATTAACTATCGCTCACTCCACTCGTGACATCATCCCCCACCCCAAAAAAATTAATGCAATTAATTTCAAATCGCATCAAGATGACTGTCCACGAGTGAGCGTGAGCAATACTTACATCAAAATGACCTACCAATGCCCCTAGCACATAAAATACCGGAATCAGGGGAAAATATGGGGATCAATATGCCCTGCACTATGCATATATTTATCACATCATCAATAGCTAACTAAACACAATACCTAATACAGAATCAAAAACCAATCACCTTATCAACCATTCTTCATATCATATTTATAATGTCAATATTTTAAAGTCGACGACTCATTCACACAGATCCTGTCAATGTTCCTGTCCTCCGATGTATAAGCTCCTGAACTCTTCCACTAGGCTCGACTAAGGTAGTCGGCGATATGATTGCTGGTTCCTGGAATTGGTTGAATAACGAAGGTATACGGCTGCAAAGCCAATGCCCATCTAGACAAGCGTGGGCTGGACGAACGATTCTTCGACAAAAACGTTAGTGGCTTGTGGTCTGTCTGGATACAAAATTCTCGTCCCATGAGATAACGTCCTAATTTCTGGACGGACCACACAATGGCAAGACACTCACGCTCTATCACAGAATACTTTCTTTCTCTCTGCAATAACTTCCTACTGACATAACATACAGGATGGAAACATTCGTTCTTCTCCTGTAGAAGACAAGCACCGACACCAGAGTCCGACGCATCCGTTCTGAGGATAAAATTAGATCGAAAATCGGGTAATATCAGAATGGGTGACGATGATAATGCTGTCACCAAATTATCAAATGCTGTCTGACATTCAGACGTCCACTGGACCTTATCGGGTTGTCCCTTCTTAGTAAGGTCAGTAAGAGAAGATGACAAGGAGGAAAAATTTGGAATGAACTTTCTGTAATAATTTAAAATTCCCACTAAGCTTCTGACTTGTTTCTTTGTTTTTGCGATTTGCAACCCTACTAATTTCTCAATTTTTGTTACTTCAGGTCTCTGAACACCTCTACCCACGATATGTCCTAAGAATACTATCTCTGGACATGCCAAATCCATCTTTGCGGGTTTAGCAGTTAACCCAAAATGACGTAATCGTTGAAAAATTACTGTTAGTGTCTGAATATGATCAGACCATGTCGACGTATGACATGCTATATCGTCAAAGAATGACACGACATTAGGTATGTCCTTCAACACTAGTCTCATTAATCGTGCAAACGTCGCTGGCGCGTTTACCAACCCAAATGGCATGACCTTAAATTGGAATAATCCAATGGGCGTTTGGAACGCCGTGTATTGTTTAGACTCCTCAGTAAGAGGGATTTCCCAATAACCTTTCGTTAAATCTATCTTGGAAAACCACGTGGACCCGGCCAATGAAGCTATTAATTCCTCCTGAAACGGAATAGGCTCCCTATCGCCTACCGTAATAGTGTTCAATCTTCGAAAATCAATACAGAACCGCACCGATCCATCAAGTTTTTTCACGAGGACGATGGGTGATGAATACGGCGATGTTGATGGTTCTATCACATCTAACTTCAACATTGACTCAACTTCCTTTATAACTCTATCTCTCGAAGAAAAAGGCAGCGGATAAGGTCTAAGAAATACTGGCTTATCCGAAGTCAACTTTATTTGGTGCTGGATCACGGTAGTGCGACCCGGCAAATCCGTAATAACATCCGGGAATGACGCTAACAGGGTCTTAAGTTCCCTACTCCCTGAACTCGTAAGGTCAGGGTTAATTTTTACGTCCCTGTAACCTTGTGTCGGAGTTAACTCCGGCAATTGAATTTGTAACTCTTCCTGCGCCTCGGTGTCGCTTACGTCACAGTCCAACTGGTCTACGACCCCCGTACAAGCAATAGAGAAGACAGTCTCCTCTGGTTTTGTCTGTGCACACAGATACTGTGGTCTCTCATAAAATCTCTGTAGCATATTAACATGGAAAACCTTACTCGTTCCATCAATGTGGATAGCGTAATCTACCTTTGAAACAACTCGCTCAATAACATAAGGACCTTTCCATGTCATCAATAACTTATTATGGTCCGTAGGTAACAACAATAGGACCTTGTCTCCTGGCTTAAAAATTCTCAATTTGGAACCTCTATCTTTATAGTCTTTTGCTCTTTTCGAAGCGATACTAGAAGCTTCTTCTGCTATAGTGCGCGCTGAAGAATATCTTTCTCTTAAATCAACAAGGTCTATCGAAACCTTTTTAACCGGTTCCGAAACCGTGGGGATCTTTTGAAGAGGAGCCTGGGTTGTACGACCCTTTTGCGTCGTCTTTTGGCACGCACTGCACGTCTTACAATATAACCGTACATCTCTGTATACTGACGGCCAATAAAAATCTTTCAGAACTCTCTGCTTGGTTCTAGCACTTCCCATATGATCCGCTAATGGAACATCATGGGCCAGACGCAATACTGTTGCGATCAGCAACGCTGGCACAACGACCTGCTTTAAAATGGATGCCCCCGTTACATACTTACGGAACAGAATGCCCGCCTGAATAACAAAGGACGACGACCCGTTCTTATATTTCCTTGTTTTCTCCGTTCGCGCCTCGTCAAAACATGGACTCAATGATGGGTCCTCCTTTTGTAATGTCGCCAAGCGCTCTGGTGTGATATCCAGGTTGGCCGCTGGCGTTGCCAAAGGTCTAATTTTACTCCTATCACGTACCTGTCGACTTGTCTCGACTGCGGCACAAAAGTCAATACCTTTTGATTGTGACCATGCCTGCACATTCTCCTCGGAAGGGGAAACTACCCGAGATACATTACCAATGATGAGCTGGGCGCCTGGAAAGCAACCAACGACTGCTTCGACTTCCCCGCTAAGGAAAGGCGTATCTATCACTATCTTTGCCATGGGTAATTTCTCTATGGCCCCTGAAAATTGGATGCACGGGACAGTCTCACCTGTAAGCTGTGAATCCCGAATGCAGTCCCTATGCACTCCCACAACGGTAGATCCTGTATCTCGTAAAACCGAGACCGGTTCGTCCCCAACAAACCCCGGATAAACCCTAAGACCACCTTCTGTATGACATGAATTTATAACGGGGATCTTTCTCCCACAAGGTAAAACACCGGAAGATAATAACTTCTCACAACTGGGACACTTAGAATACTGTCCGCCTCCGTTGTCCGATGTAACACACGCGGCTGCATGATGGAATTTATTAGGGGAACATGGAGTGGAGCTCCCGTAATTGCCATCCACGCTCGCCGCTATCCTACCTGCAGGGCAATTCACGCTGATGTGATCTGCTCTTCCGCAGTTCCAACACTTCGCGGCCCTACAATCGCGTGAAAAGTGACCCACGCGTCCGCAAGTCCAACACTCCGCTCCCTGTGCTCCGCTAGACCTGGGTCCCCGTGACCCATCGCGACCGGAACTAAAGTCCCTATGCCGTCGGTCATCGGCAAAGGTCACAAATCGCCCTCGGCCATTACCGTGACCTAGCCCTCCTGCTCGGTCAAACTTACCGGATCCATATGCAGGTGATTGGTGATACCCCCTACGTTGCCCCTGGGCTTGCCCATTATAGGCACCACGCTGACGCGACCTGTCTTTATGTCCTGTCGGCGACCCCTCAACCACGGCGACGTAACCAGCATCCTGCACGTACGCCCTCGCGACTGGTTTGGACGGGTGTGCCGTACGGTATGCTTCCGCCAACCTAGACGCCTCTTGCACCGTCGCGGGTTCGTTTTCTTTCAGGAAAGCCACCAGATCTTTATGGCACGACGCGTACAGCTGGTCACGGATCATTAGGTCTTTCAGTTTAGCAAAATCCGCGCCCACATGCGCCAAGTCTACCCAGTTCGCAAAATATTCCGTTAGTCTCGCGACGAAGGCAGCAAAGTCCTCCCTGGTATCCGCACGTGCTCGCCTAAACTGCTCCCGGAAATATTCCTCGGTACGCGCAAATCGGCGAAGCAGCAAAGCCTTCAGCTTATCGTAATCTTGCACGTCTTCGCGCTGTAGCTCTTTAAAGTACTTTAACGCTCGCCCCTGCAATAAGGACGCCAGGTACGTGGACCATAATTGCTTATTGTCCCCCCATTGCAGTTGTGCGTTCAGTTCGAACCTGTAAAGGAAGGCGTCTATGTCGTCCTTCCGGTCGTCGAACGTAGGGAGCTTGATCCGAACACCACCTTTATTGTGTACCTGCCGCTCAACTGTTTCCGTTGGCGTATTCTTTTTGATTTCCAACTCCGCGATCTTTACTTGCGCCTCTATCTCCTTTAACCTTATCTCCCTTTCCTGCTCCTTATCCTGTCTCTCCTGTTGCCGCTCTTGAGCCTCTTTTTCTCGCTCTCTATCTTTAGCACGCTCATCGCGCAACTCTGCCTGCTGCTCTTTAATCCAGCCGCGTAGCTCCTCTCCCTCCAGGCCAAGTTCCTTACCCAACTTCATTAGTTGTTGGAGTTCCGCCATTTCACAGATTTATGGTTACGGTATATATTATGAAACGGCTAACCTGTCGGTATGATCACTAACGACACGACCAGGGACCTGAAATTATGTCACTACAATAACAACCGCTATTTTCAAATGCAATTCAGAAAATTACCTACAGAACATTTTATAACATACTATCTCTAACTAATTCTACGTTCATAAAATGTATTGCACTATTAAATAACAAAAAGAGAAAAGAAAAGACAAAAATGAAGAAATTCAGAAGAAGGACCACACGGACATCAAGGACAACGAACCAGACTAGGACAAAGCTTCTACAAAAAAACTATAATGGAAAAAAATGCAACCTAACTCGCCGATTACACTACACGGTACGAACAAGAACAGAGTCTGAAAAAAAAAGAACGTATCTACAGATAGGTAAGAGAGGGACAAGAGAAACGTCTTCCTAAAACAACGAGGAAGATGGAACGCCACAATCTAAACAAAAATACAGGTCCCTACAGAACTGTTCACTGTGATGAGCGTGGTTCCTAGATTAGCCCACCTCCCGAAGAGGACAAACCAAGTTCACCACAGCAAACCCGCGCCACCGCCCGTATAATCTATTACGACGAAAACAGCAAAAACAGAGAAAAAGACAGATTAAAGGGACAGCCCACAATCCAGGGCACAAAAATTTTGAATTTTACTTAACTCGCAATTCTGACTATAACTTCTCCCCTTGTCTCGGAGCTCTGGCTGCTTGACCTCTACAGGCTGGCACACACACTCTACAGAAATTTAAGTACACATTAATACGTATTCATCAAAATACATGCATCAATACATATTCATAAATATACATAAATTATACCATCATGAAATTTCCATTCATCCCACGAACAAAGACAGCACAAATTCCTACCACAAGATAAGTATTACGTGGACAAAAACTAAAGTAACAAATTCCCACTGAAAAATACCTACTAACTAACTACAACTAAATATTACGAAAATGGACGAGTCACAACGGACGAGCCCCCAATGTCACAAATCCCAGACTGGGAGATGTAATAAGTTATGACAGGACAACAATCACGAACGAACAAGTTTAACACTTAACAGAACAACCCATCAGACTCACACATTTATTAAACATAATTATACAGATAATAGCGCAATTACATACATTATATTATTGAAATTAACTGCCGTACAACGGCCTTATTCCCACATGCACTCTTCCTCGGATCCACAACCCGGTAGTTACTTCCTAAAGACACTTCGGCCTCAGCCTCTCCCCTCAGGGTCTTAATAGCACATTAATAGTTCACTGGCACCGCAGTCTCTCAATATCACCTTCCTATTGCCATAACACCTTAGCATTCCACTAGCACCTCAGCAGGGCAATAGCACATTATCATTTCAATAGCCCATCAACATGGCAATAGTACATTATCATTTCAATAGCCCATCAACATGGCAATAGTACATTATCACATTCACGCTCATATCTACGTCCCTGTCCGTGGCCAGACTGCCACGACTTTATGTGCCTCTACTGTCCTGCACCGACAGCCTCACTCTTGGCCTATGCGTGGCCTCCGGCCCTATGCTGGCCTATCCCCTGTGCTCACCGAGGTGGCTCTTCGGCCCGTCCCCGACACCAGTCATCACTGGAAAAAACTCTCTCACAAGTCTTCCGACTGCTCCCCTTATGTTCGCCCTCTGGGCTTTCTCTTGCGTCCGTTCTCTACGACCTTCTAACTTGCAGTGATAGTAATACAGCGCTTTCGCCTCATTCAGACCCCCCACAACTCACAACATGCACGCTTTAACTTACTTGTCTACGTGCGTTAATTTTACTCTCCTCCTTTCCCCCCGTAATTATTAACTATCGCTCACTCCACTCGTGACAGGGTGAATGAATGGATTATGGATGGATGGATGGTCAGATGGAAAGATGGATGATGAGATGGATGGTGAGATGGATGGTAGAATGGATGGATGGGTGGATGGTGAGTAGATGGATGGATGGATGGATGAATGGATGGATTGGTGGGTGAATGCATGGGTGGATGAATGGATGGATGATGGATGGATGGGTGGCGGAATGGGTGAATGGATATATGGATGGATGGGTGGGTGGGATCAATGGTAGAATGGGTTAATGGATGGATGGATGGACGGGACCCGGTGGTCAAATGGGTGGCTGTATGGATGGATGGATCGATGGATGGAGTGGTGGGTGGGTGGATGAATGGATGAATGGATAGATGGATGATGGATGGATGGATGGGTGGTAGAATGGGTGAATGGGTGTATGTATGGATAGATGGATGGATAAATGGTAGAATGGGTTAAAGGATAGATGGGTGGATGGATAGATGGATGGACAGATGGATGGATGGAGGGGTGGGTGGATGGATGAATGGATGGACGGACAGTCGGAAGGATAGATAGATGGATGAATGGATGGATGGGTGGATGGATGGACGGACAGACGGAAGGATGGATAGATGGATGGATGGACCGATGGACTGACAGAAAGATGGATGGATGAATTTATGATCACTGTAATAATTTTTTGGAAATAGTGATGCTTTCAATTTTTCTGCTCACACAGCACCATGTGAAGCAAAGCCAAATTACTGCTACAATGGTGGCAGCTGCCACGACAGTGAACTTGACATGACATCCATCTACTGTGAATGTATGAAAGACTACGTTGGAGATAGATGTGACATCCGCAAGGGTAAAATTTTTAATTCATTTGTGTCACCTAGCCAAGTCAATCTAAAATTATATTTTCACACTCTTATTTAAGCCTCACTGATTAGTAGCCGTAATGACAGTGAATCATTAGTAGTATTTGTAGTGACCAAAAACAGCAATGAGAGGAGTAGTCTTAATAAGTAATTAGTAATAAGTAATATAGCAGTAGGCCTACTGAGTGTAGATTTCAGCAATATTTTTTTTTCAATTACGACAGTGAATAATTAGGACTAAATCCACGTTACTGTCACAAACTGACTGATGTATTCATTATTATACCAATTCCAGTTACTGTCACATGAATTTTAATGCTGTTTTGAAATTTTGATCTTGAATTATTGTATTGCAAGTATATTATTATCAGTGAATTTTGTTTCAGATATTTTGGTTGTCTGTAAAGTTTTCTAATTGTTCTCTCTTCTTCAGAATTCCAGACAGATATGGGTATGATCATAGGGAGCTCAGTCGGAGCTGTCATTGGATGCTTATTGCCTGTCCTTATCATTACAGCATGTGTGGCATGCATAAGGTGAATTTTATCATTGTATACTTCATAGACATAATACCTGACGGTTAAAATTTACTGAGTCAAAAAACGCATTAAAAATTTTGTAAGTGCTTCAGTAGGGACACTTAGTATTGTTTGTTTGATCAAAATCAACAAGAATTATATTTCTTGTATTGAAGAGTTCCTAAAGGCTGTTGTTATAAGTACGTATGCATCCCAAGCATTTTGCTATAGGGGCGTGTACGTATACGTATTATCCCTAACCCCATCCTTATCCTCAATCCTAAATCTTATCGCATCCCTAACCCTGTACCCTACCATTTCAACAAAAAAAAAAACAGGAGGGAAACAAAAGAAAATCTGAACGAGTAATTAACCATAATTAATTAAGGCTGTTGTCAAGCAGAATTTCAGGAGGAGCCCTCTAGCTCTGGAGTCACAAAAGGCTTTAAAATACGTACCAGTAGCGCAAAAAATTTGGGGGACGTGCGTCTTTGTAACAACATCCATGATCAAAATCAACAAGAATTTACTTGTATTGAAGAGTTCCTCAGTATTTCACCTTAATTTGGAAACCTGTCCCTAATCACTAATGAGACACCTCAATTTTGAAAATGTTATAAGAAAACGAGAGAAAGGATTGAAGAATGAGGAAGAGTTTCACAGACCTTTCTTTTAGTTTTACTTACTTATCTCTTGACAGCATACATGTAAGGTAAATTAAATTTTCAAACAATTTTTTCTACTTTAAGCAAGCCCAGGCAAATTCAATGACCTGTTCCCTTTCCTTTTCTGATACCAAACTGCTGATACTGCCTGAAATAAATGTACAGTTCCCTGATTTCAATAAATGAAATCTTTGCCTTAGTACTGTGCTATTCCATCTCCACTCAGCACATCTTGAGAAAATCGCTTGTAAAGTTTTGTATTTAGATCAACTTAATAACACTTTAAGATCTACACACAAACATGTGATACCTTCTTATTTTGTTGGAATGATAGAATACGTTTATTATGCCATATCATGGCCTTATCTCAGTTCTTGTACTTGTGTAACGTGAAATAGAATAAAGTAGTATTGGTGCTATGAAATGTCAGTATACTGTCGATGTAATTTGCGTTCGTTGTGATGTCTCTTGTAGCGCTTATAGATGTCGGGTTTATGGGAAAGAATAGTCAGTTGGCAGAGGAATGGGATTCAAAACTCTTAATATCTAAACTATGTTATTTTCATCATAATACCCTTACTTTTCATGTTGCCATGATGTTAAGTGTTAAATAAAACTGACATTGTTATATTTAGGTATTTATTCTAATGATGTCTTAAATGATGTAAAATGAGAGGGCATCATTCTCAAACATTGCCAGTTCAATAGGAGAATAGAATTTTGTGTATTTGGTTTCGTTTATGCAATTTTCTTTCCCAAAGTGGGGGAAGGATGATTGTTTTTTGTTTTTTAATTATGATTTCATCTAGCTATATCTTCACAGTCAGAACAAAAGAACACTTTTTCACTTTCAGATATAGCAAGTACAAAAGTCGATGTGTCAACATTCAAAAGAGAGAAGTGTTAAGTCCATCACCATCTAATAGCTACGCATCTTGGCACGGGAAACTCTACGGCGGCAACACAGCTCGGGGCATCAAGTTTGTGGACTACATTGACTACTACACCTGGTTGTATTCGACTATGGAGATCCCAGTGGAAAACGTGAAGACAAAACCACCTAAAATGGCCCGTCGTCATCAGAGTGCTCCCCCCACTATTTCTCATCCTCAGAACATTTTACCCTCAGCTGCACCTGCTGCAACGGCACACCCAGCGACAATGAATGGTCATACCAAATTGCCAGAAGTCTCTATGGATTCAGATAGTGCTAAATCTGGCATGGAAATGATTTACTAGGAGAAAATGGGCTACCATATATATTGAGAATTGTAGAAGATTAGATAGATACTTGAAGTGAATGGATATTTCATAACCTGATTTCTGGTTGAAGATGAGCAAACGAAAAGATTTTAACATCTATTTCTAGCAATGTGTTTTTGCATTTTCTTCCATTTAGTGGTGACACTGTAAATTAATTTTATGTCCCATAGTGGGTGAGGTGAAGCTTGGATCTGTAAGAAAATAATAAAATATATTATTTATAATATCCATTGTTTGTTTCATGTTTTTCTTTTCTCACCAACCTTCTCCCAACGCATGCGCACACATGTATACATTTGTGTGAGTAATGTTCTTTTTTACTGGTAATGTTGTATGAGCAATGTGTGCCTGTGTGTGGTATGCGTTAGAGACCTGAGTGCCTTGATATTTTATTTAATGTAGTACTGTTAAGTGTTACTGATGCTGTGACAACAAATTTCCTGACAACAGGATGATAAAGTTATATCTTATCTTATCTTGTCTTTTGTACACACGCATGCACACGCAACATGTAAACATTTCCATCTTGTTGTTATTCTACTCAATCAATTCACAGGCTTTTGAACACAGAGAAACTTCTCATTAGTGTATAGGCTTGCACAATTTATGTGATGAGTAACATTGAAGAAATTATATACATGTATTTTATATCATCAAGATATTTCTACATAACTGTCTCTGGACATGAGATGTGCTGAAATTTGAGATTCAGAATGCTGTATGTGGCAGAATCAGGCCTGCCTGTGCCCTTGGGATGCCTACTTATTCCCACCCAATGTTTTCCATCACGCAGAGACAATTTTCATTCACACTATTTCATTGCAGTTCCATACTCGTGAGAACCATATCCCTGTCTTTACCACTTTATGCCAATTCTTTGCTTTCACATTCAGTGACTTTCGACACTCATTTTCTAGCTTTTCATCTAAAGTTTGGGGGGACGTAAATAAGATTAAATTGATCCAGCAAATACTACGTAATGTACTGTGTTAACGAAGCAGGGTTGTCAAATTTAAACTCAAGACATCTCAAGGGAAAATACTACGTCATGTATAATTCTAATATTACCTGGGTTTCTTCCCCTATTCACCAGCTCGGACTGTCAGTAGATTCCCGTAGAGCTCCAAATGAATGTTACGGTAGTTTTATTACCAAGTGGCTGATACGTTCATAAATATGTTTAAATGACAGTGAAAAGAGAAGAGATAATGGGAGCAAAGTTGGATGTGAGAGGGAGAAAGACCGAGGACGCAAAGGGAACTAAGGGGGGGGGGGGGAGAAGGGGGAACAGAAAGACAGATGAGAGGCAGTGGCCTACATAAGTATATAAAAACACATGAAATAATAGCACGTCACCAGAGACAAGAGAAAGGTCCTCCCAAAACAAAGACGTCAACACAGAGAAGGGAGGAGAATGTGGTAAAAGGAAGGGGGAATGGAAAAGAATGCAGGACAAAAGAATATGAAAACAATTTCTTAGAGATTCTAGAGACACCATGGACCGGGTGGCACAGTTAGTTGAGTTCAGGGGTGGGGATGATGGACAATTAATGATCAGATAAAAGAACAGGAGTTGTTTGTTTTTTTTAAAGTATGAATGGAGGATGAGATCAGTAAACGAGGGATTGGGTGGCCGTGAGAAGAACACACACAATGGAAGAGTGAATACAACGGAAAAGAGGGAGCAAGAGCTTGTAAAAAAAAGAGAAACGAATCTGCCATTTTGGTAGGATGAACGAAAACAGCAGCGATAAAACCTTTCGTTTACATGCTCAAATAGTTGTCGAACTAACGAACTGTAAAAATCAAGGTCGGACCTCGGAAAGTGCATTCATGTCAGGTAGTACAGATTTTTAGAATACATTAATTTTCTGAACTACAACAAAGTTTACTTTTCACATTATAAACGTAGGCTCTCTGTATTTATGATCTTCTTATTTATCAACATTTTTCATTGTGCATTTGCTGTTTTTAAGGCCCTACATGGCTTAAGATCATTACTGATTAATGATAATATTATTACTCGACTTTGTTTGGCCTAAACTACGAAAAAATGCGAAAATATTCTGTTACGTCTCGTTCTCGCACTTGGTAGTAAAGAGCGAGACCTTGGTTGCTATGAGTTACGCTAGAAGCCATAGTGTCGGAACAGACTGCACAACAGGTGGGCTGCCCTTGTGTTTTCAAATTTGTTCAATCGTAGTTTATGCACTAAACATGTCCAGTTCAGGCATTGCTATTTTTAATGTAGTGAATTCATTTTACAATACGTTTATTCCCCAAAATTGACCATTAATCTGAATTTTATTTGATACCAACGACGGTAAGTTTCAGAATGTGTTGTAGGCCTATCTAGGCATCCTCTTACATGCCAAAATTGTAGGTGTAGATAGAATGTGCACAATATGATGCATGATCCTGGACGGACGTAATTCATTGAAAATAGATTGGTACTTTACATTTGAGTTTTTTTTTTCAGGTGAGTTACTTGTGCCATTATGGTCAAGCAGGGGAAGACTTAAAAAATTAGATGTAGGCCTAATTAAGAGGTCAGATTGAAATAGAAATAGTATTGTTGCACAGCTTAACAGGACGAGGGCACAGTGTCTGCTTTCCTTGATTTCTGGCATATTATATTTGAGAATATAAATATAATCTACTATATATTTCAGTAACTTGCAACCTTTGGCATGACTAACTGACCAAACTATACACTCTTCAGGCCTTAAATTTGGCAGGAAGATGGCAATTGAGATAAGGAAGATGATGGCTATAATTAAAAGTTGTTCACTTCAAGCATGTATTTTTAAAAAATAACAATGTTTATTGCTATGTAATATCTGTATTTTTGCATGTTTGTTTCGTAATATATTATAGCACCGTCCATGTCATAAAAAGTAACCGTATCAAACATTTAGTTTGGTGCGCAGTGTTCTGGTGCGCATGAGTTCTGAAGCAAGACTGTAGTTTATTACTTTTATTATACTAGAGAGGGGGGGGGGGGAGAGGGGGAATCACATGATTGTTTATTCCGGGCAATGCCCGGTAGCTCATCTAGTAATTATATATTTGGGGACTTGAGATTTTTCGTTGCAAAAGGCTTCTGAACCACTCAACACTCAGACTTCAAATTTTATATGGTGCATCAGAATGGATGTGCGGGTGCTCAGTTTTTAATAGAAGTCTCAAATCGGTGTTGTTTTTTTTATTGGAAATTTATTGTTTCCCCAATTTTCACTAGGCTCATTCACTCATTGACATGCTGTAGGTTTTTAATGACATCATGACTTCCTGAAAATTTTCAGTATGCACCACTGCACACTGTGTACTGTCCTATCGCTGAGTTTTGGGGATGACCCTACGCATATCGGCTTTTGTTCTTATTCCTTTCGGTCTGAAGTGGTGTCCTTTGTTGTTTGCATCTCTCTTATTAGCTATCTATGCAGCATTAATGCCTTTCTTAGTTCACAGACATCTTAAGTTTTACACAAAAAAAAACAACCTACACAAACCTGTTCATCGAACAGGTACTCAACTAGAATAAATATATCAAGCTACATCCAATCTGTCATGAAAATTCAGGCACTGAAGTTTGCCAGAATCTTTCTTGTTTGAGAGTTTGTTTGCTTGTTGTTGTTTCAGGATTTTAAAAAAATATGTTCTGCTTTGATTACTGCGAGTGATACATTAAAGGTGAAACTCAACAATAGATTATTATTTTACCATTTCCAGGTGTATATTACTGATGAGCAGGTGAAAAAGTCAAAATGGAAATCGTTTATGTGTATACAAAGAAGAGGGCAGAATTCGGTCGACAATGCAACTTTTCAGACCGAGCAGCAGAGCTGCACGTGGACATTCCACCAGATGACGGTGCATTAGCTGATTTCATTGAAAGAGATCCAGTTGACATTGGTATACAATGTGTCCAGGAAATGTCTGAACATGATGTAAGTGCATTTAACAAATTTGAACTGTTACACAGCTTTATACAGTGTCATTTTTTTTTAGTTTATATCTCTTAATATCACATCAGTGTGCATTAAATTATACTCCATATTTGATTGCCAGTAATTAATAGTCATTTTAATATTTTTGAAAGCTTTAGTTCTCATGATTATTTGGCATGATAACTTAGTCAGATGTCACACTGTAATTAAAGAGTCTAGCACAGACATTCATGAAGAAGGAAATATCTTTTTCTATCATTTAGGCCAACACAGAACGATTTGAAACTGGTGCTCGAGGTGTGAACCACACAGAGGGAGGCTGGCCAAAAGACATCAATCCACATGAAGTGGAACAAACAACACGTTATAGGAAAAAAGTAGAAAAAGATGAAACCTACATCAGTGCTGTTCTGCAGCTGGGAACTGTAAGTAGGATTTGTATAACAGCTCGTTATAGAACTTAAAATTCTGCAAAACCATTTAATTATCTTCTATCCAAAAGCTGTCACAACTCTCAATTCCAGTAGAAACCTTTAATTTTTGCTGTACTTTGACTAGCATCTTTAATTAATCAATTGATGAAAATGAAATTTGATTCTGAAAGGAACAAATATGTTCTCTTTGTACAACAGTCAAGAAGAAATTTCTTTAAAATGCAGGTTTTATTATTGTTCACATTACCTCCAAAGAACTTTTATGTATTTTTATTTCTCAATTAGGTTATGGAACACTGCATCAAGCAAAACAATGCTGTAGATATCTATGAAGAGTATTTTGAAGATGTTGATGCAGAGGCGATAGATGAGGCGGCCTCAGCTAAAACAATTAATGTTTTCAGGTGAGTAAATCAGTGAGAATGAGGAGGGATTTTTATACCGTGTTTAAATTCCTTCAATATGCTCTACTCCATACCATATGGTACTGATCTTATTATTTTTCTGATATGGAGACCCTTCCAAGATGCTGTGAATTCTTTTTAGTCCATCAGCTTGGACATGGACAGTCTTATTCAATGTGCATAAATTCTGAATGAACAAAACCTTTGCAACATATTACTGAATAATATCTCTGGAGTCAAGATTTTCATTTCACCAGTGGGCAGTGCTGTTTTCATAATTAAACTCTTTATGTAGCAGTAATATTTTTTTATTTGTTCCCTATGGCTGAGATATTTTGTTATTTTGCCTTGCATAAGTGCAAATGTGGAGCTTCTCAATTTTGGAATATTTATTACCATTTGGTGCTTAAGTGTAATGAATGTTATCATTATGTCTGTGAAAAGTTTATTTGGTATGTGAGCTTAGTGCATTTTATCTTTTTCAAGTAGTTATGTGTTAATTTTGCAGAGATCCCAATGAGATCAAAAGAACAGCCACACACATCTCTTGGTATCCCGATGGTCCACGCAAGCTTGCGGTGGCATACTGTAATCTCCAGTTCCAAAGTACATCACCGGAAACTAGCATGGATTCCTACATATGGGATGTTGGTCAGTAACTAGCCTCAGATAATTCACACTTGTGCTTCTTTGGATCAAATTTAAGCATTATACTCAGCCAGCAACCCTAAGTCAATCGTACACTTGGTCATAGGAATGACATCGCTCGCACAGTGACTCCCTAGTAATTACATCTCACTGTCATCACTTTGAAATAGCAAATCTATGCCTGCAGTAATCCTACCAATCCTGTGGAAATCTTATACAAATCTACATTGCACTGACATAGGGATGCTGGCTGGTGTGTTAATGTCCAGTGCATGAAGACTTCATTATATGGCTTGGGGTGGAATTTTTTAGCTTTGATAAATGGTTATGAACTCCTGTCTTTCCATTTAAGAGAACTCTATCTAATGTAATTTGAATGAAAAGTGCTGGACAAAGACATTTAGCCCCAGTCCTATGAAAACAGACACACAAATTTCCAGTGAACTTTTCTAATGATGTATTATTTGGTATATTTAACTGCTAATGCTCAAGAATGAGGTTATATAACTTATTTTGGCATTTTAGAAGAAATAAGTAACAAAACATTCTGTATTTAACTGCATTCTAGCTCAAAATATAAAAAGTCCCAAAATCAGAGGCTGAACTGTAGCAGACAAAATGATCATGCATAGGTGAAAGAATGGAATGTATCAAATCCCTATTTTAATGACAGTTTGAAGTCTCAGTGGTAATGATTTGTGAATGTAATGATTTGTTTCAATATCATAAAAATAATAGCAAAATTGTGAAAACTGTAGAAATATATCTTATTCTGTATTTGAAAGTAACATTGATCATTAAAGCAGGCAAGGGATATATTTGAATACAGTAATCTATATTCCCTCCATTAGTAGAAGTGTTTTTAATCACGAGTGCATTACACAATGATGTCATAAATTTTCACATGAAAGTCAAATAACTATGCCGTCACACTTTTATTAACTCCTTCTTTTTATTTCTGTCTGTAGAGAACCCAAACAAACCAGAGATGACCATTAAGCCAGTCTCTCCACTTGTGTGCCTTGAATATAACCCCAAGGACTCACATGTTCTTCTAGGTGGTTGTTACAATGGTCAAGTTGGTGAGTAAAGAATTCCAAGGGTGTTTCTCTTCTTATATTTCTCTATTTCGTTCTTACTGTCTCCAGATTGCCTTGGCAACTCATCCTGGCTAGATCTGTGCCATGTATTATTAAGATTCCATGCCACGTTGCTTCATATGTTAAGTCTATTATCAAGCTATTATAATCAAGCTGTTATAACATGAAAGATATAATTTATATGTATAAATGCTGTTATTGTTACACTCTGTGGCAGTGATTTCCCGTATGAGAAAATAATGTGATTCTTATTTTCTTATCTTATCTTATATCTACCAAAGGTAATGATCAAACCAAAAGGTAAAATTTAAACTTACACCCTGAAACAAAAAACATAGAATTTAAGAACAGCTTGCTCTGAAATATTATCACACACCTTCACACTGGAAACATACCAGTATGTGCTGTGTTGTTATGGTTCTTTTCGAGCATAATTTTCAAAGACTTTAATATTCTTGGGCATAACCTTGCAAATCTTTGTTTTATCAACACTGAAGAAACAAAACAACATGTCAAGAGCCTTAATAATACAATAGATACCTGAATAATTATGATAAGTAAAATTTTGATGTTGTCATAATTTTTTGTTTTGTTATTGTTTGCAGCATATTGGGATACCAGAAAAGGTTCTCAGCCTGTTGAACTAACCCCTATTGAGCAGTCCCATCGAGACCCTGCTTACAAAACAGTGTGGATTACATCCAAAACCGGCACAGAATGCTTCTCAACATCAACAGATGGACAAGTACTTTGGTGGGACATCAGAAAGATGGGAGAGCCAACGGATAAGATGTACTTAGACAAGAAACAAGAATTCCATAATGCACAGGGAGCTTATTGCCTAGAATATGAACCTACAATGGTAAGATGTAGAACAGACTGTTAATGATTTCTGGCATCCAATGGTGCATGCATAAAAGATGCAGTCTTATTGAACATGATACAGTGGAAAGAAAACAACATAAGTACATTTTGAAATGGTTCGATTTGGACAGTTGTCCCTATCAGATCTCTTATCCTTATGGATGAGTGGTAGGTTCAGGATTAAGGCTAGGATATTGTTAGTCTAGGTTCATGTATGGAAAAAGCTTTTTGAGAGGCAAGTGCTTCGTTCTGACATTTGCTCCTATGAAAGCTTAAACATCACACATGGCTGATTCCAGACATGACCCTAGACAACACTACCCTAACCCTGGTCCCAATTCTGACCCAGACTCTAACCCCTAACCTAAGTAGGGATGTCTGTTCCTACTGTGGCACTTCCATTACTTTTTGGAATACACACCAACCCTTATAGAACCTGGTACCACAAAAATTTTGTTGCCTGATTCAGATTGACCCAGTCCCCTAGGTATTTTACCGAATAGCACAGTGAGTCTTTCTTATTTATTTTACCTTATTTATAGCCAAGCAATTACTGTCACACAATAAGGATGTATTTCAGAAAAGTCATAATTACTAAAATTTGAATATCGTATATTTTAAGCAGACATCGTGTACAATGGGCGGAAAGTTACCCCAAACTCAGTAGAGTCTAGATAGCTTCTAAAAAACTTTTAAAACTAGATAACTTTAAAAAATTAGATAATTTTGTCTTCCATAATTGATTCCTGATATTTACCATGTCAGAAGGACATAAATGGTTAGCACACAATTTGAGTCTGGGTTTAAATGGCTCATTGGCACGATTATGGCCACTTTTCGGCCTCATGGTTTCTGGACACTATAATGTAGCTTGATTCTCAGGGCTTGATAAATATTTATATACCTCATTTTCAAATATTTCAGCCCACAAAATTCATGGTTGGAACAGAACAAGGAAACATCATCTCATGTAACAGGAAAGCCAAAACACCAATGGACAAAATTGCAGCCCAGTTTACAGGTCACATAGGTCCTGTGTATGCCCTTCAGAGAAATCCACAGTTTACTAAAAATTTCCTCAGTGTTGGTGACTGGTGTGCAAGGGTAAGACCACTTTCTCTCTGCATGGACATGCCAATGTTGTGTGTTGGAATTGATGTCATAAATTTCTTTTGTAATTTTATATTCGTCAATTCTAAACATTTTGTCACCCTAGTCCTGCTTTATTCTATTTATTCCAATTTTTTGTATTTTGTATACTTCTTTAATCCTATTTGGGAAATTTGCTTTAGTGTAATTGCAGCCCAGTTATAACTGGAGCAGAAACGTCATCGCCACAGTGCAGCATCAGTTGGCGGTTTTTGTTTTGGGGGGGGGGGGGGGGTGTAAGGATTAGTATATTTTTTGGTACAATAATTGAGGTAAGGCCATAAGACGGCATGACAAAGTGTATTCTATCATTCTTGCAAAAACTGTGACATTGTCACACCTCTGGAACTTGCAGTGTTAAAAGTTATTCTTACATTTTGTGAAGTCCATTACTAAAAACCTTGACTAGCAATTCTGTCAAAACGCACTGATGTGGAGATAGAATAAAGCCGTTCCGGGGCAAAATTGTTATTATTCATTAACTGTCGTTCTGATACAATCATCATCTGAAGTCACTCTTAGTGACTTCATGTGGTGTACTATGGTATAAATAGATTTGTATAATTGTGCACAGTTTGAACATTAAGGTACATTTGTTCTTGATAACTATTTCAAAGACAAGTGCGGAGAGAGAATGTTCTGTGTTTGATCTGTAATTGATTCTGTGCTAGAAGAAAAGTACCTCGTCGGTGCGATCTTTACTCTTGTACCCAAACTGAAATGCAATTTATAAATTCTGTTTATTTTTCTTTTCACCCAAAGATATGGTCTGAAGATATCAGGGAGTCATCGATCATGTGGACAAAGTAAGTGTTTATTGACTTCATTGGATGAGCCAAAGAGGTGGAATACTGGGAGAGAAAGTTTTTTTCAGAGAAAATGCATTTCTGTTGTATCCCTTGTAAAGCAGTGTTGTCAACCACTTTGATAATGGTAGAAAATCTGATTCATTGTGACAATAGCCTGAAGCCAGTGTATGGCTGTGCAGATTTGTGATTTTTTAAATAGTTCAATAAACGAGAGGACATGGTTCTGTTTAATCTGCAAATGAAAAAACATCAGGTATTTATCTCACTGGTTTTTCTCAGCTGCTGCTCAGATTTAAAAGAAGCCTAGAGAAGTTACCAGAGAACTTTATGAAAATAGTGCATTCAATTTATACTGCACAATTAATGACTTGCCAAGTCATTTAAAGTTTAAACCAACCGCCCTAAAACTTTTATAAGTCACTTAAATTTTAAATGTACCTCAGTAAAACCTATATAAATTGCTCAAACTTACATAAGTCACCTGAACTTTAAACTTTGCTGCTATGATTTATATTAACACTTAAACCTTAAACTTGCTGCTGAAAGGCTTATCTGCGTCACTTAAACTTAAACTTGCTGCTGTGAAACTTGTAAAGATTATTTAAACTTTAAACTTGCTGCTTATATAAAGGATGATAAATTATGCCAAAGATGAATCTCATTCATTTGTCTATCACATGCCTGTTGCTATGCCTATGTAATGTCATTGAAGTAACCCGTCTTCCATCATTTTTCCAGGCAATACTCATCATACCTCACAGACGGATGTTGGAGTCCAATTAGACCTGCAGTATTTTTCATCACAAAAATGGATGGCACATTGGATGTGTGGGATATCATCTTCAAGCAGAACAATCCAACTTTGACACTGCAGGTGATTTTGGAGTCTAGAGACAAGCAATGGTTTTGAGTAGAGAATAAAAAGGAATACAGATTGCTTTATTTCTCAGTGTTGTAATTGCATAAAATTGAGCAGCATTTCATAACTTTGTCTCTAAATGTTTTGCACCTAATAAAAAATATAACCTGCACTATTTGAGCAAAATACATTGAACCCACATTGAGATGTGTCTCCAGCTTAAAAGGACACGAATGTTCAGAAGTTATATTGCCAGGACCTGCTTCAGTGGGGACAGTTTCAAACCAAATACAGAAAATACTGAGTTGTGCTCAATATTCAGCTATATTTCTTCTTTTCAGCTTCAGTTGGAAACTGTTCATACTGAAGGACTTAGTCAATAAAATGTTTAAATTTATATGAATCCTAACTCAAGTTTGATGTTATATTGGCATCAGGATCCATATTTTTTTTCACTTTTATTTTCCTTCATTTTTTTTTTTTTTTTTTTCATCAGGTCTGTGATGTCCCCTTGCACAGTTTACGAGTTCAAGAAAGTGGTAAACTGGTTGCCGCAGGTTCTCAAGATGGCACAACCACCTTGCTAGAGTTATCCGAGGGCCTGTACTCAATGGCACGCAATGAGAAAGTCCTGGTCACAAATGTGAGGGTTTTATTTGCATCCTTTTCCTCTCACCATTTCCAAATTATTGTCATCAAAACATGGATAGTATGTCCAACAGTTGGTTTTTATTGAAGCCACTCACAAATAGCTGCAGTTGTCACATAATAATCTTCATAAATGTACTGAAGCAGAGCAGCAAATGCAATTGTTTTTTTCATCAAACAAAATGGCTTAACAACAGAATATAAAAGACTCAAACTTTCTAACTAAAATTTGTAGTCTGCCCTCTTCTAATGCAAGCTTGGCAAATTTGGAGTAAAACTTTCATACTTTGAGAAGCCCTACACATTTAGGTGTCAGGAAAAGAATGAATGCCCATTGCTCCATTAAATGCTCATCACTGAATAATCCTGATTTAGACATCCTGTACAGTCAGTCACTTTACTCCTAACTGGCGCAGCGGCGATGGGTTAACACGACCCTACGGCAACTGCAAACCACTGTAATTGAGCTAAAAATAGTCTTTAGGCTTGAAATTTTGTGACTTTTCCTAACATTCATTTTACTCCAGAATCCCATTCTTCAGTTACTGAGTGACTACCAAGTTTTGACCTCTACCCCTTTTTGATGGTGATCTAGTCTTAGCTTATATGGAGTATTCAACTAAAATTATTCACCGCCACGCAGATTAAACTTCATGTCACTGGTTCCATTACCCTGAAATAAGAAGTGATACCATCCTGTTATGTCATAGTCTGCTGACAATATCAGTCAGAAAGGAGACAGTAATTATTGGCAACTAAGAGAAAAAAGAAAATTACTAGCTATAACTAGTACCCGAGTGCTGTCAGACGTTATTTTCTCGTGGCCAAGTCAAAGTTTTAATACAGTTATATTGATCAACAATTTCAGATGTTTGAGAGAGAAACCAGGCGAGAAAAGATCCTGGATGCCAGACACAAAGAAATTCGTCTCAAGGAGAGAGGCAAGACCGAGGGATCGAAGGTTGGTGACTTCTTGTAATATAATATAGATTTATACTACTGAAGGACCACTGTCTGCGGAAATACTCTTGAACTGGTCGTGGCCAATCAGTGACAGGAGTTCTATGTCATGTCTAATCTCAGAAAACACATTACTCCACCATTGAATGAAAATACAGCTATAAACTGATAGGTCCAGAGCAGAAGAGATCATATTAATATCACTTTTTGTGGTGAATAAAACATTGTAGCATTTGGCAGTCGCACTTATTATCATGAAACACAGACGATCGCAGCCATTTTGCAGGATTCTAGAATAGGAGGCTGCCAAGGCATTAGTCCGTGACATAAATCTGTTCAGCGCAATATCTGCACACATGGGCACCAATGGAGGGTGAATCAGAAATTGGTGCGAGATCATTGAATAAGGGAAGGGGAGGAAAGGGGAAGCAGGTTTATAGCGGGCAATCGTGGGTGCATCTGCTAGTATATAATAATTTCACTTTCTACCTTTCATCTCACATGGTTTTCATTTCTTTTTTAATACATTGACATCTGTGATAAATACTGGATTATATAAACTAATTAGTGTAACAGGGACGGGTAACACGAGCGGTCTCTCTATAGCTATCTCACACAGTCAAACATACAAACAAAACTATCAGGTTTTGTGAGGACATTTACGTTTATTAAAAAAGAAAAGGAAAACAAATAATAATACAACAATACAATTCACAATAAACCACAATAAACAAGACACTAAACCACAATATAATAAACAAGACGATAAACCCAACCGATAGGCGCGCTGAAGAAGAACCAAAAAAAACAGGAATTAACGGCACGCCTCATCAGTTAATCATTACATCATGCTAAAACAAGAGAATGCATCAAAAGAAAACATAAAAGTTAATAATAATTATATTCACATTGTAAACTAGATATGGGGAAGGTCTAGTACATATGTCTATCAAACACTCAAACAGTAATTTATTACTTTGTGAGCACTCCAGGGAGCCAACTCGAGTATAAGATGCAAGCCTACCAAGTAACATGTTTACTTCCCTTGGCTTAACTACAGGCTGACATTGCGCTATCCCACACGTTATAATTCTTATATTATAACAACGGCCATTATTCTAGATCAGGAAGAAAACTTAATTTGATTCCAGACAAGATAACATTAAGCCTTACATGTGTATATGCGCACCCGGTACGCCGCGCACCCTGTACGCATCAAATCTATCCTAGTTATGGAATGAGCTGGAGTTAAACTAACTACAATAATATACAGTCTGCTGAGTCTACACACACTCATACCACAGAACTGCTCGTGCTAGATGGCTCAATAAAAGACAATCCCATCTACTTACTTAGCCCACCCACGCACAATGTAGTATCCCTTAATTAACAATTAACATCATAATTAGCAGAGGATAGCAATAGCCAACTGGATCTACCCATTTAGTCAAACTTAATTAACTTAAAATTCCCATTAGCTAACCCAGCTCAATTCCCCACATGATAGATTATTAATATTACACAAAAACCCTAGTCCATACTGCCACAGGCCTATCTCAACTCAGAGCCAAACTTATCCCTTTCCTATCCTCTGGATTTTTGTCAGGCCAGTTTTCTGCTATTGTATGACAGTACACAATACAGCCTGCTACTGTCACCCCCACTGTCTTGTGGGTCATCTCGGGAGAGAGGAAGACTAGGGGAAGGTAACCCTGAATACAAATACCACACTGCCTTGTGTGTTGCTATGATAGCAAAGGCTATGGGAGTAAACCCAGACAGAAAATCAGGAGTGGAGACCCGAAGGTGGTTGTCAGGGAGAACTGCATCAAACTGGCTTCCAGCATCTCCTGCAGCCGGACTAGTTCCAAATGTATTGACCTGGTCTCTCCCTTGGGTTTAACTAAAATGGCAGAGAGAGGGGTGGTGCCTCTGGGCAAAGCACCATCTCTTAAAAATAGCCCAGGCAAGGCAGCAAAACGAGGAGGCGTTTGCTCGGGCTTGGCAAGCGTCTGTCTCTCCTCTATAAGCCCACCCATTTCCGATTTGGAGAGGACACTCCAGCCATCCGTTACGGATGGGCACAACACGGGAGGTGGCAGTTACCGGTGATAAGCTCAATCCATTTGGCGTACGGATGAGCGCCAGGGGTCCCCTCTGTCGGTGGGAGCGGCTTTTCAGCTGCATTGATCAACTACCGCCCGCCGTAACCTGGGCAGCCCCCAGGCAGTTGGGTGTTGTTCCGCCACGTCAGCCTGCTTCATAAGGTGGTTGGAGCTAGACCAAAAGTCAAAAAGCTGACGTAAAGTGTGCACCTGGCAAAAACAGAAAAATACTAAAACTTGGTACCTGGAACGTCAGAACAATGCGCCCAGGCTTGCAACAGCAAGATCTCACTAATATTGACTCCATCAGGAAATCCCAAATTATTGATCGAGAACTTCAGCTACTAAACATCGACATCGCTGCCCTTCAAGAAACTCGACTTCCCGACTCCGGGTCAGTCAAAGAAGAAAACTACACCTTCTTCTGGCAGGGCCTTAGCAGCGAACAGCCGAGAATCCACGGCGTGGGCTTCGCCGTAAAAAACTCCTTTATCAATTCGATCGCAACTCCAATTGGAGTGTCAGAACGCATCATGACACTCAGACTGAACACCCGGTCTGGTTTTACCAACATTATCTGTGTCTATGCCCCAACACTTACCTCCTCTGACGAAACCAAAGACATTTTCTACGAGGCATTGCAGAGGACTCTCCACAACATCCCTCTCACCGAAGGCCTGCTAATCCTGGGTGACTTTAACGCTCGAGTGGGAGCAGATCACTCCGCATGGCCAAAGTGCATTGGGCACTTCGGCATTGGCAACATCAACGAAAACGGGCAGCGCCTTCTGGAGCTATGCTCCGTAAACTCATTATGTGTTACAAACACGTACTTTGACCTTAAGAGATGCCAAAGAACATCATGGCGCCATCCCAGGTCTGGCCATTGGCATCAATTAGATCTTATTCTCTCAAGGAGGAAGAGTTTGGGCTGTATAAAAATAACTCGTTCCCTCCACAGTGCTGACTGTGACACCGACCATGCACTGGTAGTCAGCAAAATCAAAATTTCGGCCAAGAAAATATACAGATCAAAAGCCCCTTCAATCCCTAAGATCAATGTAACAGCAATCAGAGATGAATCAAATAGAAAGTCATTTGAAAAGTTATTTGCTGAAAGCATGGATAATGTCACCCAATGTGACTCGGTAGATGAAACATGGAACACTCTCAGTTCAAAAATTCATGACTGTGCCATCAAGTCTTTTGGACAGCATAAAGTTTCAAACAACGACTGGGTAGCCCAGAACAGCGAAATTCTCCTACCTCTCATTGAGCAAAAGAAATCTGCTTTCAATGAGTATAACAAAAATTGCAATCAGAGTGCAAAAACTTGTTTGAAAAATGCAAAAGCTAAACTTCAGCTGGAGGTAAGACGTTGCGCCAACAAATACTGGACAGACTTGTGTAACAGCATACAAGAGGCAAATGAAAAGGGAGATATGAAAACCGCCTTTAGTCAGATGAAAGTAGCTCTTGGGCCAATCATCACCAAAAGTGCCCCACTTAAGTCTGTAAATGGTGAACCCATCACAGATAAAAATGAACAACTGAATAGGTGGGTAGAGCATTACTCTCTGTTGTATTCAACTGAGAAAAATATTCCACCAGATTTTGAGGAACACCTCCAAAAACTGCCAATAATGGCCGAACTTGACGCTGAACCTTCCTTAGTCGAGCTTTCCAATGCAATCGACCACCTGTCTGCTGGAAAAGCCACAGGAAGTGACAACATTCCTGCAGAGGTATTAAAAGACCTAAAAGGCCCACTATTACCACACCTGTATAATCTGTTACTGCAGTGTTGGAAAGAAGGCGTGATACCACATGATATGAGAGACGCCAAAATTGTCACACTTTACAAGAACAAAGGAGACAAAGGCGACTGCAACAACTATCGAGGCATATCCCTCCTCAGCATTACTGGAAAGGCTTTTGCTCGCGTCATCCTCTGCCGCCTTCAACAACTGGCGGAAAAAGTCTTACCAGAAACACAATGTGGCTTTCGAAGCAAACGATCAACTATTGACATGATATTTGCACTTCGGCAAATCCAAGAAAAATGTAAAGAACAAAACAGGCCGCTTATAACATGCTTTGTGGACCTAACAAAGGCTTTCGACACCGTAAGCCGATCTGGCCTGTATGCAGTCCTTAAATCCATAGGCTGTCCACCAACATTGCTAAAACTTATTGCATCCTTCCACACTGACATGAGGGCATGTGTCAACTTTGAGGGCTGCACATCCAATTCATTTGCTGTAAACAGCGGTGTGAAGCAGGGATGTGTTCTTGCTCCTACCTTATTTGGTATATATTTTGCAGCCCTACTCAAGAATGCCTTTGGTCAATGTTCAGGTGGAGTACTTATTAACACCAGAGTGGACGGCTCCATTTTTAATGTTGCCAGACTAAAAGCAAAATCTCGTACAGAGCATATTATGTTACAAGAGCTCCTCTTCGCAGATGATGCTGCAATCGTGGCCCACGATGAAACCACGCTCCAGGCTCTCATCAATAGCCTTGCCAAAGCCTGTGACAAATTCATGCTAAAGATCAGTGTCTCAAAAACTGTAGTTTTGACACAAGGCTTGAGAAACCCCAACCCAATCATGCTGAATGGCTCTCCTCTGGAGCATGTGGGAAAATTCTGCTACCTAGGCTCAACCATCAGTGGTAGCACAGACATAACAACTGAAATAAATGCCAGAATAGGAAAGGCGGCCACAGCTTTTGGCAAACTCTCAAAAAGGGTGTGGAACAATAGCAAGCTGACCATCAAAACAAAGGTACTCGTGTACCAAACTTGCGTCCTAAGCACCCTGCTGTATGGCTCAGAGACATGGACCACCTACTCCAAACATGAAAGATCCCTCAACTCCTTCCACCTGCGCTGCCTACGCAAAATTCTCAAGATCAAGTGGCAAGACAGGATCTCAAATATCGAAGTTCTGAGCCGAGCCAACATTCCATCAACTCAGGCTCTCCTAGGCAAAAAAAGACTGCGGTGGCTTGGACATCTCCACCGTATGGAAAATGATCGCATCCCCAGACAAATTCTCTACGGGGAACTTGCTACTGGCAACCGACCCAGAGGTAGGCCACATCTGCGATTCAAAGACACTTGCAAGGTCACGATGAAAGCATTCAACATCGACCCCAATGAATGGGAGAACCTTGCAAATGATCGAAGCAGATGGAGACAAAAATTGCGCAGTGGCACGCTCGCAATAGACTTCAAGGCAAAAGAAACATACCTGACAAAACGACAGAGGCGGAATGAAAACACTCGCCAAAGTGAACCCAAAAGACTGACCTGCAATCACTGCCATCGCACTCTCGGGTCAAACATTGGTAGAATAAGCCACGAGAGAAGCTGTCAGTCAAAGTGAAAGTGAATATTCTAGCTGCTAAGACCGTCTGTAAAGACGCTAAAGGCCATATATATCCTCTGGATATAATACCAAACTCTTTACTCATAAAGTCACAGGAGTATCTCTAGGTGGACCAACCCACATGATAAGTCAACACCAAAGTCTCAACCAACAATAGTAAGTTATAGTCTCCCACTACAGGTGATATGATAATCATGGCATAAAGCCAAACCCAACTACATGGTACAACTACAAGACTGAACAGTCAAGTCAACCCACTTGTATTACCACCAACAATACTGATATACCTAAAACATTCCCACAAATTCAGTGAACATAATTATATAATGCAACAAGATAATATCATAATAATGATAACATATTATATACAGGCCTACTGGGCAACACACCCACAACTCTATGATTGAGCTAAGTCAATGACTCTGATTCCTTCATTACAACAGAGTCCAAATTACATCTGTCAGTGTGTCAAAAGAACAGGCAATGAGCACCTACAAAGGATGCCATAATATGACACCTGATGCATAGACGATGCATCCATACACCTAGCATAGGCCTTTCTCTTCATCCTATCAACAAATATAAGTTCAAGGTCCGACCCTCAAAAGTTTCTAAGTCCGACCTAACCAGTACAAATTGAAGAAAATCAACTTAACACCTATTTAGAGAACATACTAATTCAAAGAGGCATTATAATAAACATATAAATTAAGAAATTAAAGTAAATAATCATCATTCTTTAGTATAATTCCGATATTTGAGATCCCAAATGCTGTTTAAGTGTTGTAGCTAGTGTAAACAGTCAGCCAGGTTTGTTATTGTTGTTCGAGTCAAGCTTCCGTTTCCGGAAGCTATTAGCTAACCAATCCCGGTCTTGATTTTACCTGCTTGACCAGAAGTCATGTGATCACGCCTGCTAGCATCTGCTGTGACCTACTCATGCGTGCTTTGCAAAAACAACACCTCTCTCTCTCCATCTTAACTGGTCTGCTCATTATCATAAAGTCCATAATGAATACGGTATCAATGAAATGTAGCCTAACGCATTAAGGCACACAAGACAAATCTACACATAGATCATAGCCACAATGCTGAATTAAAGGAACCTAGAAATAATCATCATCCAACAATAACCTTACAAACCCACAAAAGAACAAGTTAAAGTAAAGAAATAACTTGATTAAAATTCTTGCCCGTTGCTCTCTCTCTGTCTCTGTCCCTAAGATTAAGAAGGACACGTTGAGCCTGAATGGCACCAACTGCAGATTAAGAATAACGATCTAGATCTGTCAATCTCTGATCCAATTAGCCGGATTTAGACAACACCCTCCAGTAGTACTATTTGTTAGCACTTCACATAAAACCAGTCTGTCATCAATTACAGTTAAATGTTTACATTTAATTACATGAACCAGTCATGCGCGCTAGTTTTAATAGGATTCTAGAACCTTACACACTTCCTCTGCAGGATACTGGTAGATACTAAGATAGAAACTTAGTAAGATAAACTTTACCATAGATTGTTAGCTGCTAGTCTGATTGCCTAACCAAGCTGAACAAAGTTCATCAAACCTCCAAGTATAATCCAATTATTATTATTTCACATCATCTAAATATTATTAAATACCAGAACTAAAATAATGGGTACAACTTACGTGAATTAACCAAATGAATTCACACTTGATCTACATCATCAAAGCTGGCACTTCACAAATCTTGAAATATTTACAACTTCTCACTTTTATCTTAGTCTGGACAGAATGACACGTCCTGCTGTCTTGAAGACTTGGGTGGAACTGACTGACCCGCGCTATCATCTATGCGTCACCCAAAATCGCGCAACCCATTTACTCCCTGACAGTTTACTAAGTGCAAATTCTAATAAAACATTAAAACAAATAAAAACATTTTTAAAAGCTACCCTCTTGCTCGTGTATGTTGTAAATACACTATCTTAATAAAACATTATCTAACAAGATAAATACTAAACAAAACTTATAATGTAGTGATACATAACAAGATTCTACTTCTGGCACCAGGGATGGTCACTTAAATTGACCAATCCTGGACAACGCAGACAACGCTAAGATCATGGTTTAAAAATTGGCGCAGTGAGTACATCAGTTGGCAATGTTACTCAACACTACATGACTCATGTCAAGTGCGCGATCAAACAATAAGGGGAGATTATCTTTAGTTTCTGTGTGGTTACTTCCCCTTGACCACATCTAGTGGTCCAGCTAGTCAAAATAAACGGGTTTATCCCCCTTCCACTGCAGCGAGCTCTGTTCTCAGCCCTGTAATGGTTCACCCCATTACATTAGAATCTGTGTTTGCTTAAAATGAACTCTGCTACTCTGCTGTAGAAGTCACAATCTTAGTTTCATGTGGACTTGATGAAATCAAACACACAAACACACACACATAAAACTGAGGGGCTCCTAAACACCAGGGGGCAGAAGAATTTTGTTACACGCTTTTACATAAACTGAGGGAGATAAATCAGTGATACATCTCCATCATGGCGACTAATGTGTTTCCTATAGAAATGGTAAAAGTGAACATCTCCCAAAGTGAACAGATATATGTGGTCCCTGAAAGTTAGATGTAAGTGGGATCCACTGTAAATCATATAGTCTTTGGAATAACATATAACAAATGGACTTTTATCAACAGGATGACAAGAAAAGCGATAAGGAATCAGTAAAGGTTGTTAAAAATGTTTTTGTTATCCTGGAGAAATGCATCTTCAAATTTTGATGTCACATCATTTGATTTTTGCTTTTTCCTCTCATTTATTATGGCCTGATCTTTTTGTTCCATTGCATTTCCATGTGTATTTCTTTTCTTTTCTTTTTTTTCATTTGTTGATGAATGAGTTGCTCTTTGCATTGCATAAATTTTGCAGTGTTTACTGTTTGCTGATTCTATTTTAGGGAAATATAGTCTGTATGCAGTGTGTAAATCTGAAAACTGCTTTCTCTTATGATCAGATTTTAAAACTTTCACATAGTTTACACAAAATCTTACATTGAGAAAACATCTAGTGTGAAGAGGGATCTGCAGTACAGGACTTTAGAAGTGAAATCATTGAAAAGGTCTTGAAGTTTTCGTGGTGTGAATGGGCATTCAGTGCAGTTTTAGCAGACATTTTGTGCGCTGTGAGATCTTTAAAGGTTTTAATTGGTCTGTAAATACAATAGAAAAAAATCAGTGTCGCCTGATAGATTTTTAAAAAAAAAAATCTCTCATTATGTCGAATACGCAAGTTAGGAAAAAAGAAATAGCATAACACATAAGTTAGCAATTTATATGTTTAACGAAGAAGAAAATTATGAAATGTTTCATAAAATATCTTTCATAGAGTCCATAATATGTAAATTTTTCAGATTAATTTACACCACTCATTTTCTGCTCATGGTATGAACACGGTCTGTAATTTTTCTTGATGTACTTGATTATTGTGCACAAAAATTGGCAAAGTTCATGCAAATCTAACTTACTTAATGGTGTGACATATATTCTTCTTCGTCTACAGCAAGAGGGAGATGAATCAGAAAAAGGAAAGGAGGAGGAAGAACAATATGAGGAGGAGGACCTTTATGCAAAGGCAGAAAAGGAATTTTTCAGCATCATTGAAGCAGAGAAGAAGAAACAGCCAACACCCAGTCAGGATTTTGCAGAGGTGGAACAGAAAGTGAGTGCATTAGACCTCAAGTATAATGGACTCAAATTGAGCGATACCATGGGTACTATGGGATAATTTATAAACCCCATTTCATGTACTCTTCTCATAGGTAAAAAATACTTGATTACAATGGTGGTAACTCTTTGTGCCAACCTCAAGCAACACAGCAAGCGAAATGATGTGTAGCTGATAGATCGGGAGGTGGCCAGAAGGGAAATACTGGAGGGGGATAATAGTGGTGTGAAAAATTACCTTTTGCTAGTCATTTGTGTGTATACAAACCCATTGTAAATGAGGGGTTAGAGTGGTGTAGTGAGATGGCCACACGGTGTGTGGTTGAACGGTGACCCGCAATGAGGCAAGACTAGATGCACATTTTGGCAGTCCTTGGTGTGAACATTAAGCTAGTGGCTCACAGGTACGCAGGATTTGTATGGGGTTCACATGTATGGAAACTTGAAAAGGAGTGGACATTCTGCACATGTTGTCTGTGTAGAGTGGTTGCCCTTTAATCTTGCTTAGAATGAGAGTTTGCGTGGTCCCATGGACCCAGTTGTATCTGAGTTTTGCTGTAGTTTGTAATTTCTCCAATTGGGAGTCATCACACCCCCAGTTACCTAATGCCCTTGTTTTATTTTTAAATGGTGAGTTCAACTCTGGTGCGAACATCGCATTGATATTGTGAGAAGTCTAGGGCTCTTGATGACTTACGATTATGTAAGGGAGAGATCGGTTGTGAGAGAATGTATTGATGGTAGTCAAATTTGCAGAGCAGAGTAAGACAACTCACCAAAATTGAGATAGGTACCTTATGGATGTGACCAGATAGAAAAAACAAAAGTATTCACAGGAATTGGCAGTAGAAAACTTCAAGACAAGTAATCTTGATAACCCATAATGACAATCCTAGGATATCGATTTGGAAGAAGAAAGGATGGCGCTTTTACAGTACCAGAAAGAACAAGGAGAGGAAGTCTCAGGTTCAGATGATGATGACTTTCTTACTGCTGATGACTATGATGATGGAGAAGAACGCATCGAGGAGACTGAAACCCCGGCTGTAGATGTCATGACCCCAGTGGCAGAGGAAGATGAACCAAGCAAAACTGAACCCTCCTCAGAAATGCCACAGGAGTGAACATTTGAGATTTTAAAGTACTCAAATCATTGGAGATTGTTCAAGTTGATTGCGTTCTTTCAAACTGCATTTGGTGTTGCCGTTTTTTTGTGATTCTACAAGGTTGTTCACTATTCGGTTCAAGTATTCTTGCATTAGTTCTGGAACACTTTCTGATCATTTGTATCTTATTGAATATTCACACTGTCTGGAAATGTTAAATGTTTCATTGTTTCAGGATTTCTCTTACATGCGGAGATGATGTCATTAATTATTTTCCAAGTATTGCTTCTCGATCTCATCTTATATTGCTGAAAATTTGTAGTTTGCAGAGACACTGTTGTGTTCATATGTTTGCATTTCACTGCTTTTACATAGCATCTATTATGAATGCCGGAGCACCAACTAATACATGAAACTTAAGACAGTGGAAGCACAATAATCAAAGTTTATTGCAACAAGTGGAGGTCAATAGTGTGCCATACTTATCATATAGTTGAATGTTTTTAATAATCATTTGCAGAGATTCATGTTCCTCTTTTTTTTTCATTTTAAATACAGTCCAATCCACTTATCTCGACATGGCTTTACTCGACATTCTGGGTAACTCGACACAATTTTTAAGTCCCAACCTGTTCCTTCTTTAATGCTACTAAATATTTTCCCGTAACTCGACGTGCTATTCCATTCTTTCCTCTTATATCGACACATTTCTCCCCGACCGCGGCAAAACAAGTGCACTAGATCTACTACTGTGCTACCAAAAATGCCCACGCAACACCCCGCATATAATAAGACCACTTTATTTCTTTTTGTGGTGCTGGCGGGGAGGGGTAGGAGAGGAGGTGTGTGGACACGGAGGATGATCCTTGGCTTCAGTAACACGAGTGTGGAGTGCCTTGCATAAGCGTACGGCAGTAAAGGTACAGAGTACTACAGACTGTCTAATTTTTTTTCCCCACAAAACATTCGGGCGCCGTTGATACTAGGCCTTGACCTAGATCTCTCAGTTAACTGCCGTACTGTGTGTGTATTGGTATAATTACTTCTTCTAAAGAAACAGGTCGAGGTTAAAAAAAAAGTAAAGCACTGCGCATTTGATAGCTACAGCATTGCTCCGATATCGGTAAATCTTTGCCATGCAACTGCTCCACACAACAGTGATATTGGAGAAACGGGTGACGATATGCCGATAATTAAAAGAAAAAGGGACATAATTGCATTATTTATTGGACACTTCCCGTTATGGTGATGTTTGATCCCCCCCCCCCTTTTTTTTCCCTCTTCCACCACTAATCTAGACAAGGTGGTCTAGAGGCAAGGTGCTCGCCTCTCGTGCCAAGGGTCCCGGGTTCGAAACCCGGGCCGTGCAGGCATGTTGGAAGTTTGGGATTTTTCTCATATTTTCGTGTCCCTGATTCTATTGAGGGGTAGGATCGAGTACCTAGTCTTCTCGGATAAGGACGAAAAAATTCGGAGGGCCCGTGTGCACGTTGCGCACGTTAAAGATACCTTGGCAGTTGGAAATCGTAAAGAGCAGGCCGAACAGGCCGCTGCCCGGGCAAAATTAAATTAAATTCATCTCTACCAGTCCCTCCCCCTCCCCCCTCATCTCCCCCCCCCCCCAAAAAAAAAAAAAAAAAAAAACGCCGACCGGCGCTGCACTGTGGCGACGACGTGCCTGCTCCAGTTATAACTGGGCTGCAATGGCACAAAGGCAAAATTTCCCAAATGGGATTAAAGAGTTATACAAATACAAATACAAATAATCTGCTATTTCGACTTTCTCTGTACTCGACACATTTCAGATGGTCCCACTGATGTCAAGATATTAGGATTGCACTGTACCATGTTTCATTGAAAGTTGAACATTGTTTTGGTACAGTTATACAGTAGTCTCCGCCTAAGAACCCGGTCAACGGGAGACAGAAAAAGCGGGTTCTTAGGCGGACCGGGCACTTAGGCAGATACCAAAGGATGCCACCAATATTTGACTACCCGTGTCCATGGCTTATCCTCCTTGATTGCTCTGACCTGGGTCGTGACCTCATAATGAAAAGTAAGCGTTGAACATTAATTTTTCCAAAAAAAAAATGTTTGCGAATGGTCAAAGTTACGACTTATGGCTAGCAGAATCCTCTTTTCTTACAGTGATGATTGTGTAACGAATAGAATGATTCAGACTGAACAATCAAGTTGTGAATCACAGATGCCGATTTTAGACAACACGAGGCCCGGTGATACCCTATGTAATAACCACAATCAGCCCTAAGTACATGTGCCGTGCAAACCAAGCACGTGGTCAATTACGTATAAAATTCAACCCCTCGAGTCAGACAACAATAGATGTTAGGTGATGACTATGTTAATTTAGTCCAGGAATGGCCTGCTTGCACACGAAAGACGTAACTGGGCTCCACCCTTTGTACGGTTCGCCTCCCCCTACCCTCCCTTCACCCGCTCTTTTTCACTGTACTGTGTGGCTTTGTGCTATCCTGTCTACTTGAAAGAAAATTTTGCGTTTAATAATATGGACAATTTACGTAAAAGTGTGCTCGTCTCTCGGTCAAATGCCAGGTTCTTAGGCGGATTTTTCGTTTCAGAGCGGGTTCTTAGGCATGTAAATTAAGGTGAAAAAATTCGGTTTCTCGGCAACAGCGGGTTCTAAGGCGGATCGGGTTCTAAGGCGGCGAGTTCTTAGACGGAGACTACTGTATTGGAATTCAAGTTTGTCTGGCTCATATTATTTATTTCATGTTTCTTTAGAAAAAATTACAAATTATAATGATGATAACAAATTATGCATTTAATGTAGTATTTATTCCCTCTTATTCTGGTGATTTTCTTTGTCAGCCTGAAGAATTCAAGGGATAGTTTAAGTTATAATAATAATCACAGAAACTCATTCTTTGTTATTCTTGTCTCTTTCATTACAGCAACCCGATGATGAAAATGAAGAAAAAACAAATGGAGAACCTGTAAGTTCAGCATAGCTGGTTTGTGCCCTTGATTTAGAAATAATTTTCTGACTTTTTTATGAAACTGAATTATGCAGTACATGTGTAAATGGCAGTTGAAACTGAAATGTGCAGTGCAGTTTGATCATGGTACAAAGAGTCTGTGAGAACTGAAAATAATCTGTGGCCTTGAAATAAATTTAGAAGTAACAAGAGGAAGGAAATCAAGAGGCATAAACAATATGGCAATAAAAAAAATGGCAATGACCTGGAATCGAATTCAGGACCCCTGCATTTTAAGTGGAGACTCCACTACTTAAGTAATTGTGCAGCCAGCAGAGCAGGTCATCAGATTCAAACAAACCTAGATCTGAACTTTTGTGAACATTTGTTTGATGTAAATGAAGTATATGAGCATAATCGTCACAAAGCAAAGTAAGTCTCCCTCGGTGACCAGCCCACATTAAAATCAATTTTGTATTGCGATTTTGTAACACTTTTGTCCTCCACCTAGCCATAAATCAAAACTTACAAAAGTCTGTGGTTTAGTTGCAATTCTTCTGATTCATGCCTCCTCTTAATTTCAAGATTCCCGAGGTGGAAAACTCTCAATGCTTCCCTAATGAATTACTTCTTAGCCTGGTATATAATTATATTTGCAGTTTTGTATGCCCTATCACACAGAAGAATCTGTACAAACTTAATCTCCTTACTCACATTTTCAGGAATCCAGCAAGAAAGACTGAGATGTCTGACATGAATTAGAAGATCAGCTGCCAAATCGAAGACCACTCGTGAAAAAAAAACATTTCAGTGCACCATTTTGTCATGACAATTTACAAGTGTGTTATTCCTACCATCTATAAGAATTTTTCTGCAGTATAGAAATAACAAAGGCAACAGAATTCACTTTTTTCCTTCTACATGAAGGTCCAGCGCTCATATTTGGCAAATGTACCAACCACTGATCTACCCAGCGCACACTTAAGTACAAGCATGACTGAAAGATTGGGAGCTGTTGAATATTGTACATTTGGCCATTCAAGTTCTTCCTCTCTACTTTATTCATTTGTGTAATGAACAATCCAATCAAATCAGGGAGAAACAGATATAATGTTCATGCAAAATCCATCTACATCGTAATTGCATGGATTGTGTACAATTTTGTAAAATGAGTATGAAGTGAGAAGTTGATAGCTATACATGAAAAAAAATGAATTTTGTGTGAATGCCTTTTATACAACACATGAAGTTATAGATGTCATCATGTGAAATGTACAAGTTTCCCTGGCATAGGATGTGAAACTGAAAGACAATGAGGAAATAATAATGGTGATAAATGATGGAGAACGTCTTGATTTTCAATAATTTGAGCATTTAATTACAATTTAATGGTTCATTTTGTCCTGACATGTTGAATTTGCATTTTGTTCAAAACTGTGAAAGTAGCTTTAAACCATTTCTGGGTTTTCAGTGTTAAAGGTTCATCTTCAGTCTTCCTTGGAAATTGTTTAATTTCTTTTCTTTTAAATCATATTTTACATAAAATGTAAAACTTTCAGTAATTATGAAAAAATTGATGCCAAGAAATAATTACGGAATACCTCCTAGACCTGCAGAAGGAAATGGAAGAGAGCTTCACTATACATGTACCATTTTCTTGTTACTGAAGATGAATGTGCATATATAAGATTATAGTTATTAAAGACACAGGTATTGTTGCAACAGATTGTTTAGTCTGAAACTTTACGTATTTCATGAAATGAAGTTCTTTGTAAACATTCTGACAAATAATTACAAGTCTTTGCTTACACTCGTGTGGAATATGGATGGGCTTAGACTGGCAAGTTATTCATCATTCAGTTATGTTCATTTGTATAAAAAACTGCAAGTTCAGCATACACAATGTATTTATATTATCAGTTAGTATTATTCTGTGATTCACATTTATTGTGAGAGATCAAGGGAGTTAAGTGGTTGCATGGAATCTACAAGCCACAAATGGTGTCAGTGTCATACTGTACATTGTGTGTGTGGCTTATCTTCCTTACACCAAGTTTTCAAAATGTCATCATTGCCTTTGAATTTTGTATGGAGTTCAATGTTTCAGATTAAAAATTGATGAAGATCTTGAGTTATGCCTTTTCTTTACTTTACATTTTCACGTATTTCAGTTGTATTTCAATTTATAGTTTTCTGCTGTGGTCTCAGAGAAATTAATCTGCACAGTCTAAAATGTACTTACAAACTGATGTATTGTTTTGCATACAAACCTTAGGTTTGAACTCCTTGAGAAGCAGAGACCTCCTTTTGCATTACAAACAGAAAGTAACTTCCATTCAGGATTTCCATCATTTCAGAAACACTGGAAAATGATGTCCTTTGCTTGTTTCTTGTAGTCTGTATATATGTGTTGGTCAGTTGTGGGTAAATAAAAATTCCAGTTACCTTTTAATATCTTAGGAGAACATGAGAAAATGTTATGGGTGATGAGACAAATGCGTCTGGCGGTTATTTTCTTGCTACACTATAAAGATTTCTCAATTCACTGAACATGACAGAAGCTTTCTGGCTAAATATTTACCATCATTTTCACTGTTCTCTGGGCTTAAAAAAGGTAAACAAAAATGTATTTTAATGAAGGATCTAATGAAAGCTGTTAGCGCATTGCAAGGAATACTTGAAGATGTTGCCAATACAGCTCCTGCACTGAATACTAAAAACAAAGGGCTTTAAAATTAAAGCATGGACAAATTGTCACAAAACTATTGCCAGCCAGCATCCCTACGTCATCCTGACGTAGATTTATAGGCCTATAGTATTTCCATAGGGTTGACAGGATTATCATAAAAGCGGAATCCCTATATTAAACCAACAAAATGTTGTAATTAAACCGAAACCATAGCAATGTTGTAACCAGCAGATCTACGTAGCAATGATGTCATTCCTATGTGCAGACTTGATGGCAGTCCTATGCATCAGATTTCTGTCTGGTTGTTGGCTAAGTTAATGCAACTGGGTAAATTGATATTTCTAGGAAAAAATTGAAGTTCTGTACACGCGCTTATAGGCACAAAATGAGTACCTATTTCTAATACATACAGTAATAGACCTCAGATAATGGGCGGCATGTAGGTGCAGATATTTTGTATGTGTCTTTATCTTATGTTTGTAGTTGTTTGAGCATGGGGGCTGGTATTGCTGTGATCCTCATACTAGTCATAGCTTGTGTGTCTTACTTCGTCAGTTGGAGACAGGGAAACTACATAAACCTCCCCCTCTCTCCCTCACACAAACAGAAAGAAGAAAAACAAAAGCAGCACTTGAGTCATTATTAGAAATATGGATTCTGCAGTCCTTCCAGTTTAATCTCACACACTCACATTCACAATATCAAAGAGATTCATAGAGCTACCTGAATGGAGTATGTTTGATGAAGGGAGCAAATTGACATTTGAGATCAGCACTCTTGCATGACAGTAATAAACACTGTGCATATGTTCTCCCACATATATACATCACAATTATTCCAGGTCTCAGGGCCACGACAAGAAAATGATTGTTCTGCAAGTGATCTTAGAGACATAGTTGAAACTTTTGATTTTATTATATCAGCTGATAATGCTGCTAGCCTGATGGAACGTAAAAATTCAGTAATTCAATACTGTAGGATAGTGCGGTGTCATATATAATCTCAATATCTATGACATAATGTGGCCACCTCATACAAATTACACTGTTCAAGTGGCAGCCTTCAGAAGAGGTGATGTTGTTTCACACCTGTGTTTCTTTACAACCAATCTTGCAATGTTGTTTTGGACAATTTGACATTTTTCATGTTATTCCAGTCAAAAGAGAGTTAGTCATGGTTTAGTTTCGATAAAACCAGGGTATTTACCAAAAGAACAGGGATCTCTGTGGAGATAAAGTGTCTGACCTTACTAATTTTCTTGATTTCGAGAAACATTATATGAAAAAGCCAGTTCATAGGATATTGACAAATCGGCATCTAATTGACACCAAGCTTTTAGCAGTTTTATCAAATTTCCACCAATCTTCGTGTATGTTGTATTGTCTTCTCTGAGTGTCCTTACACTGCCTAACAAAGCTGCCTCTGTTGTTTCTCCTTTCGTTTATTAATTTATTTCCATTCATCCAGTTCTTCACATATGCAAATCTCTCATCTGCTGACAAGTTCATCAACACTCATGGGGTCATTGAGACATAAAGTTGCATATCATCTATATAAAAGAGATTATGCAGATCACTAATATTTCCAAAACGGTGCAAAAGGGTATTATAAACCTGTCACAAAGGTACCGAATGGTACAAAAGCTGTGAATAGCAATATGATGAAAACATGGATTTAAATTTACAGGACAAAAATATTAACTGGTGCCACAAGTCAAACTTTAAAGAGAAGCAGAAAACATGAAAGCAAAAACCCATTCTTACATTCTTAATTTGCCCATATAATTTTGCTTCACAGGAAGGTTAAGAAAATGACTTTTCAATTTAATTGGAATATTTACATAAAATTTCATGTTCAGCTCCAGATTCTGTGAAATGTGAAAAAATGAAATAGCGATATGTACTACACTGAGAGTAGAATCTAAGATAATTCCGATCATTTTCCTACAGCTTGCCAAACACAGGAAACACACAGACAAAAAATGCTTGCACTGCACAAGTAGATTTCATTTATGATAAATCAAATTATTTTAATGTCCAAAATGGAACTGTGGCCACTGCAATAGTTTATTTCACACTATTTGTTTTGCCCAAGCTTTCATTTTTTTCAAAACACACAAACCCAGATTATGAGGTGCTTTCCTCTTAATTTCTTTGTAGAGAGTTATTTCTTGTTATTTCTTTTTCCCTTTTGTCTAAGTTGTCGCCTGGCAATTGTTGTTGGCTGTGTGCCAATGTGTTTTGAGTTTGTTGTGCACCCTGGATATTTCCCGAGTGAGCGGAGAGCAGATACCAAACTTGCATTTGATTTCAGTTTCTTTCCTGCTTTCATAGCTGGCAAAAGAGACTCATGGTTTGATAAAGTTCTGCTTTTCATACACTGACAGAAGTCATCCCATTCTTGAAATATCTCAGCAGTCTCTATATTCTGAGAAATGACTGACTGAGTATTTTCCACAACCATATCTTCATCTTCATTTTTGGATGGGATTATCTGGGTCACTTCCTCCTCTGTTGATGAAGCATTTTGCACTATTTCTTCCTCATTTTGCATTTCCTGTGAAACAGGACCCTCAGCAGCTCTGAATTCTCTACCCTTTTGTGTATCAGTCATCTTGTTGAGGCATTTTGAAAGATCTGTTCCACATGCTTTCCCACTGAGCTTGTGATACTGCTTCTGGTACAGCCTGGATTGAATGAATTTGAAAAACAATTATAACACTTTTTAATACTTAAAAACCTGAAAAACGTGCATAAGATTAGATTGAAAATGTCAAAAGTTATCACTTTACAAAAATAAAATCATAAATTTATTCACAAGATGAGGACATGGAAGTGAGGTCAAACGTATACATTGTATAGCAGTAGCAAACATAATTTTAAAGGCTATGAATTTCCTTTTCATCTTTCTTGAAGCAAAATGTACCAGCTGAACTTTTCATCTCTCCTTAAATGTTCTGCATTCACTACAGAATATTTGAGGATAAAAATGACAGATTAAAGTAACCAATCTGTTTACATATATCAAACCCATATGATAATTTCAGGCATAAGTTCTCTGTTATGTTTGTGGGCATTTTGTTGATTTTCAAAAGCTGAAGTGACTATTCTTCTTCTTCAGGTGTCAGGTCTGGAGCAGACATCAACGACCATGGCACGCCAGGCTTCTCTGTTGTCAGTCATTCTTATCAGCTCGGTGTTACTTATCAACTTTTTGGTGGCGTAGTTGTTGAGGCTGTCAACGTATGTAGTTCTTTGTCGTCCTCTGCTTCTCCACCCCTCTATTTTACCGTATAGCATTTGTTTCTCGATCCCATTCTTCCTACATTTGTGCCCCAGGAATTTCATTTGTCTCTTTCTGATTGTCCATATTAGGGATTGTTTGTACTCTGCCATTTCGATAACCTCTGCATTTGATTTTCTCTCTGTCCATGGTATTTTCATCATTATTCGGAGGAACCATAATTCCGCAGCCTCCAGTCTCCTTTCTGTGTCTTTATTCAGAAGTGACTATACATAACTCATATCACAATTTAAACATGAAGTGACAAGCACATTATAGGAAAAAAATGATTGAGGAATACCGGTAAACATATGATAAATCCGGCACATTGCTACGATCTACAGCAGCAAACACATATTTCTCTCCAAGTGATATCTGGAGATTGCATTTGTACATGTCCAGGGCAGTAGATGGAGAATGACCTTTTTCAAACATCTTCATCAGTTCCTCCTGTGTGGCTTTTGGAACATCTCTATATCTAAGGGCTGAAGCCGCCCGAAGGCTGTGATTGTGCTGCCAGTTTATCATGATAACTGATGGATACAGTGGCAGATGAGTATCCTTACTCCTGTTGAGAAAAGATAAAAAAATTCTTTCTTTTACACAACAGCATCTAATCAGGAAAATTGGCAGAGGCTTCTTCTTTTTTATGTTCTGTAATTCATATAGAAACTGTAGTGGTGGAATTTGAATATTTTACATCATGAACTGCTTTGTTAAAAAAAAAATTCATAAACATGAAGCAATAATATGAAATAGACCGAATCATGAAACCATACTCTTAAAAACTGATGTACTTCATTTATTTGTGTACAGGAGATGAAACTTTGTAACTTATAATTCACAGTTTCCTGATGTACTTGAGGGCTTATAGGGGATTCAGTTTTACCATAATGAAGAATTTCTTGCAGATGACAAGGAACTTATTCACAGATATGACTTATCCTAATGGTGAAGTGTGATTACACCCATTTTTATTAACACCCGGAGTGTACTGTTCAACCATCAGCAGCAGTCAAATAATTATCATCAAATATTTAATCAAATACAGTGGAACCTGCATAAACCGAAAGTGGATAATAAGAAATTTCTCTGTATCCGAAAGATTTCCATGCTCCTGCTGTAATTCTTCTATAATAATAAATCCCCATTGGTTCACACTTCTTCACTCATAAAGAAAATCATGTCAAACCTTTTCAACTGAAAGATTCTTTCACTTATTTGGTCAAGCAAGGGTGCTGCCTTGAAAGCACAATGTCTTTGATGTGAAATAAAACAGTTCCGGCTCATTAATTTGAAGCAAGACTATGCAGGCCTACTTAATGTGGTGGCACAAAAGGAGGGGAGATCACATAGTCGATAGTGTCATTAAACTGGCCGACGAGGATACTACATAGAGAGGTGCCGTTGCCGCGAGTAGTGTTAAATTTTGCTTTCCTTAACCAGTCCCCTTCTCGCCTTCTCACTATTCAGTGGGCCATTTTGAATAAGTCGTGGGTGTCCCGTTGGCTGCAATACAATCATTAACAGTAGCAGTATTAGTTCAGCAGTTCAAATACATTATACTCGAGACAACTGCTGGATCACCACCCACAGTTTTGGCGGTCTCTTTAGGCTACAGTACATAAAGACGCATCTCATTCACCTGCACTCACAGACACACACAAAATGGAGTTTCATTTGGATACAGCACATCAAAGGGGGTAATAAAATAAAATTACCAAGGTGTCTTACATCGCTTCTCTCTGCAAGAAACAAAAAAAATCATTATTTTTAAACAATAACTCTTTATCCAAAATACTGTTAATACGAAATACAATTGTCTGTCCCCTGAATTTTGGTTTAAGCAGGTTCCACTGTGTACTGTATTCTGAACATATTAAACAAAGAAAACAAGACTTACGTGGAATATTTCACACATCTTTTCACTGTCAAGTTCATCTTTGCTAAACAACCAGTGAACTTTTTACTCTTTTCACTTATCTTCCGGCCTGAATGTTGACAGTGATAGCTTTCCTGCCGAAAACAACAAAGATTATTTTTTGTATATGACCAGTATTTCAGGTCATACAGTCATGATTCACAAATAAAACTTTCATTTTCTGGCCACATAAGTTTATCATAGTCTTGATGAAAAGTGAATCTGTGAAATGATATTGCAAACTCGCGAAAAATGTTCCTATGTTGTTGTCATTAGGAATACTGAATTTAATTCACATGTCAGAATAAATGGATATGTAAAAGAAGCCAGTACAGACAATATTGTCAACTGTCATAGTCGGAGCGGAAAAAGAAAAGAAATTTTAAAGTCACTAGTCCATAAACAATGAACAGCCGAGGTTAAAGAGAATGATCAATAAGCAAAAGGGAAAGCAATTAATGTACAACTACCAATACCAGTGATCAAATTCTAATTGTATCATGGACATAAGAATTTGATGACAAGCTGGACATATAATTAAAGAGACACTTTACTCAGACGAACAAAGGTGAGGATGGCCTACGCATTTTGAGAAATTGCTGTCTTACGAAGCTGAATCATTTAGTGTACCTTGAACAAAATTTTAACCCCACAATTTGGATAAGTGCGACTGACTCTGAATGTTGTCTGTGTCTGATCTTCTAGTTCCTCTTTCCATTGTTTCATTTCCATCCCACTCATTTCAGTCAAGCGTAATGTTGCAGTGAAGCCAGAGTCATTGTGCTCCCTCCATTCACACAATTTGTAGTCATATTTCCCTGGCAAAACATCCTGTTAAGATGATCATAGAAACTGCTGACCATGTATAAAAGCACTCACTAACATAGGTCATGATCACTTACCCTCCACCCCCACCTCCCCAACTAAAAAAAAATGAAAAACATTCATTTATAATTATAAACAAACATAATTATGTGATGTTAATCGGAGGATTTCCAGCTGCAATTGCAGCTAAATAGCCACCATGGTATAGATGATTGACTGAAAAGATGTGAAGAACTTACACTTGAGCTTGCATTGCAAAAAAAATATTCTAAAGTAGTTAATAATAAAATTAATGTAATTCGAGCCATTGGTGTCTGATGCTGACCACAGCAGGGTTTCGTGGAGGAAACCTCTATTCTTTAATCATCATAAAATAAAAAATATACTTTTCAAGAATGATATGTGCATTATAAGGTCTGGCCTGGTACATTCTGGACTGGCAAATCCTGAACTTGATTCATCAGTAAGTCCATGATTGACACTACAGCCTCACAGCTAGATCTAGAATCTAGCTTGAGTTTCGTGAGTCAATGATGTAGATCAAAATTCTTGACTACACCTATGTTAAGACATTAAATTATTTATATGGCATTGTGTGGATTTAATTTGACAGTGAATTAAATACTAGCCCTAGCGCCTTCCCCCTTCCTCCCCCCCCCCCCCCCCCCCGCAAAGATCTAAATCAAGATGTAGGTTCGAGTTTTCATCCGAATCACTTTCTTGCAAATTAAAATAAAATAATAATAATCGCCAAGATCTAATGGTCGTATTAGAAGTCTGTTTATTAAATCAAGTCGAGTACTGAATTTTTATCTATTTTGCCTCCTCGCACTGAACAAATTCTTGCAACAAATTCGTCTTGAAGCTTGCTCTTGAGTTACTTAAAATTCGTCTAATGGAACTGGTCGATTTCTGGAATTTTTTGTCAAAAAAAAATAATAATAATAAATTACAACGCTCTGATATAACATAGACATCCAGATAGATCTGGGCAATGTCACAGATCTAGATCTAGATTTAAACTGAAGTGCAGAGTTTATGCCTCAAGATAACGTACGTAATCTTGTGATGGATTTGATAACTGAATGGAATAATATTTTCAAGGTGTATTTCCTCTTTAATTACCCTTAACTGTGGAAAGTCAAGCCAGTTTAGCTGAGTGCATCCACAGCTACCGATACTGGTTGAGGAAGCTGATGCCATGACGATGATGGTGGTACAACAGGTTCGATGGAAAAATCTCGTGGAGGGAATTGCCGTCTTTTGGGCCTGCGAGACTGGACAGAAATCGGGCTAATGACCTGGAGCGGTTTGCCGACTTTTGTGTGAACCGCGTCCATAAAAAAAAACGAAGTGTTTATCCGTCGATACTGACGGATAAAATTTCCCCTAAGATTTTTTTTATCCGTCAACATAAATTCTGTATTTGCGAGTCATCTCCCCTGATTCGAACCTTTCTCCGTTTTCCTCCCTTGTTCATCCCGATGCGATCAACGTTCGTATTGGGCGAGAGTTGAAAACTATATTATTGAAATTGGAGAGATTTGGAAATTTATTGATTAAATGGATACATACGAAGGTTCAGGTCTAATCCGTTGAATTTGATATGGGTTTCTTGGTTCGGTTATGCTTATTTAGTAAGACTTTCCTCAGGTACCTCGGTAGCGTAATGGTTAGCATCTCTGCCTGTAGGAGGTCGTGGTTCGATCCACAGCACGGAATTTTTTATTTTTTTTTCATAAGTCTTTTTAATTATTAGGCATCAATCTTTTTTTTTTTTTTTAACCCAAGAACAATAACGGAAGAAATCCAGTTTGTTTTTTTTGTTTTTTGTATCTACACCTGTCAATCGGGGGGACAGGTTCGATTCTCAGCAGGGTAGTTTTTTTTTTTCCCCCTTCTTTTCTTATAAAAGTCTTTTCTATCTATAATCAATCTGTTTGGTAATTTTAAAAAAATCCAGTTTCCTTGTTTGTTTGTTGTTTTTTTTTGGTCATTATTCAACCCGAGCTTTACCCGCCGATACTGTTGGCGGCCCAAGATCTGCCGATAGTGTTGCCGGATAAACCCAAGTATCCGTCGATAATGTTGACGGATAAAGCTGGACAGTATCCGTCGATAATGTTGACGGATAAGGGCAGCCTTTTTTTTTTTGGCATTATCGACGGATACCGTCCAGTTTTATCCGTCAACATTATCGACGGATACTTGGGCGTGAAAAGGCCAGTGATGGAGCCAGGCGTCTTCTATTCTTAACACGAGAGTGACACTATAGTGGATTGGAGTCTTTGGTTGGGGGGGGGGGGGGAGGGGGGAGTTAAAGAAGGATGGCTGTTGCTGGCAATTATCAGTCCAGTTAGGCCTTTTGTTTCTTGAATATATTGTTTTTATAAATTGTAGCAGGCAGCAAGGGGTAGAGAAGATGAATGGCCATGCGTTCTGATTTTAAAAAAAAAAAAATGTTTTTCAAAGCTTGTATGCATGATTCTTCTATAGATCCTATATTTTGAATTAGCCGTCAGGCCTACAATAAACTTGAACTAAATATCATTTATTGAGAACTGACAGGGTGCATCCAAGAACCATGATGATATGGTGCGTAAAATGGGGAGAAAACAAAAATAACGTACGATATATGAATGATACAGGCCAGTCGATCATTTCTTAATATGGTTTTTCGTTGGTTTAGTTCATACCTTAGCAGGATTGGAAATATGAAATGGCCTAAGTTCAAACATGATGACATTCGGGTTGCTGAAACCTTTATAAATGTTGCGTAAGATTATAGGCTACTCTGTTGATGATTGAATAGAAAAGCTATGTGGGCTAAGCGGATTGATGACCTGCAATGGCGGTAATGTATGAGTTGTGCATATTTGTGCAGCCTCAGTGACTTCCAGCAACGCAAAAACCCGAGGGGCGTGGAAAGAAGACTGAGAGATCAAATAACGGAGGAAAAAACAACAAGTGTGTGTATGGTGAGGGGGGGGGGGGTAAGAAGCCTGCCGTGACCGAGCAGCAAGACAAACAAAAAGGGAAAATGGGCGTGTCTCCACGGGAGGCTACTCTCATTTAACGATATTGCATCACCGACGCTCTCTCAATGACGGAAAGCTCAGTCAGTTGTAATTTACAAACATGGCAGCCTCACAACGCGACACGTCCACGATCTGCTTGTTTGATGTCGACGGAACATTGACTCCGTCCCGACAAGTAAGTGATTTCTTAAATTTGTGAACCTTAGAATGAGATTTTCATCGGAAATTCTATGCGTCACCACTTCCGAAGGAATCTTTCATTCACTGAAACTTGTCCACACATAATCTAATAGAGTCAAAACGACAAAAGCAAACCTAAGTCAGAGTACAGACGATGTCTGATGAAATCGAGAGCAGATGGAACCCCACAGGTTATTCATCTTACTTAGATCTAGATGCACGGCCAGTGTTTAATGCATCTGAGAAAAAGTCACGTTTTCAGGCTGTAGTGAAAGCGGATCTGGTGCTGTATAACTCATTAAGTGTAGGCCTATACAATATTTTTGTTCATGTGTTTGAGGTCTCTAGTCAGTCTAGATCTAGGCCTACTTTGAAATTCCAGATCTAGAAGCCTAAGCCTGCTTGTATGACTTAGGTTCACTGTTTAACGTGACTACATTACCTACAGGTTTATTATTAAATAGACATTGCCATTAATTACCAATTTCGGCCTCATTCCTTGATAGGGTAGGACCCCTCCCTGCTCTCTATGTTCTCAGTAAATGATGATCTGTTGGGTTAAGATCAGCTGGACAGGTCTAATTAACCCATACCCCGCGCGCTATAGGTAAAGCCCGCTGCACGGTCAGTGACCTTACTCACGGAGAATCTTATCTGGGGTCACTGACCCGTGCCGCTATGCGATGACCACAAACGCTGTCCACGCGGTTCGGTTTTTATTGATCGGTATGAAAACATTCGCTGCTATGCCTTATCACGCTTGATAATGAATTAACCAGCAAAACCTTAGTCTGTCAATCTCTAACCAATGATCTGACTTATGATTCCAAACTGACAGCTGTAGTTTTTGTGAGAACGAAGCATAATAACTAGCCACGCCCTCCCAAGCCCTACACAAATGGTTTCATCCAGATTGACACATACTAATAAACCAATGTGGGCATTTGGGGCAAAGATTATTTCAGAGCTTGGTTCTGATTGGTTCTTAGATACAGACAACTCCAGATGGTAGTCAGCTTGTGAGAAAATGAGATGATATTGCAAATTTGTGGAGCAACAGTTCGCATGTCGATGTTACATCTTTTGAAAGTGTAGGGAGAGCCTTTGAAAGCTTCCTCTTTGTGATTCCGACCAGTGGTTCACTGGTTAACATGTCCATGTCACAATGCATTTGATTTAGAAGAGATACAGTGAACAATAACACAGTGGTTACGTCTCAAAAAGGTCAGTGACCTGATGCGTGAAAATACGGCTTGCGCGTGGCGCGGTCAGCTTGACCTGGGCGACTTTTGCCGCCCGTGCGGCGTGAGCGCTTGTGAGTAAATACAGACAATTGCCGCCCCTCGCAGGGTGAGGGTTAAGCAGTATTATTTGCATGAATGAGATGTGAGTAATCTCTTGCACCTTGGCAAGCTGAAACAGAAGGTCACTACATTGTTTGCAGAAAATCAATTAATTTGCACATCTTGAGCCTCCACATAGCAAAATGTCTTTCCACTCTGAGGTATTGATTTGTTGCAGCTGTCGAAGCATTGATGGGAGACCGTAACAGATTGTCACATGGTGACATCTGACACTGATCTTCAAAGTAGAGCCAAAGTTCTTTACTTCTTTTATTTTGGCCATATCAAGCTTGATCTTATTATGTTTACACTTTCTGTGAGAAGTGCAACTTTTTTGGATGGTCATTTTTTTTTTTCTATGTTTGTTTTGTTTGGCTTTATTTGTATAACCATATGTGAGTGTGCATGAGAAAACCCACAATAAGTCGCAAACATGACATTTTGAGTTCTGTACAGATAATAAAAGACAAGACATTTCTGATAAATTAAAGTCAGTGACCCCCCTAAAACAAGATTTTGAGAAAACGGCATTTAATCATAAAAGTGGCAATAGCTAATTGATCCATTAATATTGGAGTGATTGCTGTTAGGAGACCGTAGTCTAATAACTAAGCCGTTATAGAGATCATACTGAGTAGTGTTCACTGCTCGTCTACAGTTTACCTGTTTTGCCCAATTTTGAGTTTACCCTGTAACATGCCACGGTCCCATAAACAACAGCCAAGTCGGAAGTTTTTGGATCTTGTTAGGAGACCGTAGTCTAATTACAAAGCCTTTATACTATAGAGATCATAGTGAGTAGTGTTCACTGCTCGTCTACAGTTTACCCTGTAACATGCCACGGTCCCCTAAACAACAGCCAAGTTGGAAGTTTGTGTCGGATCCATATTTTCATTTCAAAGCCCTTTTTCACAAAATCAGCTCTGTCGACATATTGTGGGTTTTCTCATGCACACTCACGTATCAGAGTGTTAACAGATTTTCATATGTATGTAATTTCTGTTCTACACCAGGAAAGGCTTGAAATGATTTGCTAGTATAATTTGTGTCACTCTTCATTTGGTATTTTTCAACAGGGCATTCATCCCCATGTAGAGAAATATCTATATGAGCTGGAAAAAAAAGTCCTTGTTGGATTAGTGGGTGGGTCAGACTTTGTCAAGATTGCAGAGCAGATGGGCGGACACGAAGATTGTAAGCAAAATATTTATAAATTGCGCATTTTGTAATCCAAAGTCTTAGTTCGTTTTCTTTATGTTGTCAATTGCTTTTGTGGACATAAATATTCAGGGAGCGCAAGTAAAACCTATGAGCCTTCACTGATTGAACTAGTTGGCCCCCTGACTCGAGGAACATCAAGATATGATCTTTAAAGTTGAGTTTTGATCACCATTGTGTAAATTGAGGAGCAGAATGAAATGTCCTGTTATACTTTTTAATTCTACTCAAAGAAAATCCGTCCTTTTTCTTTCCGGCACAAAATGTCCGAACACTTTCTTATGTTCAAATCAGTTGTGGCTCTTAAAATCAACAAAAGTATTAAAAATGAAGTGAACATCAAGGCCTTTAGACATAATATGCATGCACAACTTTATCTCTTTCTATGCATAATGTGATATTTTGTAGAATTTAGGGATCAGGCGTTAAAAAGCCTGTCGTGGTTACATGGAAGGCCTTGCTTCCTTTATAATATGATGTCAGTCTTCATACAAACTGACTCTTCTTGTGCAAGGAAGAAGAGTTCTAATACTTTAACATTGATTATCATAACCAGGACTTTTAATCCCATGGTTCTTCTTCTGAAGCTGACCGTACACATGCATGTTTGTTTTAGTGGAATACATACATGTATTTGTTGGTCATCCAGCTGAGAGTATTTCACTTAATATTTTCAGCCTGCTTTGCTTCACTTTTCTTTGTCATTAACTCGTTCCCTGCGTTAACTTTTGTGGGTGTGGATGGGAACTCTGAACACTGTTCAGTCTGAAATTTAGACGTAGTTCAAAGATGTTTTTTCTTTCACTCAATATATAATATACAAGTCATAATACATTAAACATTAAAGTAAAGGAAAATCAATGAACCAGGATGGGATTCAGTATTTTGAGAAGTTGGTTTAGATATTAATATTGGAAAATCCGTGTCCACGGTGTAGTGAAGCAGAAATCCGCAAGCCAAATATTTGGCTTACAGTAGCAATTGAATTAATGTAATTCTTTCTATGTTTATTTGATTATGGTTTTGGTAAAAATGCAGATGTTCAGTACAGATGTGACAACCACACCGTGTACTTATGGAAGGAAAATGTGCTTTATATTGCAACTTTCCTCATCTTTTGCCTGGATGAACTTTAAGTCTTTGTCTGTGATTTTCAGGTACCAGTTGTTTAAATAGTTCATATTGTCCTTGTTTCAGTACTCACACGCTTTGACTATATGTTTTCGGAGAATGGACTTGTTGCTTACAAAGGGACCACACAGATTGGGCAGCAGGTGAGCTCATCAGCAAAATTTCGGCAAATTATTAATAAAAAAAACCAACAACAAAAAACCCCAAGCATTCTCATAGCCTGTTGTTAATGAATTGTAGCGTGGTTGATTTTGCAGCACTTATTCTTGTGTGTGGCAACAATACTCAGGATTATTTCACAATCCATGCTCATGAAATGGCAGGGTGTTTTTGTGCACATAGCTCTTATCAACGTATTGAAATTTGGTTGTGGGTTAAAAGTTTGTCAGAAAAAGAAGTAAGATTAATCCCTTAATTTTCTGCAGCTCCTACAAGACATTGAATCCAATAGTTTTTCTCCAAGCTTTACGAAAAATGGAGAAACCTAGTTTTCTTAAATGTCTATGTTTCCCACAACAGGATCTGAAGAAATATATAGGAGAAGAAACTCTTCAAAAGCTGATCAACTTTGCTTTAAGATACATGTCAGAACTGACTTTACCATGCAAAAGGTAAGATGATTCTGTAATCTCCCCAGTTTTAATGAATTTTGATTTCTACAAATCTTCTGAGTTTCAGAGGGTTTGTAGAAGTCAGAGATGCAAATATATTTCATATTCACTCAAGTGCAACTTTCAAAGTAAGGGGTTATGGTATTTGGTATAAGTTCAATGAAACTGGCAGACTGGCTACAGTCCCTAGACATTGCATTCTTCAATGAGGGTAGCTGTGTGTTTAAGCACCAATGCGACAAGTGCATCAATCACTGTGATGACTACTTGGGGAAAAGTAGCAGAGTAGTACTGTACTGGTAACTTATGCACAGTGTTTCATTTGCAATGAACATCCAGCATTAGTAAATGTCTGTACTTTTCCTTTCAGACACCCCTGAGCCCCTCATACTATCAGATATGGTATTTTTGTATCATTCTAGCATGGTGGATCTTTGACCAACTTTCATCAACTTAAAGTTCTGTTTTATAATGTAACAGATTTGTTTGATAAGCTGAGCCACTGATTAAAATCATGCATTTGAAGCATAAAGTCAAAATTAAGAAAAGAAACTTTTTTGATTTCAGGGGAACATTTGTGGAGTTTAGGAGTTCAATGATCAACCTTTGTCCTGTTGGTCGCAGCTGTTCACAAGAGGAAAGAAATGAGTTTGCTAAATATGATGAGGTAATGCATTTGGTAACTTTGACATAAATTAAGTCAAAGGTTTTGTGATGTTTATTTCTTTTCATGCATCTTTCTTGCCAGATGCACCAAGTGTTATCGGAACTTTCTGTCAAAGTTAAAATTACTATGGTATTAATATGGTATTTGCCTGATCTTGTTAGAATTAAACATGAGAGCTACCTGGGGCAAGCTAAATGACAATTACTGAGCCTTGGTGTGTGATATTAAAACTTAGTTTTGCAGATAATATGTACACATTTGTATGCCATTTAGATGTAATAGTTTACTTTTGTCAGATATTTGTTAAGTAGACAGGATAGACAGACATTTTCCAAACTAATTTCTATAAAGTGGTGTATGGAAACTTTGTGAGCTGCATTTGGCAGACTAAACCACATAATAGAATGATTTGAAAGGAGATTATCTGTGATGTACTAGTTGAAATATAGATTATAGTCTATAAACCAACATCTGTGTACAACTCCCAAATCGTGATGGCTGAAATATTGAAGGCAATGTACATCGCAATATTTTACCTTAAATGTTCATTGTAAAATTGCTGATGTAAGGGACTTATGAAACCTTTGGCAACAGTAACGTTACTCACTTTTCATGTTTTCATGTTTTCCCACTAGGAGCATAAAATCCGACCCAAGTTTGTGGAGGCCCTGAAAAAAGCATTCCCTGACTCCGGCCTTGAGTTTGCCATCGGAGGACAGATTAGTATAGATGTGTTTCCATGTGGCTGGGACAAACGTTACTGTCTTCAGTTCCTGGAAAAGGATAACATCAAGACAATTCACTTCTTTGGTGATAAGACAGATAAGGTAGGTCTTATCTTGTTTCTGTCACAGTTTACATGAGCTGTCAACATCATATGAAAAGGAAAATGAGAATACAGAACGATATACTTATTTGAATGGGTAGACAGAAAGAAAGTGGAGATGTAAGGTAAAATACAGGTGTCTGAGTAAAACTTTTGATGACACATACGGAAAATGAGAAAGGGGAAAGAGGAACAATTATTGAGGTAAGAACATCGCATTCATTGACGCTGGTAGTCTTGGGGGGAGTCAGGGCATGGCTGCGTTGAAGGCTCTAGAGTCCCACTTTGGACCTGCAGAGTTGCAAGCAGACCGTGCATTGGAAATCTGTGTCGCTTTGGTCTATGACAATCTGTTGCACTGTTCTTGGGTGGCCTGAGCCTGGCTGTGACATGCAATTTCCAGAGACGATGATGCTTTTTTGTGAGAGCATTTTGTGATAATATGAAATTTGATTTTTACGAGGACGAGGATTATGATTGAACATCCCTTGGTTTGTGATTGGTGTGTAATATTGAAAATTTTGTTATTAGCAAATCTGTACTACTTAGAGATATCTTGTTAACACTCCCTTCCTGCGATATTCAAAATAGGTAGTCTTTTGAAGCTAATAGTTCAGATTGTGAACCTTGCCTATAATGGCTGTAACATTGATATTTCCACTTGTTACAAAAACCTGATATGACAGATTTGAATGATTATTTTTATTCATTTTCATCACATGCAGGGTGGCAATGACCATGAAATATTTGAAGATCCAAGGACTGTAGGACACAAAGTGACCAATCCAGACGACACAATTCGTCAATTGAAAGAAATGTTTTCCTCTTAACATAAATGTTGCATAGGATTTTCTGTGGGTTTCATCATTGTAGTAGGTGTTCTTTAAAGTTTAAAGATGCAATATGTTTGGTTTTTTTTATACAGTCTTATGACAAGGGTTTACTGTGACAATGTATTTGTTATTGGCATTTACTATACCTATTGTTATTCTTTAATTTTACTTAAATAGGATATGACATTATTTGATGCTGTTTTTGAATTTTTGTATCAAAATATATGTGTATTAGAAACGAAAACTGTGAAATCATTTAAAAAATATATTTTATATATATCAAAAGTTCCTCTTGCAATCAAAGATCTGCTGAATTTATTTCATTTTATGATTACAATTGTTATATGATTACCGAATGATGGAATTGTTTTATTTATGGGCTTGTTAATGAAGCACATTCAGATAGGATTTATATATTACAGTGGAACCTGCTTAGGCTGAAATTCAGGGGATCAGCAATTGCAGTTTGTAAGAGTATTTTGGATAAAAAGTAATTGTTTTAAAATCACCATTTTTAGTCTTTTAAATGGAAGCAGTATACGACATTTTTGGTAATTGTACTCTCCCCCCCCGATGCACTGTATCCAACAACGAAACTCCACTGTGTGTGTGTGGATGCACATTTATGTACTGCAGCAGTAACTGTGGGTGGAGATAAATCAGTTGTATCGAGTATTATGTATTTGAACTGCTGGACAAGTACTGCTAGTGATTGCAACCCCATTAAGTAGGCCTATTTAGTTGAGCATGAAATAAACAAGCTGGAATTGTTTTATTTCACAACAAAGACATTGAACTTTTGAGACAGCACTTTTGCTTGTCTGAGTAAGTGAAATAGAATCTTTCGGTTAAAGGGAGTTGTATGTTTTCTTTTACCTGTAAAGAGGCATAAACTTTTACAAAGGATTGTTGCAGGAAAAAGGAAATTTCTTATTAGCTGCTTTCGGTTTAAGTGGGTTCCACTGTACATGATTATGTGTTAGATATAGTGAGAAATGATGTTACTCTATCCGTAAAAACTTACACTGAATGATTTACAACAGCTTACAGATTGAGCTTTGACTGATAAAGCAGATAGAAAGTATACATGTAATGTATTGTTAGTGGTATGAAAGTGTGAGGATAATTCATTTGTAAATCAAGTACAAGTTTAATTACTTACATTTCATATGTGGTCAGTGCAGTTCCCTAACTGGGTAACTTCATGTTTTGTGGACAAATCTTTCTTGTTTCAAAATGAATGTACAATATGTATTACATGTCCAAACAAAGAATTCGGCCACTGTGGCCAAGGGAAATTGCTCTGAATTATATGTTAAAAAATGACCTAATTCTTTTCAGTGAAGGAAATAAATAGTTTTTTTGCTCTCCTGTAAAAGCACGTAGATGGTTAGAGAATTACACTGATGATATAGTATTCGTATGTTGACGTTTTTGCGACATCAGAGATTAACAAAAGTGACCAAAACATCGAAACAGTCTCCTGTAAAGTAAGAAAATTCGTGATACGCCAGCACATGAGGCATTATTTGGAACTGATATCAAATTCAGTACATTTTCAATTCCACTTGATTTACACCGAAACTGGGCACTTTGTGGAGATAAATGAATTATTTAAGGCTAGACATGAAAGTACATTATGTCTTTCTGGCAGGGAATCCATTAGCAACATTGTGTAAGTGTGAGAAAGAATCAAGTTAGGTGGAGGTTGTTGATCACTTCAGCTGTAGGTGCAGAATGCGGGAAAGGAGAAGCGTGGCTGTTGTGATGCAGTTAAACCCAAAACTCAAACTGTGTGAGGGCAGGACCTATTTGGCCGCTATAATGCTGAAATCATATCTCAGTTTTTCAGAGGTGCTTTGATGGACAATATTTGTTGCAAGCTGAGAAGTTGTCCAGATGTGCTCAGGAACAAGAAGTCAAATGTCATATTGTCTCTGTCTGATATCAATTATTATTATATTATCTAAATGCAAAATCTGATTTGGAAAAAAATCTTGGTTCAGATTGCAGCAAAAAGATATCTACATCTCCTTTATAATTTACCAGTGGTCTGGAAAGGGAGATATGAAAATTTGTGAATTTATCAGATTTAACAGGTATTTTTGTGATACAAAGTTTAATGAGAAGTGAAAAGCCTTGCCTTAGAATGGTCAATGTCACCATGCCACAGGTTTTTCATAGCCAGCAGAAATTAGGAACTTTTTGTTTATTTACAGATCATGGGCCACTAACTATAATAAATATTGTCTTTGCATTCCAGTTAACAGTTTGTTAGCTGTTGTTATGGATTTGTCTTATTGTTGTTATTTGATAGTTCTTCCCAATAACACAACACAGCTGAATCAAGGTGGCTCAGTGTACTGTTATGCATGTTATAAAGCCTTGCATCATGTTTGGTATTCACTGTTCAATCACTTTAATGTATGTGGGATACAATTGACTTCATATGAAAAGGGGAAATTGTACATTAAACTTGTGTTGTATAATATATATACTTCTGTGTTGCATCAGTTGGGTTTTGAAGGATGTCAGTTATGCATCGATAAATGTTTGAGCATGCAAGAATGAGGATGGATAATCTGGAACTGAATTTGGACTGTCTATCCCAAGATCGTTAGTCCTTAAAATTTAATTTTGATCAGATCTCATCCATGCTGAACAAGTTTTTTTCAAGCTTCTAATGGCAGGAATGCTTCTTGACAGTTCCAGTGAAAAATTGATTTTTGTGTTATAATTATGTTTGGAAAGTTACTTGTCTCGTGCATTGTTTGCTCTCACAGGCAAATTGGGAATACCTACTAAAGTCTGGATAGTTTTTAGCTTAATAACTCATTTTCTTTTTGTGAAAGAACATTATGTTTATAAAAAAAAAGCTAAGACTTGCAAGTAGATATCGCATTAATCTTTATTATATTCTAAATGCTACAATGGTATCATGAAGTTGAGAACATTTCATAAGAATCAAATCACCTTACAATCACACACAGTGTACTTAATGTAATTTATAGTGCAGAATGAAAAGTTATGCCTTTCACATCCTCAGCTGTTACAGCAGACACTATTCCTAACTTACAGACAAGCTGGTAGAATATCAGTATGTGTTCCAATGAAAATTTGTGTTCTCAAGGACTTGACAATGCATATATACATGTACAAAGTAAGAATTATGTAAAGATGGTGTCTCACACTAGAGACCCTCCAACCTAGAGATTGCCAGGGACAAATTTACCAGTGCAAGCGAATGTGGTGCTACTTTCAAAAGAAAATAAATTCAGAGTTTTGGGCTGAAAGCATGTTATTTGTGACCTTTAACCATAATTGTCAATTTTGTACTAGAGAGTCACTAAAGGCATTTTAAACAATATGCTACTAGTGTTATATGTAATTCATAAACTGTATACTAAAGACTTGGAATTTTAAATATTGGGGCTAAAGTGAAAAAAAAAATTCAATAAACTAATCAATCCCTGACCTTCATAAAAAAGCTAGCTGAAACAAGTTGGAGGTTCAATCATTTAGATGCAGCTTTGATGGAGGTATCTGATCTGCTATCGCACATTCTACTCTGGTGAAGGGACTGTTGTTATCTTGTCTGACAACAGCAACTTATGAAAAATGAGCAAGAATGATGCAGATGGGAACGACACATTAGACACAAGTACATGTATGCACTAATACAATGGTATATATACTTTCAACAGTCTAAACAATATGTGCAAATACATGCGCATTTCACTCTACAGTCTTTAAGTACAAATATTGGTTCACTGCAATCTAATCTACCTATCAGTGTCACTGAATTCTGTTCCTTAATTTTCCGAGTGAAAATATGATGCCTGATACCACTGCGACTAACAGTAAGTCTGACTCTGGTGCTATATGTATTCATGAATATCAAGAAAATGCTTTGCCTGTCGATTTCATTAATTATCTATCATCTTTTAAATCATGTATATTATTCTGAAAAAATCATTTGGTAACAGTAATACATGTAAAAAGAATAAATTAAAATATTTAAAAAAAAAAAAAAAAAAGGAAACCTCGGGGTAAGGGTCTTTGTTTCTTGGAGCCTCAACATATGGCTGTTAGCCCCCAAAAGGAAATGGAGTCTTGATTTCACCACTTTAATAATAATCTTAGCATATTTTTTTTTCTTATTTTCATGAAGGAAAATAACAACTAAGGATTAAACTGGGCTTTGAAAACTTGGAAAACCCCGGAAATTTCATAAATTTTCCAATTTTGTAAATCAATGACATTTTGAAAGTGCTCTATTCCCTAATTCTCTAAATCAACTTTATTGAAGACAGTTTAATTAGTTTGACAAGATATTTTAGGACTTCTATTCAATTCACATAGCTGCATCAATAACTCCCACTCTAGAAGAAAATCAAGGTGCAAAAGTAGTGACTCACTACTGAGCATGAAGACACTGCCTGAACCACAGACACAATGAGCAAATGTTCAAGCATATAGAGCACATTGATCACAGTGGTCAATGCCCTATCTGTGCAGACTGAAAAATGTAGGTAACCTTTAGTCACCTGTCGGCTTCATCGTCATCGATGTTAGCTGCTACAGTGGATGTCACGACAAAATCTCCTCCACCCAATCCTGTCCTTAGCTTTCCTAGTTAGTTCACTTATTTCCAGCTGGCTGACTTTCTTGATGTTATCGTGATATGTAATGGGTGGTCTTCCTTGTTTTCTCTTTGTTTCTGTCTTTCCTTGAAGGATTGATATCATAAGGGCCGTGCTTTTGTTTCGGGCCGCGTGGCCGATGTATGCAAGTCTTCTTTTATTTATTTCAGGTGTTATTCTTCTGGTGGTGCCAAGCTGTTCTAAGATGCTTGTATTTGTTCTCCTTTCTGTCCAACTTATTCTGAGTAGCCTTCTGTAAAGCCACATTTCAGCTGCCTCCAATCTTGTTATGTCTGCCTTTTTGAGTGTCCAGGCTTCACAACCATATAGTAGGACTGGCCAGATCAAGCACTTAAGTATGTTCACTTTGAGGTCCGTTGGTGTGCCTCTATCCTTCCAAATGTTGTTTAGTTGAACCATTTTGTGTTTTGCCATTCCTATCCTTGTTTTTATGTCCTTTGAGCAGCTTCCATCTTGCGATTTATGTGATCCTAGGTATTTGAAATCAGTCACTTTTTCTAGTGCTGTTTTGTTTACTAGTATCTCCTGGTGTTCATGGTGCCCTGTTCCAGTATGCATGACTTTGGTTTTCTTAGCATTTAGGTGTAGGCCTGCTGTCTTGCCCGCTTCATCCACTCTGTGCAACACTCTTTTCATGCTGGTGATGTTATCTGACATAAGAGCTGTGTCATCAGCGTAGCGAAGGTTTGTGATGTTTCGGCCTCCGATCTTTATTCCCATATCTTCTATGTCTGCGTTTCTCATGATCTGCTCAGTATAAATATTGAAAAGATGAGGTGAAAGTATGCAACCCTGTCTGACTCCTTTCTCGATGTTGAAATATGGACAGTTCTCATTGTTCCATCTAATCGTTGCCTTTTGTTCGTGGTATAGTGCAGCGATGAGGGTTAACTTCAGGTGAGTGACTGGTGATACACATACTTGCGCAACACATATACACCGCAGAGTGGACAGAAACATGGAACTGTAACTCAACAGCAAGTGGCATGTGCCCACCTGGCTTAAATGAGGTCAAGGTAATACAGTACACAGCTGGACAAAGGCCTGAGAAGAAAAAAGGGTGGTCCATGACCCAGAGTGAACTTACAAGTACAACTATATTACACGTTAGCACAGTGTCATTGAATCAGCTGCCTTTTGATGTGATGAAGCTGAATAACATTAAGTCTGTTCTTGTGGTGATTCAATCACTAAATTGAGTTTGTTAGATTTTTGACACTATAAAAGCTGGGGTTTTTTTTGTTGTTTTTATCCTGTCATATTTCGATCCAATTGTGTCAATTACTTTAAACAATAAAAGTGAAAGTGTGATAAAAAGCTGTAATGCAAAGTACATGTAATTCACTGTGAATGTGGGCTGATCCTTGTAACATGTGACTGCAGAGCTGGAAAAAGTTTTGAAGAGTACATGCAGATAATAGCACTAAATAACCCCCCAATTTATTTCTGTCGACATTGACACTTTATTCATTCCAGGCAACCATATACATTGACAGATTAACCAGAGAACACTAGGAAATTTTACAAGAAAAGGGAAAACAGGACGTTTATTTGGCAAACATTTGATACAATCTCTCCATTATATAACAAATATTCACCAGAAAACTATTGGGGATGACAGGGTATAGAAGTAGCTACTGCAAATGGACACAGAATTTTTGTATGATGACTGCAGGTCATTGGGTAAAATGTATTAAATGTACATGAATTATTCCTACTTGGCTACTCTTTTATTGCCATCCAGGAGTGAGGAAGTTATAAACAATCAAATGTGTTGTAGAAAGGCTTGGCCTAAAGGTCTGACTATCTATTCGGTGTCAGAAGGCAGAAAATAGTTGCAAAAAAGCTTTGCATTCAAGGTTTGTTTTAAAATATTTAGTATATTAACTCAAAAAACTATCTGAGGGATTCAGATCAGGTGCCACGGGATACATGTATTATTCCAATATAAATGTGACTCACAATAAATCACTCATACTCACTGTGTTTGAAATTCATATTATAATTGTTTTTCATCTGCGAGTTATTAAAATGATATTGCTGCTGTTTACTTTAAGCTGCTTATTGTTCACAAATTAAGACACTTAAAAATGGAATAAAATTCTTGCATCCTGTCTACAACCATTAGGAATAAATGTTTGGAAGCTGATCTTCAGATGTTTTTTCTAGGGCATAAGGGAGTCGCTGGGAGTACTCACATGCCCACGGAGTGAAGTTTGTGAACTGTGATGACAAAGGCACAAAATAATGCAGGTAACATAATTATGTGTACGGTTGAATACTTTCTGCGAAAATGCCATTAATTTATTCCAATCCTACAGAGACATACACCATATCAGACATGTGAGACATTGTGGAAAAAAAACTGATTTAACCCAAAGAAAAGGATGGCAGAATGCCTAATTTGGCTAGAAAATGAAGAGAATCTGTTGCAGTGCAATGAATGAAGATCATACTTTGTAGAGCTGCATAGAGTTTTCACAGTATTTCGCACAAACACATTCTCATCAATGCACTCACTTTCACAGTATTACATATAACAACTTCTGTAAAGGGACATGAAATAAAATGTAAACACCCATACATTTGATGAACAACTTCAGTTCAAATAATAAGAATGACATCAAACATTTGATCCATATTGATAAGAGAGAGTTGTAAAACTTATGCTGGGAACTCTGAGACAATCACAAAACCTACAAATGTCTGGTCTTCACCTGAAATGTAGCTTGCAATGGACCAATGAAATCATGGGTGTGTATAGGTTTATACTCAACAAGGAAAATTTTCAAATATGAGAATGAGATCTGCCTTTTTTATGCATGTCACATTTTAAGTCTAACATTCCCAGCCTTTTCTGTCTGTGTTTTGTAAAAAGTTACTTCTCTCAGAGAATTCATTTTATTGTTTGATTATTTTCTCTGTTCCATTTTTCTTTTTTTCTGTTGTTTTTTTCTCTTTTTTTCCTTGATAAAGGCGATAGCCGAAATATCGAACATTTTCTGTCTTCGTTTTTAGTTTGCATTGTATTGTTTGGGTATTATTTCTTACGCGAGGCTTTGCTACATACAACTTTTTCTATTTGCCCAATTTTGACGTCTTTCAGAGCCAGTTTTCAGTAGTTTGGTGACCCATTCTTGTGCAGTATTAATCATCATCTATATCATATAGAATAATGTGAATGCAAATGTTGAGGAAAGTATATATTTTTGTAAGTCTTGGCATATGCTAGGCTATTGTGTTTGTCACTATTGGATACAAATATTTTCAAAATCTCGGTTTAATGTCATATTCTACCTGATGAGCAGCAGTTTTGTTTTAGAACATTTACACAAATGGGTTAACTGTCCTTTCATTGAGTGAATACCTATATCATTCAGTGATGTAAGGCATGTGATCATAAGACCAAGACAGCTGTTCGGTTATTCCATCTTGACAAATTTCCTGACGATTCTACTGATCCAGAGTAACATTCAGGATATGTGATGTCAATGTTGTATGTACTGATGAAGCCACACTGAGATCATAAATAGTGAGTTTCATTTATGATACAATGTTTTCAAATATAGGCCATTCATACCAAGTCCTACCTCAAGGGAGAGCAACTTTCATAAAAAAAATTTCCCAATACTGATACATGTACTGCTAAAGATGTATATTATCTTTTTTCATATTTAGACTGACCCATTTTACCTGACTATTTGACACATACATATAACATGCTACGCCGTTGAGCAAACTTTTCCTAAACTATGGCAGAATAGAACCTCAGCCAGAATATGGACAACCGTATTATTTTCCACAAAATAATGCAAACATACAGAACAGTGGCCATAAATTGTTTAATTGCTCACACGCTGTAAAGGAGGTCAAGTCCTGCCATTTACTGCCTCTTCTTTTAGTATGCAGTCTGATGAAGCTAATCAATGAAAAGCATGTAGCCTACCCAGTACACCTTTCAGCTTAGTTTTGCCAAATCACTTTGACTTTGTTACAGCTGCACATCAAAGTTTTTTTTCAATATGGAGACAAATCTGTGTTCTTCGATTTCCTGCCCAGAACTAATTTAATCTTTATCATACAAAGATACAAACATAAAAAGTTACAAATCTAAGATTATAAAAAACACACACATAAATGTTTCAGACTGTTGCAATCATCTTACTGCTTTTGTTTCATCCACAAAACTTTTCATCTTCCGATCCTGTACAGTTTTTAATAAATCATTGACAGTTTTTACTCCACGAAGTCATTACAACTGATAACTGCAAATAATTAAATTTATATAAACACAAGTACAGACAGGAGATACAATATATACCGTGAATTTATAAGATAAAAAAAATTCCAGTAAGAGATTAAAAAAAAAAGTCATTTCTTTAAAATTGCTGTCTAAATGTGAAGCGAATGTAATGTGATAACCCAATCAATTACAAATTACATGGCAATCTGGCATGTGTGCACTTGGTTAAGAAGAGCTTATTTTGCTCTTCCCTGGCACCAGTTTATACTACATTACATCATTTACAACACCAAAACCCCAAATTTACAAACATCACTACAAAAATAGTGATAACATGTAACTTGTCCTGTGTTCCATCTGTATATCATGTTTTTACTGTCTGAAGACACCAGCAAATAACGTTTAACGCTGAGTTTTGTATTTTCTTTTTAAAAAAGCACCAAAGACAAAATGTGAACTTGAGAAATCAAGAGAGACATGTTCTCTAAATAAAATGATCAGCACAAAGGTTGTGTTTCAGTCATGAAGCAGGTAAAATAAATGTAAAAGAATGGCACATTTCAGGGAATGAAGAAAATATCCAAATTTCATCCCAGCTTTGGTTCCTGAGCTTTTCATCAGCTCTGATAGTCTCGGCATTAACATTTCACTACCAATACAGCACCAGACTCTAAAGATAGTTGTTTATCTAAAACAGTGTATGGAATGCAAGTTCTCGTACTCTGAAACAATGCTGGCATCTCAAACTTCCCACAATGTTGAGACAGGTGGCAATTTCAATGTCATAGCTAAGTTGCCAGTTAGCAAAAAATGCCGTTTTTCATTATGCAGAAATAAACCAGTTCTATAAACTGTGACCATGCCCATCTCTGAATATGAAGGATAAGATGTACAGACCAATTTCTACAAGTAACTCAGGGATGTAAGTGACCTCTCAGTAAAAAGTAGCAAAGTTCTGAACAGAAACTACTCCTCCATGTAAGTGTTGCAAAACACTGCTTCATTGAAGCAGATCAACATACATCGGAAGAAAGACACATGTACATAGTTGAAATACTAAGGTAAAAAAACTGGAAAAAGCAGTGAAAACCGGTAAACTGTCTGGCTTGAATACTCCACAAAAGGTTTTGTTGCAAATGTTGAATATTTAAAATATCAAACAAATCTCACAGTATTTTTTTTCATGGAAATTCAGTAATGTTGTCTTAGGAAACAAATTCATACCTTCTCCTCCTCCCTGTGAGACAGAATAACCTAGGCCACTGGGAGTTTCTGTATTAGAACAAATGTCCCTTTACTGCCACAGTAAAGATGACCAGATAGAAAAGGGCACTATATTTGCTTCTCTCTTTCTAATGTACACATATCTAAAATGTAGTGACACTATTGCTGCAGAAGAATACTAAAGTTGAATACTGCTGAGACAGGTACCAACCAATATGGAGACACAAAACTTAGCATAAGTGTTTACCAAGACTTAAATAGATCATGCCGCCCCTTTTCCAACTCACTCTCAAGATGTTTGTCTAGGTTTTAGAAAAAGTGTAGCTTGATGCCTCACAATAATTTGTGCACTACAACATACTGTGTAACTCCTATGAGATCTAATGCAGAACTTCATATGCCAAACAGTAATACATATATCTCAACGTTGAACTGGATGAATATTCCCCACACATGAAGACTGCAATTGCGGAACAGTTTATTTATAAATTTATTTGCATGTGAGACACAACTAACTAATGCCATCACCCACCAGAGGGTCAAGCCTTGGTTAAAGATGCCAAGTCAGATTTCCTTTTGAAGTTGGGACCACATGTGATGCCTCATGTAAAACTTCAATTTATCAGAGCACTTCAAATTTATAAACTGTGAATCACATTTTATGAACCTGTTGTAAATCATCAATCAGTTGCTGAGGAGAACACATTCACAACATAATTGATTAACCTCTATGAAAAAGAAAAGGCACTGTTATTGAACGAAATGATTATGCCTGGAATAGACAAACCTATTTGCCAGAACATTCTTGCAATAGTACAGACAAAGAACCCAAAACAATAACAATCCCTGTTGATCAAATCTTTGGCTACAGTTAACAGGATAAGAGATTCATGGGGTTAAACCTTACATTAACACAGCAGAATTGCCACTGCTCTAGCAGAATATAAACACCAGAATATAAATTCTGACCTTTGACTTGTGATAACAACAATATCCAAATGGCAAAAGGGCATTTTAGGAACTCTAGCTCCTCTCTGATTAGAGACCTAATGAATCTATACTAAAAAACTATTTGATCAGGAAAAAATGGGAAATTTTGTACGATCTTTATAACAAACGAAGCTCTGAATACTTCAAACCAAATCAATTCACACTTCACTGCATACACTTGTAATCAAATACTGCACCACCCAGGTTAACCAACATGCCTGGCTCCTAAGCAAAGATTGTAATAAACCCAAATTTCAAAAACAGACAGTGGGAATTATGAAAAGTCCAGCAAGATGTCTTTGACATTTTTTTGCAATTTTAAAAAAAATCAAGTTGCTGTCTGGCAACATACTGACAACTGTGCTACTCATAGGGTTGTCTCAGATGCATAATACCTGAAGAACTTACAAACACACCTAACTCCCTTTGTACAAATATCATTCATATCCTAACATCAACACCAATGCCAGATTACTCAAGTTCCCATATTAATGAGGTTATAAAACAAATCTTGTTTAACAAAAAAAAAAAACACAAAAGAAAAAAAAAAGTATATAATGATAATAAAATGTAGCTTGACTTTCTTCACCAGTCCCTTTACTATGAGCTGTACGGATCTAAATACAAGTTTGCATTTAAGCATCAAAGTTTTAATTGATCTATAAATAAATACACAGCACTGTGAAAAAAAACAAAAAAAAAAACATCATATTAAGGAAAAAGCAAATGATCAACAAATATATTGATGTTTTTAATAATTTGGAGTTCTGAGTATTCATGTCAAAATTAATCCAGCAAATTAAATAGATCTACATATGAAACTTAAAAAGGCTAATAAAGGCAAAAATCACCAGTAACTCGGAATCGTAGATGAGAAAAAAACAACAAAAACAAATAAGTAGGTGCAAGAAGAAAGGAAAAACCCCAAGCAGCAAGTGAAGAAAGAGGAACTAAAAATGGTATCTACATGTAATTCAATTTATACATTTCTTTGTTATACAAAAATGAACCTTAATCTCTACTGACATCTGAGGTGCCATATAAATGATGCAGTGCTGTCTCTCCTAAAGAAAATATAATTCCGAGTTTGAATGACTATTGGTCCTGAAATAATGAAACTGAAGTTCTTCTCCACAGAAATTTGAGGACTGGATGTAAATAATTCTCTTTTGATACCACATTACACCAATCAGTGCTTGAGAATACTATTTCCTTTACATTAGATTAACATGATAAGCCATCTAAAATAAGCAAACTATTTCCAAAACTATGTAAATACAAGAAAGAAGACTATAATTAAATGTGTGATGGCCAAAAACTGCATTACGGCTTTAACTTAAGATTTGTTTGATATACATAGACATGTACATAAAGGTACAGGTTTTCATATTGTGCAGAGACAAGAACAATTAAGTTTACGAAGCTATGGATACCCATAATATTTCAACAGTCGCATAGGACACACTTTCAAATCTCCACAGACAAACAGGTGGAAGAGGTAGAAACAGTACAATAATCCGCGAAAATAATACAAGTTTGAGTGAATTTAAAAGATAAGGAAATGGGAAAGAAAGGGCATATCTTCATATTGTGCTCTTTCAATATAAACCTTGAACAAAATGTCATGCAATTTCAACTGACAAATCAAAATTAATCATATAGTACAAAGTAACAAGCAGGCAAGAAAGCCAGTTTCAGTGGGAACAGGTAATTATACAATCTCTGAAAATTACATTATATCTTGGAGTTTGACAAGCCCAGGTCACATTTCATGAGAAGACTTCGAGAAGTCATTCTTGCAAGTCCCACTCTTACAGCGATTATGATATTGATTAAAAAAAATAATCGTGCTGAAATTTCTTTCATAAGGAAAACTGTTGCTTTAAATATGCTACGACAGTCTGCTCAAAATGCTATCACAGCATTACTGCAGTGAACTCTATCAGAAAGTTTCATACTGAAGTGTGCATTCTGCCAATACTTTTACATTACATTCAACAATATTTTTAAACAGTTCATGGTATTTATCTTCTGAAAACAAATTACCGTGAAGCTCTCATGGTATTTTTGAAGAGGCTCACAGTTGTGAGACTAAAGAAATAGAAGCATATCGTTTTCTCTGCTTCATGATCTGTTAACAATGCTTTCTAACCCAAGTACATGAGACCACATGGTGATTTGCTTATTCAATAAACGTTAAAACCAGTCATGGATAGTATATTTTGGTAAGGAGCTGCACTGAGCATCACTTTGGGGTCTGTTATGCACATGTACAAATAGTTTGCTCATTATTTATAAAAATAACAATAACACAGAATATTTGTGGCTCATATGACAGGAAAAACCATACACAACCTTCAAGAACAAAATCCATATCTAACCAAGAACATTACCATAAAATAAAACCATTTATCTCCGTTGAAAAAGTGCTATTATACAAACCTGACTCAAGATTTATCATCCATACCTGATGTTTGAAAAAGTAGTACATGTACTTATTAGCTGCCCTCTTCCCTCTAATGCAAATTCTCTTCTGAATTCTCTCTCATTAATGCAATGGCAGTCTGAGAGAAAATGTCCTTGGATCAATACTTTTCCTGATCAAGAACACAATGAGTTCAAATTGTTTCTATAATTGATATGAAACTCAGCACAGTTTAAGCTGATAAGGGATAGAAAGCTGAAGTGCACTGTCCACAAATTTCAAACCTGCCAGATTGGTTTCAGAAGTGAAAATGAATGAAAAAATACAGTTTGTTCAGTAATCAAATGGCTTCACACAAAAGGTAGACAAACACTTTGATTCTGAAGACAATTTACACCTTCTCAACAGCTACAATAAATGTACAATACCCTAATAAATGTGAACCTGGTGCCAAGCCCTCCCCACTTTTAATCTGTTTTCACAGTTAATGAGACTGGACTAGTCTTTTACAAAAAGTAATGACAAACCGTTTGGAAAAAGAAGTTACTGGCCGCTATCATTAAGTTAATGGCATAAAAAATTGTTAACCTTCTAACTTCCCAACTCATTTCATCTACGATGAATTTTTGATTTTTTGACAACAAATCCAGTTGAAATACGAACCATGGAAAGACAAAAATGTTGGGTTACATTTGATTAATGGTGTGCGTTAACTGGTCACAATTTCCATGAACCATATCCTAAAATAACAACAGAAGATTGACAATCTGTCAACAAGGTAGAACATAAAACTGTGTTGAATTTAAATGCCATCAATTCATTCTGTTTTTCGAGATCTCATGAAGCCAAAAAATTTACGTGCCGGAGTTATGATTATCTCAAGGACCAGCATGTTCCATTCATCATGAGACAGTCTCATATTCTGATGTAAGACAAACTGAAGACACATATAATGGTGTTCATGATCCCAGTTTGTACGAGCTGTATTAAGTCCGCAACATCCTCATTCATATTAGTAATAAAAGCAGCTTGGAATAGGTAACCAAATGCCTCAAATTCTTTCTCTATCAGGATAATCAAGATTTGAATTCTCACAATACTTTCAATTATAAATTTTATAGAAAACAGTATTATTAAGATGATGACTCCCACACAAAGAAACATAATCATACTATTCGTAAACACTGCACACAATTTCATACATGCATTGTTTATGTGTTGTTATTGTTTTTTTTTAATGATGACTATGAGTCTCACTGAGAAACTTGAATAAAGTAATGAATTACCAATTACGAGAAATGTCTGATGCTATACAGGTTGGTGAAAAGTCCCATAAGCAGGGTTACCTAGCAGCTGCACACACACAATGTCTTCATCACTGAATGGTCTTTCCAATCTGGCTGCAACACCCACAAATTTGAAGATGTAGCCACAGTTCTACTGTGGTGATAATTTCTCAGGAGAGATGGGCACAGGAGAATCCCATCTCTCATGCAATACGCCTGGCTTGAGGTGAGTGATGACCACATGTACCGCTTGCAGCTTTTCCATCTTTGGTGGGATATGCAATGTTTTATAGGTCACATTGTCTCCTTCCTTGGGCACCCATTCACCATCAATGCTGGAATAAATAACAAAAAATAATCAGAGACATAATAATATGTTAATTCATGAACATTTAAGAAAACATGCAACTTCTTTTGGTGTAAAAGAGCCTGAACAATAATGAAACCTCTCATCATTATAAATGTGTGTAATAAAGAAGAAAAATGTATGCCCAGTGCTGATGTGTTTGATTTTTGTTGTTTCAATATTCTATTGGTAAAGCATCTGAGACAGAAGGTTGAAGTCACTAATCATTGGCTGGTTGTTGGAACCTCACTGAAACTTGCCTTTGTTGATAGGGGACCGTACCATAGTATTTTACACAGAAAGCTGTTGTTAGGGGACCGTACCAGTGTTTTACTCAGAAAGCTGTTGTTGGGGGACCGTACCTTAGTATTTTACACAGAAAGCTATATTTTCTCCACTTGGCTTTGTAATTTGTCTATGTTCCCCTATCATCATTGCCTTTCTCACCCTGGATCAGGGTATAGGCCACCAACAAACACCTTCCATCCCTCTCTATCATGGGCCAGCCTCTTTACATTATTCCAAGTCTTTCCGCTTCGTTGCACATCATTTTCTCTGGCTCTTCTCCACGTTCCGCGCGGCCTTCCTCTTGATCTCTTGCCCTGGGGATTCCAGTCCAATACCTTCTTCGTGATGCTGTTTCCTGGCCTCCTGAGCGTGTGGCCGATCCATCTCCATCGCCTCCTACCAATTTCCTCTCTGACTGGGTTCTGTCTTGTTCTTTTCCATACAATTTCATTGCTGACCTTGTCTGTCCATCCGATCTTAAGTAGCTTCCTCAAACATCTGTTGATAAAAACTTGGATTCTCTTTATGCAGGCCTGGGACGCATTCCAAGTCTCACATCCATACAACAGGACTGACTTCACGTTCGAGTTGAATATCCTCAGCTTTGTTTTTAGAGATATATCCTTGGTTCTCCAAATCTTGCTTAAGGATGTGAAAGCTGCCTGTGCCTTTCCAATTCGTGCTTTGACTTCTGCCTCTGTTCCTCCCTTATTGTCAATGATACTACCAAGATAGCAGAAGGACTCTACATCTTCCAGTGGTTGATCTCCTACTGTGACTTGTTCGCTTAGGGGTGCAACAATTTTTAGGACCTTCGACTTCGCGGGATGTATCCTCAATCCAATTGATTCTGAAATTTTGTTTAGAGCTGTAGTCTTTGCTTGCATCTGGTCGTGTGTGTGCGACAATAGTGCCAAGTCATCTGCAAAATCTAGATCGTCCAGCTGTGTCCATGGGGTCCATTGTATGCCATTTCTTCCTCCACTGGTGGTTTCTTTCATAAGCCAATCAATCACCAGGATAAACAGAAATGGGGACAGCAAACAACCCTGCCTAACACCAGTCTTGATATCAAAGCTGTCAGTAAGCTCACCATCATGTACGACTCTGCAACTTGTCCCCTCGTACATGCTCTTGATAAGATTCACCATCTTCTCTGGGATTCCATAATGTCTCAATATTCTCCACAGTGTTTCTCTATCGATGCTATCAAAGGCCTTCTCGTAGTCAAGGAAGTTCACTATCAGTTGGGAGTTCCACTCTAGCGACTGCTCTACTATGATTCTCAGCGTGGCGATCTGGTCGGTGGTTGATCGATTACTCCTGAAACCAGCTTGCTCCTCGCGAAGTTTTTGGTCTGTTGCATTCTGTATTCGCTTGAGAATAATCCGATTGAAAACCTTTCCTGGGATGGAGAGAAGTGTGATTCCTCTGTAGTTACTACAATTGCTGAGGTCCCCTTTTTTTGGGAGCTTCACGAGGTGTCCTTCCTTCCAGTCCTTTGGAAACTTGCCTCCGATCCAAATCCTCGAGAATAGTGAGTGCAGACCCTCTGCAGCCCCAGCAGCATCTGCCTTCAGCGCCTCTGGTGGGATCTGGTCTGGTCCAGCTGCCTTGCCTCGATTTAACTGCTTTATGGCATCATTAATCTCTGCTTTAGTCGGAGGGTCGCAACTGATCGGTAAATCATTTCTTGCGGGTAGAATGTCGGGTGGGTTGCTTGGTGGAGGTCTGTTCAAGAGGCTGTTAAAATGTTCTATCCATCTTTTTGCCTGAGCTTCCTTTCCAAAAATAGCCTTCCTGTTGTAATCCTTGACAGGAACTTCAGGTTTTCCATATTTTCCAGCAAGAGTCTTTGTAGTCTGGTAGAGGATCCTCATGTGTCCTCCTGTTGCTGCCTTCTCTGCTTTCTCTGCTAACATTCCTATGAACTCCTCTTTGTCTTTTTTAATTGATTTTTTGACCTCTTTAGCTGATGCTCGGTACTCTTCCTGGTTACCAACTCTTGAGCTTCTTGTACGACTTGCATTTACCCGTTCTTTTAGGTCTCTTCTTATCCTTATCAAGTCCAGTGATTTTTGACTGATCCATTCCTTGTGTTCCACTTTCTTTTCCCCAATAACATCCTGACATGTCGATGTAAATACTCCTTTTACCTTAGCCCAGTGAGTCTCCAAATCTACTGTCTCTTCCAGGTCAACAAGGGGTTTGAATCTATTCCTCAGTGTCAGCTGGAACTCTTCCTTCTTGTCTCCATCCAGAAGGCTCACTTGAAACTTTCTCCTCTTTGTTCCTGCTCTGGTACCTTGTTTCTTGAGGCGGAGTTTGAGTCTTGCCAGCAGCATGTGATGGTCAGATCCAACATCTGCTCCTCTCTGTACTATGACATCCTCTAGTGAGCGTCTGAATCGTCGGGTGATGCAAAAGTGGTCAATCTGATTTTCAGTTACTCCATCCGGTGAAATCCAAGTGGCCTTATGGATCCTCTTGTGTGGGAATACTGAACCTCCAATCACATAGCTGTTAAATGCGCAGAAACTTGCAAACCGCTCTCCATTCTCATTCATTTGTCCTAAACCATTGCACCCCATAATGTCCTCATACCCTGTATTGTCCTGTCCTATCTTGGCATTGGCGTCTCCCATTATAATGTTCACATCTTTTCTTGGCAATGTGTCAACTATTTCCTGAAGCTGGTTGTAGAAGTCGTCCTTGTCCTCATCGGTTGCTTCATTTGTTGGGGCGTATATCTGCACAATGTTCATGTTGATGTTCTTGTTCTTAGTAGTAAATGATGCCAATATAATTCTCCTTCCATAGGGTTCCCATCCCCTCAGTGACCTCTGGGCGTGCTTGCTCAAGATGATCGCTACTCCTTCTGTATGCTTTTTGTCCTCCCTTCCAGAATACAAAATCTTTTCCCCAGTATTAAGTTGTTTCAGTCCGGACTGTATCCAGCGGGTCTCGCTAACTCCAAGTATGTGCAGTCTGTATCGCCTCATCTCCATTGTAACCTGGGCACTCTTTCCTGCTTCATACATGGAGCGGACATTCCACGACGCAATCCGGAGTGACTTGCTTGATGAAGGAGCAGTCGGGCCAGTGGCGTCCTTTCGGCTTTGTCCATTGTCCTTCATTGAATCTACAGGTGCAGATGCTCCCCCTTCTCCCAAGATAAAAGATGGATTTGAAGTATTTGCTTGTGTTTCTGTAACTGGTTTATTTTTACAGGGTGGGTAGTTGGCCCACCGCCAACTGGCTCTTCTCGGGAGACCAGGACCTTTGCACCTTTAGTCGCCTCTTACGACACGCAGTATCACGTCAGATGTATTCTCTGCTGTCCCTCTTCTACAAGAGAGCCCCGCATCTGCACGGGCGGTGTTCCCCTATGAACAGCCTCAAAGGCTAATTTTAGTGAGATTCCAACAGCCGACTGACATTGTGATTCTGGACAAAGTATATTCCACTATCATAACTTGTGTAATAATCCACAAAATCAGTAGTGTTAATGAATTTTGATGGGAAAACAACTTAATTATATCACTTTTGCAAAATTTCCACCACAAATCACTCTCTTGCAGAATTGTGAATGTGATGCTGCACAAAATTTTGCAGCAATGACTTTCTGTCACAGTTTACCTGTAAGTCAACATAAAGACAAATTTTTGTGATTTCAGTAATTTTTCATCTTTGTTTCTGTAACTTCCCATAATGATCCACAAAAGGAGAATGTTACCCAAGTCCAAACAATGAGAAGACCAAACTGCAGATTGCTGATCTCTCCTTGGTGGTCTGTAACATTAAAACGTTACTATTCCCAACAAACCTTCAAAGCAATACTTTGACCGCAAGACCATCCACAGGCTTCACATGATATTTCAACATGGGTAAGTCCTCCCTATTGAAAAATCACTGGTCAGCTGAACTTTGCTCAATATCAGAATGAATAAAAACTATTCACATATAGTACAAATGTCAACGGACACACTCACACAGATTTGTCCAATTAATCTTCTATGGACTACTATAATAGTTCGTCCATCAGGTATGATGATGACCTTAACAACACCAGAGGAATAAAGAACAGAAATTGTTGAGAATTTCAACACATGGACAATAAAGAGAACTAAAGGACACAGAGGACAGAATGGAAAGACTGTTCTTTCATGACTTATGGCTTCTCATGTGACTGATAAGTCCTATTTTTGCCCTGCAGACCCTTCCGCATAAATGACAAGAGTGCTCCGTTGGACTACTATAAGGAGGATGTAAACACTTACTCCGAGATATGCACAAAAATGTCATCCTTTCCATCTTCAGGGTGAATGAACCCATGACCTCTTTGTCTGCAGAAACTTTTCACAACTCCTTTGTGCGTTGGACCCTCAGCTGCTCTTTCTGACCTGCACAGAACAAACATTCAGCTTCACTAATGTTCACAAAACAGGACCAATTATCTGACATATTTAAAACAAGTAATTATAAAAAATTATGAGACAAATTCAGTCACAAGCTTTTGAAATTCCAATCTGGCATTGTGCTAACTTCTGAACAGAAAATGCATTTAAATTATCATAAAATGAAATAATTTCAACTGGAAATCATGACTTGCAGATCATGTAATGTGACAAAAATAATCTCTAAAAAACTATTCCTAATGCCCTTCATAAAAAACAGCAAGTTTACCTGCAAACAATCATGGAAACTTACATGGATTTTGTACGTGTCCTGCGAGTAGGGACGGGACTTGGGATAAGAAATCCTCGGCTGCCAGGAGACCCTACGATCTGAGCATTGTTTAATGCTTGACTTTGAGGAATATCATGTGGGTGGGACATCTTGGTGGCAATGCAAATGCTGAACAATGATTTACTCTCAGCTCACAGCTGTTGAGATAATGGTCTGAGATTTAGAAGCAACATTCATTTTTTCATAACTTTCGTTACTTCATTTTCTAAATGGAATTTGAAAAATTTGGAAATTTAACAACATCAGTGCACATAAGTGAGCACAGTTATAAAAAAACACAATTAGAATAAAAGCTAAAGTTAGGACATACAAAATAAAAAAACACAAACCCAAATAAACTCACAACTATTTCAAGTCCTTCAAATTTATATGAAATTTTATAAAAAATCGACAACTATACCTCCCATTCTTTATGCTTACAAGGCTGAAATGCTTGCTCAAACTTTTGAAATTCTAGGCCAATCAATGCAAAATGTGCAAAGGGCAGAGAGTAAAAGTTGCACACACACTTACTTTTATGCATAAGAGTCAAGACCACAGATCTACAACATCTGCAGAATTTTTTGGGCTACATCACACATGACTTCACAGCTGGTTAATAATTTCAAACTACCAACAACAACACACATAAAAAGGGGGAGAGAAAAACACAAACAATGACTTTCCGTGACTACAAATACTCAACTAGTTTGATTTTACACTAAGTTGTAAAACTATTGCCCATCTTTTTTAGTTCATCCATTTCCAAAACATGAAGGAATCTGACATTGTCATTACATACACTATTGCAATGCAGACCTGAGTGGCCAGTGTATGACGGGATTTAACTAGTCATTTTAAACTCAGTGTGCCTCCAACATTACCCTGTATATATGCATAATTTTAATGTTATGACTCTGGTAAATGCAAGATCAGTAGGTTTAAATTTTTTTAATTACCAGGACCTGCTGAAAACAAAACCTAATGACCAGATTTTTCACATGAGATGAACAAAGAAATATGAAATGAAAAAAAAACAAAACAAGTGTGGGTTGGGTTGGATGGGATATCATATATAAAGGCCTGTGCCAAGTGGCAGATGAAGTGCTAACAAACATCCTTTCACTCAGCAGGAAAATCAATTTAAAACACATCATCATTACACTACACAAGAGAAAATGCATCAAATAAGTCCTAATAATCTCCTACTATTACCAAGTGTGAATTCACCAACCACCAGGACTTGCATGTCCGTAGGCTAAGCACTCCATGTTGACATAAATTTTAAAAGCTATGGCTGCAATTCATTGGGTGTTTTTCCCTGCATTGTGTGACCAAAGGGTAGTGATACACTAATCTAAATACATTTATTTTCCTCCTATTCCATATTCCCTCGTGAACACAAGTTATGTAAAAGCACTGCTCTGCAACAGTGAGTCTGTTCATTCCAAAGTACAACAGTTGCAGTCATTTTACATCATTTTCTCAAAATCTCTTTGTTTAAGCAAAGACATCTTGTCACTGTCAGCTTTCATCCTCAACCGCTAAACAGCTCCCTTGGAAAATTTGCACATTATATCAGAACATGTATACAGATGAAACACTAGTAAGATCCAAAATATTAGCACAGAGTTTACTGATTTATTCAATGAACATATTTAAACAATACAGCAAAGTTACTAATCTTTAAAAATTTATTGTCTTAAGCCACCTTATAAAACTCATTTCATAAAGGAAAACAATTTTTCAAAGGAATTTGTCTAGAAGAAGAAGCAGGAAAATTAAGTTGTGCCCTAAACATGTAACACTGACCTCTTTCACTGAAGTTTTGTTCTCACCTAAGTTTCCAATGGAAGTGTTGATTCAATAAATGCAAGAAAAAAAATAGCCGAGGTATCTACTTATCTTTGCTTTGAATTGGAAAAAAATAATAATAATAATATTCCTGCTTCCACAAATTTCTAGTGACAATCCTGGACCCTTTTCAAGAACCTTAAACACAAACAGTGTACCAAGAATTTCAGCTTGCAAGAATTTATTTATCAAGAGCATGAAAGTCACAAAACCAAAAAAAACCAAAAAAAAAATGAACTATCTAACATTTACACTTTTTTTTTTTCTATACTATAATTACACTATTACAGTCATTATGTTACCACTGGTCCGAAAGAAGAGTTAAGCTCTCCATTGAGATACTCCAGACAAACATGAAAAGGGGAAAATACAGTAAATGACAAGAAACTAGAAAGAAGTGACGGTTTCAGGTGAATAAGAAATATAGTCCAGGTTCACTGTGAAATGTCCCAGTTATTAATAATATTAACGCGTCTGCTCAACTGTTCACATATATATAATCAGAAACTGTCAAAAGATGTAGCAGACTTCTGTGGATAAACCATACTATGCATGGCTCTAAACTCAGCTGCCATTCAAGTTATCCAAAATGATAGAACATATCTCACTCTCAGTCTCATCACTGTGACCAGTATGATATGATGAGTTCATATGATTTACAAATTATATGAAGTGAAATGTTTTCACATTTTCCTTTTCAAGTAACTTAGTAATATATTAAAATTAAGTACTAATAATGCTGACGTAATTAATATGATACATCCTACAAGAGTAATTCTTCCCCCCCTCTCCCAAACTATCGATAAAAGGATATTATTTCCTCAATCTGCACATACTTTGCTTTGGACAAACAGTTTTTAGACTAATTTGCGATGTCCACTTTAATGCTTCATTTCATCTGTCTATGTCAGACAGAAATCATGGTCTCAAAGGTCCTGACTTCGACCAAACAAATTCTGATACTATACATACAATAACTGGAAGCCCTGTTTTCAAACATGGATGACTAATATAATCAACTTTACATGTTGTCATTGTTGATGTCTTGGAGGGCTCGCTTTTTTTTTTTTTTTCAAGATGTGATTTGACAGTTACCTTATCATCACAAGAAAATCTGGGAGGACTTCTGATTGCATCTGATGCAAGATTTTCTTGTACTTAACAGTAATGAAATATCAAAAGTGGCAAACAGAAAAGGTTGGATGGGGAGGATTGACCGCTCCGGTTATCTTCAGTTGAAGGGCAGGCCTACAGAAGGCCTGAATTGAAGGTGAGGGACAAGTTTGATAAAATAAAAGGTTTTGGACTGGGGATAGGGCAACAGCATCTCGCTGACATCGGCAAATGTTTGCCATGCAACTGATCCGCACAACAATGACACTGAAGGAACGGGTGACAGTAATTAGCAGAAAACGGGACATAACTGCATTATTTATTGGACATTTTTCCCATACTGGTGTTTGCTGTCCCCCCCCCCCCCCCTTTTGTTCTCTTCCACCACTGATCTGTTATTTCAACTTTCTCTATACTCAACGCTATTCAGACTCAGAGGATCCCACTGATGTCGAGATATTTATGATTACACTGCATCTTTGGAGTTTAATCATTTTTTTTTTTTTTCACTCTTGCCCTATAAAAGTCTTAATTGTGTTTTCTGGAGGTGACCGGATTTGGTAATCCTTCCACAAATGAACCAAGAAACTGAATGTCATTGCCACCCACTACCTGATTTGTGCTCACATCTAAAGTGTTGACGCAGAATTCAGACGCGCTAAAATTATATAAAAATACTGAAAATAACAGCGAATTCACCCATACAATTTACCACTTTAAAAAGGGGATTTCAATGCCCCACCAAGTTTTTTTTCCCCAAGATCATCTTCTTTTCTCAACTTTCTGGTTTTGTTTTTACTCCAGCAGAATATGCATTGCAAGGCATGTCATGCACTTTTGGTTGGTAATCCTAATCATGTTTTCAAAGACTGAAGAAATCCATCTTCATATTCCTATACTCTGAATGGATATATTACTTGGCTGCTGTCCAAGGACTTCGCTAGTTTCAACGACAGAAAAAAAAGGCAAACATGTTAGATCTAGATCTATCTAGATCTAGACTGGATCTAGACGTGTAGATCTACATGGGATTACCGGGCAGTCATTCAATGATACGCCTCTGACTGACGAGCACTCACAGAGAGATGCAGCAGACGGATGCAATATTGCGCTTTAAATTGCCATAAAACGGCAGAGTATTAACAAGAAAAAGTTATCAGTGTTCTGTTGCGATATTAAAAATAAAATGTCATTGTTGCACGGGTATGGATACAAACATAGATCTACTATTCGTACTGATTAGTTTACGTACCTATTGCTAACTTTCCAAGTTTTTAGTTCTCGCAATGTGCCAGAAATACTTCCGGTACGCTGAGCTCTTGGGTTGCCACAATCTTGAACAGTGCATTTTATGTTTTGATTTTTTCCCCGAAAGGATGACAAAGTTAAAGAGGCAGCAAACAAAGGGCATTTATCTTCTACCTTAAAATAGCTTTATAAAAAATGAAAAGTAAAACTCACCTCATCAAACTCTTCAATTCTCCATGCCGAAGATGATAAAATTAAATGAGTTATTAACTTTGCATTTGGAATATTGCCATGAGAGTTTTACTTAAAAAGATAGTTGATACACTTGGGAGAGCCTTTTCCAAGGAAAGTTTACAAAGGAAATCAGCATGTCCAATCATAAATGTGATATAATGTTTATAATAGAAAATTGTCTCTTTGATAACCGAGATATTATTGTCTCTAAACTTTCTTTGGCTAACATAATTTATCTGGCAAGCTCTTTTTGATTGAAAATAATTTTTCAGAGATGTTACTGCTTCCGATTTCAAAACAACATTGTGTGGCTAGGCCCATGTTGTTACTTAGATTAGTATACTATTAGGACGTCAGTGAAGCTGTGAGGCACAATGTCAATTGAACTTGTTTCCAGATGTCTTGATCTTGATCTTGGTTGGTAATCTAGGCTTTTCGTAGCATTGATTTTAAGAGCCTTACCCGGACTAAGACGAGACTAAGCACACTTTATAGTCTAGATCTAGATCTAGGTAGATCTAGATCTAGTAGTTTAGATCTAGACTCTAGAGTCTAGATCTAGATTTAGATGTAGAGTCTAGAAGTCTATCTACATTCCTGGCTTTATCAATATCAGGCTGGCACAGGGACTTTCTTTCTCTACATAGCCTAGCCTCCATCTGTTCATAGAGAACCCGACCAGGCGATCTTTAAAAGAAAGCGCTCACCAGAATTGCTTTTAACATGCAGATTATTATATTATAACCACACTGCTAGGTCTTTCAGTAGTTTCAAGGTGGACATAATCATGTATGAAGTGTATCAAGTGTTTATCCGCCGATACTGTCGGATAAAATTTCCCCTAAGATTTTTTTTTTTATCTGCCATGCCAACATAAATTCCGTATCCAGGTGATCTCCCCTAATTCGAACCTATCTCTGTCTTCCTCCCTTTTTCCGTTCATCCTGATCAACTTTCGTATTGCGCACGTGTTGAAAACAATGGCGTGATTGAAATTAGAGAAGCTTTTTTGAATGATGGTATTTTATTGATTAAATAGATCATACATAGCCTACTAAGGTTTCAGGTCTTATCCTTAGAATAGATAGGCCTACTGGTTTCTTGGTTTAGTCATGCTTATTTAGTAAGAATTCCCTCACAAGTACTCAGGGTTCTCAGTTACAGTAGCGTAGTGATTAGCATCCTTGCCTATCAGTCAGTGGACTGTGGTACGATTCACAGCAGGGCAGGTTTTTAAAATTTTTTGGTCTTTTTATTAGGAGTCAAATTTTTTTTTTTTTTTAATCCCAGAACAATAATAAGGAATAAATCCAGTTTTTTTTAAAATTTGTATCTTCACCTGTCAGTCGGGGTACAGTGGTTCAGTTCTCATCAGGATAGGTTTTTTTTTCAGCAATCAATGTTTGGTAATTTTTATTTTTTAGTTCAACAACATTAGAGAATAAATCCAGTTTGTTTTTTTGTAATTAGTCAATACCAATGCTTGTGGATGTGGAGAATATTGAGACATTATGGAATCCCAGAGAAGATGGTGAACCTTATCAAGAGCATGTACGACGGGACAAGTTGCAGAGTCGTACACGATGGCGAGCTTACTGACAGCTTTGATATCAAGACTGGTGTTAGGCAGGGTTGTTTGCTGTCCCCATTTCTGTTTGTCCTGGTGATTGATTGGCTTATGAAAGAAACCACCAGTGGAGGAAGAAATGGCATACAATGGACCCCATGGACACAGCTGGACGATCTAGATTTTGCAGATGACTTGGCACTATTGTCGCACACACACGACCAGATGCAAGCAAAGACTACAGCTCTAAACAAAATTTCAGAATCTATTGGATTGAGGATACATCCTGCGAAGTCGAAGGTCCTAAAAATTGTTGCACTCCCAAGCGCACAAGTCAGAGTAGGAGATCAACCACTGGAAGATGTAGAGTCCTTCTGCTATCTTGGTAGTATCATTGACAATAAGGGAGGAACAGAGGCAGAAGTCAAAGCACGAATTGGAAAGGCACAGGCAGCTTTCACATCCTTAAGCAAGATTTGGAGAACCAAGGATATATCTCTAAAAACAAAGCTGAGGATATTCAACTCGAACGTGAAGTCAGTCCTGTTGTATGGATGTGAGACTTGGAATGCGTCTCAGGCCTGCATAAAGAGAATCCAAGTTTTCATCAACAGATGTTTGAGGAAGCTACTTAAGATCAGATGGACAGACAAGGTCAGCAATGAAATTGTATGGAAAAGAACAAGACAGAGCCCAGTCAGAGAGGAAATTGGTAGGAGGCGATGGAGATGGATCGGCCACACTCTCAGGAGGCCAGGAAACAGCATCACGAAGAAGGTATTGGATTGGAATCCCCAGGGCAAGAGATCAAGAGGAAGGCCGCGCGGAACGTGGAGAAGAGCCAGAGAAAATGATGTGCAACGAAGCGGAAAGACTTGGAATAATGTAAAGAGGCTGGCCCATGATAGAGAGGGATGGAAAGTGTTTGTTGGTGGCCTATACCCTGATCCAGGGTGAGAAAGGCAATGATGAATGCTTGTGGATAAACCTGAGCTTTATCTGCCGATACTGTTGGCGGCCCAAGATCTGGCGATAGTGTTAGCAGATAAACCTGGGCAGTATCCGCCGATAATGCTACCGGCCAATGCTGTATCCGCCGATAATGTTGGCGGATAATTCAGGCAGTATCAGCTGATGATGTTGTTGGCCCAGGCTGCATCTGCTGATACTGTGATAGTGTTGCCGGCCCAGGCAATATCTGCCAATAATGTTGGTGGATAAACCTGGGCAGTATCCGCCAACATTATCGGCAAATAAACCTGGGCAATGTTGGCGGATAATGGCACTTTTTTTTGGGCAGCCAATTATTTATCACATGCGGCAAATTTAGATCTAGCAATGTAGGCCAATCAGCAAACACGGAAAAGACCACAAAGAAGCTTTCCAAGTTGTACTTTTTATAGGTGTCATACTGCATGTCATTGTTAGAGTTTTATGTGAATGTCATGAATATGACTTTTTATGCCAGAACTGATTGATGGAGTTTATATGACATTGAAATGTGAGCAAATGAAAGCTAACAAAAATTATAGACACTTCATTTACTGAATGTGACATTGTTCATCTTTTTTGTGTTCACCATTTACGTTCATCATTTCATGTGTCCATTGATTGCATGCATACTTATTTGTCCATGAGTCTGCCATAACTTATACCCATATCCGCATTTAAAATTTAATGGTTTGTGGATGATGAAAAGTTCAAGGATTTAACAGTGATTGGAGATATTTTACTGATTGCAAATGGTTGAGATGGTCCGTTGAAAGCTTTTTCCTTCTACTTGTGAAGAACATTCTTTTGAAATTAATTTTCAGACCCAGCACAGGAGAGCAGTGGGACAAAGAAGAAGAAAATTGCAAACAAGAATGCAATGGATGTCATAAAAACAAACAGGCAGGGAGTGTGGGCTGAACTACGTAAACTTCATAAGAAACAGAGAAAAGAGGTTGTTGATAAGCAAAAGAAGAAAAAATTTAAATCTGCCATCGGTGAGTTAAGCAAGAATTCAAATTCATCTGTGAAAATTTCATGCAAATTATGATGCTGAAACCACTTTTCCTTTCAAAGAAAGTTTGTCTCAAGATTTTTCTTTAGCTAAGTAGTATGCTGATTCTTGTGTTTAGCCCTAGCCCTATGTTCAGGATGGTAAATGCCGATGCAGTTTTTTGCTGGCAAGGCCCAGTGAGTTAATTAGTTGAGTATAAATTAGTGGTTATTAAAATACTATTCATACCTCCCAGCCTTAATTTGGTCTACCTGTAAGTACAATTATGATTAAGAAATCTATGGTCAATGTAGGAAATTTAGGTATTCTCTTTTTCTCATTTCTGTCTCCTTGCTGTTCTGTGTCATGAAGCAATTCAGCTTGGCAGAAAAATTTTTAAGTTTTATATATATATATATTATGATTTGCAAGTGGATATTGGCCTTTAGCTTTGGAGTTTGGATTGTACATTTCTAAATTTTCTGCTGTCCTCAGAAAAATATCAAGAGGAATCTGCTAAAGACAATACGGAGGCCAATGTTGAAGCTTTGCTTAGAATGACAGAACTTGGAAAAGTGAGGGACCAGGAGGCTAAAAAGGTAAAAGCCTTTTGCTTAGCTGTGTATGATATTAATTCCTTTAGACTGATTATTCATGATTTTGGATCAATGCACAGCAATTGATTCCATGGAAATGTTTATGGTAATTTGATGAATAATCACTCGTGACAGTATCCCTGGTACTGGTGGTAGACCTGACAGAAAGCATTTAATTTACACAGTTGCATGTTGAACATTGCTAGGAACAAAAACTTTGATGAAAATGTGCTTTAATGAATGCCAGCTTTACAAAATGTGACCCCACAGTTTGTCTGTGGTTTTTATGTCACATGATTTAGCAGATTTGCAACATTTATTTCATTAAAAATTATATATATGTCATATATGACATATATATAATTTTTAATGAAATAAATGTTATTGCATTGATCTATCCTTTTTGAATATTTTAGAATAGGTAGACCAAACTGCCTTGCTATAGGGGCGAAATCTGGTTTTGGCATAATTTTAGGCCAACATTGCAAGGCTACTACTGCTCTGTGTTTTTGTAAAATAGCATGTATCAAAGTAAAGTTCAATTCTTCCTCTGTCAAAGTGTACTATCTTTTGTATTGCTTAATGTGTGTAGCTGTGTGTTTTTATTTCATGAACAAGACACAGTCTTGCCGTTTTCACCCTGAGCTGCGCATACCGATTTGACCCCCTCATAACAAAGGATTGCAGAGTATCGCACTAATGTAGCGCATGTTTGAAAATAACCCACACAGAAAGCCAGATAAATGAAGTTTAATTCGATGTATTTTTTATGGTGTTTTGAGTTGAAATTCCTTTAAAAATCATTAGTTGAAAAGTTTTTTGACCCAGAAACTGGTGGAAACTTCAGTGAATTTAGTTTCTATATTTGTTATTTTTCATATAAACTTCTCTTCACGTTTGTAAACAATGCTCATTTCTATCCACTTGTTGTAGTTGATTCACATACCCAGCACACAATTACTTTATTTCAGATTCTATACAAACATCCGTGCCAGCTTTCCCGTGACTTGAAAGAAGAAGTAAGAGTAGAGGAAACTTCTGTCTTTACAGAGGAGGACTTCAGAAAATTTGAACAAGAATATCATCCCAAATAACAGTAGTTTTTAGTGTCAGTTGTGTGGAAAGGAGTGTGACTGATAGGATGCTGAGGGAGAGTGTCTGTATGTTTTCAGAGCTATGAGTGTACTTTATTTTATGATAAGGTGTGGCTGGCTGGCAATAAGACATTGCCTGAAACAAACATCTGATGTAAAATAAGATGTTGGAAAGAGTTCTTTACATCCTGATCACTCTTTCCTTAACCATAAACGGGTCCTTAATTCCCTCCCTATTCCTAAACCTAATCTTATCCCCCACCCTTTCTGTTACCCCTTCAGCCAGGAAATAAAGAAAATATATTAAGAATTGGGGGATTTCAAAGTGGTTGGGATATATAGAACTCTTTCTCGTCTAGCATACTGATTGATTGAATGAATGATGAATGTGAGTATGAGGTTAAGTGCTACTTCTTCATGTGTGTGAGAGGCACCGAGTGTATTGTGAGTCATTTTGCCAGCATTGGTTTGTGTCCCTTTGAAATATTAAGAATGATAGCATTGTCTGACAGACTAAGAGATCATGTTTAATGTTGACTTTGTTATGGAAACCAGTTTGGTAATAAATTTAATTGTAATTTCTGTGAGACACATTATTACTGTTTATCAAGATGAATGAATGAAGCGATGGGACAGTTTTAAGACAGCGAGTGGTACTCAGCGTTCCTGCACATCTCTGAGAATGTCTTTCCAGACTTTTCCAAGGCTGTTAAAATCCAGGGCTACTTAAAATGCAAGCAATTTTACTTACATTACAGTGTATTTAGTTTTGTTCAGATGTTTTCATTCACTGCCTAGGAGAATTCCAGAGCTTAAATTCCAAGGCTTTTCCCTGGAATTTAAGGGCTGTGCAGGAACCCTGGATATTGGAAATTTCACAAGAATATAAAGCACATGCCAAAAAAAATGAATTCTTTGAAACATAGCATGTCGGTTTATTTTCAAGGCATCATATTGATTTCACAAACTCATGAACAAAAAAAAAAAAGCACAATGTAGAACAAAAGTGAAGGAGAACTTTGACAACATATTCTCTGGACCAAACTCTTAAGTTACATTAGAACTGTCATACACTTGTTAAAGTGTATGTGAAAATTAAACTGTGTAGAATCTTCTAATGTCAAATTAATGACAAATGTACTTAAACATACTATGTTGTCTTTTCCCATTTGCTTCTCTCAAGCATTCAGGCACACTCCAAATTTCTTTTTAAATACAGGCTACCATTTGCCAGATTGCACTCGATATTTTACAATAATGATGCTTTTATCACGTTATTGGAACTCCAGTTTCAGTAAGCATGAGTTCACTACAATGCACTTTTATGTCTTATCAAAACCCATTACTACAGCTGTATTTATATCCAAAGGATTCAAAAACAATATGTGAGTGTATAGAATATGCTATAAAAAAAAGCAACAATGAAGTAATGGTTGGAGAAGATTATGTCAAATCAAAAATTCTCAAACTATCCCAGAGTATGCAGGTCTGTTGCAGTTTTAATGTACTTCTACAGATAAAATTTCTTGCTAACTAAACACTGTATAAAATATTTCTGCCATCATTTTGCCTAGAGTTGTCCCAGACTATGGGAAATGTCAATTAATTGGCTACACCACAGGCTGATTTGGCTAGTCAGAAGATTTGACTATAAGCTTCACTGACCATAAACTTGCCTCAGTGGCTTTATACATTATAAAGTTGTTCTTATTTCTAAGAGACCACAAATGAGTTTCATTCGCAGTCTGAACCAGGACTGAGCTTTAGACTACATGTAAGAAATTTTATGAATAAACATATCTCTAGGTATTCAGAACTTATTTAGATCTCGCTCACGCGTCATGACTGTCACAATCCTTCACTCAGGTTTTATTTATTATTTCATGGGGTCAGTCATAATATCCAAAGTTCCTTTCTTCCTTACCAGTGATTATACATAGCCTGCTAGCCAGCTGTATTGATAGTTGTTCAAACCTTGGCTTTGGATTTTTGGAAATATATCAAACTCAAAGCATCCACTAAGCAACTTGTAAACTAAATGAGTATGTGAATTTTCAGATTGCCCCGATTGTGTTTCTAAGCACAATGAAAACCCCATTTCAGTAAAGAGCTGGCAATAAGTGATATCAATTTAGAAAGTCACATTTCGCAAAAGAAAAACTACAGGTGTTTGCCATTATCTGGTTGTAACAAATATCTGGTTCAAGCCAATGGCTGTATTATAATTAACATCAAGAACTCTATGTTTGCATACACTGGTAGTCTAATGATCACACCTTACACTTCAGTTACACATTACGCCATACTCTATATCCATAACTTCCAACGCACAATGTAATCACCATCATGTCAATACATCATTTTATCTAACTCATACTTATAAATCATAAATGATAGTGAAACAGCGTACACACAGAAAGACTGGGCTTCCAAGGAAATCACAAGAAAGATATGCTTGAATTCTTTCATGCTGTGGAATGCAATATTCATCCCAGGTGAAATAAGACCTGATCTAAGATGCACCCATGGTAACTGTTCCATCATAAAAGCCCATAAACTAAACAACCAAGTATTTCATAATAACTCCTACTAAATAGCTAAGTTAATTTGGGCAGCAGCGAGTAAAAAAAAAAAATGAAACAGGAATTAATTTCCTTTAATTTCTTTAAATCTGAAAGCACAGACTCATATTGCCATGCAATGCATGCAGCCCCTATGCATCATTACCTGAAGTTGACAGAAGGAGCAAAAAAGATTTTCTTTTATGGACGACTTTATTCTTTGTTGACTTTCCATGTTGTAATTACCAAAGAAAACTATTAATTGTACCAAATTTTAACCCAAATGGAAAGAAAGGGCATATTTCATTCTATAAAATATTGCTGAAAAGTGAATTTGACCTAGACTGGCGTACACAATCTTTTTCCCTGGTCAGTCCTGGTATGTACAGTTCTGATGACTGAGTGAACTAGCAAGTCAGCAAAATAAAAGAAGAGGATGAGTTGATAAGAAAACTGTCACAAAATGTGTGTCAACTAGAAAATCAAAATCAAGTTTAGTAAGCAAATTTGTTAAGAATTTATATACATTATCTGAGCAGATGGTCGATTTTTCAGCGAATGATTGGAACACAATAATATACAGGCTGAAAAACTGTGTTTTTGAAAAAAACATTCTGTGCCAAATCTGAATTTCTCATGGTAATGACACCTTAAATAACAAGGAAAACATGTCAACTGCACCAGAAGAACATAACTGGCAGTATGCCCATGGACAACATACATGTGTATATTCATATTTGTGAAATTTACATTTTAATACCACTTTTTTTGCAAAGACTTACATAAAGCTGGGTATCGAGGTTATGTGCTCATCTTGTCACATAAATATTTTCAAACTAGATGTACAATGCAGTTCCTATTTAAACCCATTTGACTCTAGTCTATCGATATTATTAACAGGTATTCAGGTTAATATGCTTGCATTTTTCCACTGCTGGTGGATGTTCCAGGAAGATCGTCTTCATGAACACCAGAGCTCTGCAAAAGAAAGTATTTATAAAACTTGAGAAGAATAAGGAAAGTGAAATCAGTGCTACAAAGAATGAACATGGAAGGACATGAGGTAAAGAGAGACCAAACTGACTGATTTCTGTTTTCAAACTTGCGGCAATAAGAAAGAATGCATCTATTAGAGGAACTTTTCTGTTATGGTTCACTTTGGCCAGACGGAAATTCTATGCAAATACCATCTAAATAAATAACCAGCATGAATTATCTTGGCCATGTGCACTAATTTTGCTTTCCTGAGAAGCTGATTGATATGACAGCCATTTCTAGAGTCATAATGGCAGAATGTACATGGCACATAAAAATTTGTTATGGATACTTCTTTTAAGTTTTTTCCTGCTTTACATCATGTCCTTTTGGTCAAAATTGGGCAAAAAGAAAAAGTTGTATGCAGCGAAACCCTGCGTGGGAAATAAAACCCAAACGATACAAAGCAAACTAAAGAGAAGACAGAAAAAGTGAAAAAAAAAATCAAACAATAAAAGATTTCAACAGGAATTTATGATATGTCCTTTCAGTGTGCTAATTTGCCTATTATGGACAATTTTTTTTTTCTTTTCTTTTTTTTTTTTATTGGGGTTAATTCAAGTATAATCATATTTCAGACGGGCAAAAAACATATTTACAGACTTGCTATTCCAGCCATAGTTCAAAATATCAACCTATGACAGCAGCATACATAGTTATTCTTTTATGCACAGACTTTGTTGACAGCAGCATACATAGACTTAGGTATTATTTTATACACAGACTTAGTTGACAGTAGCATACATAGACTTGGTTATTCTATTTTACACAGACTTAGTTGACAGCAGCATACATAGACTTGGTTATTCTTTTATACACAGACTTAGTTATTCTTTTGTACACCAATATCTCACCTCCTTTATTTGAGCAAAAAAATGCCATCACATTAATTTATGGAAATGCTTCAGTGGGAAAGTTTACAAGTGAAGCAGAACGGTGAAAATGATAAGTTGCATCAGCTGTACCACTATATTCTCTGTGCTGCTTCTCCTGCAACTGTCCCCCTTGAAGCATTTCCTTAATTTATGTGAATAAAAAATATAAAAACAATTCTTGCCTCCTCTTTGCCTTTCTGATCAAATTTGCACTTGTATTGTTTTCATTCACATTATTTAGTAAATATCAACATTGCACTATTGTAGGAAGCAAGAAGTTCTGCTCACTGATTATCACAGTATAAAATGCTCAATATGAGATTTAGTGAACATATTATTTTCTTGACCAAGAAATGGTCTCTCACAGAGTCAGACAATATGCAAAACACAGTCATAATTTTGTGTCATTGCAAAAGCATTTCAAAACTCACCTTCTGAACGTACTGAGGATTGACAGCAATTTCCCTATCCATTTCTTTCAGTTTTGAGTCTAGTTGTATACAGAGCTGCATCTGATAACAAATAAGACACATGAATACTAGTATAACCCCTGAAAGAATGTATCAATTAAAGACTGCACATTCTGTTGTCTTCTTGAGAACATATAGTACCCATAACTGATATGAACTCTTGCAAAGATCTTGTCTGGTGCTGTTGGATAATGAAAATGGCCTCAGCAGTAAGGACTAAATAAAAGAACTGTTGCAGGAAATGTGTTTTGTTTACAGGCACTCGCTGCAAGTACGGTTATTTTTCATTATGTATGTTTATGAGCCAAATTCCACCTAAGTGTTAAGATGACATAATCTGATCATATCTCATATTGTTATGAATGACACTGTCAAATCATGAATCTTTCACATATCAATATAAAATTTATCTTTAAAAATAATACACCTAAGACATTCCCTCTCAAACTGGGCATTTTTATCTGAAATTACACACACACACACACAAAAAAAAGTACCTCATCGTTCAGTTCTAGCAACATATTTGGGGAATTGTACTTTTCTGGATTATCATGAAATCGAACCATGCCATCTTTCTGATTGATGGTCGCAAAGATCTCTTCATCTTCAATCTGAAATGGAATCAAGTAAACACATCAAGCAGTGAAGCCACAAAATGGTAATCTTGAAATTGCTGGACAACAACAAAAAAACAACAGCTAACAACTTTTTTTTTTTTTGTAGCTGTTTGTTGTTTTAGAAATCAATGATCTATATATGCACTTCTCTAGCATATAAATGAACCATGACATGTACCAAATTTCTGTCTCTCAATAATCACATTCATTAGCTTCTTTCAGGAATACTATGAATAATTCATCTCCGCTTCAGTATCCGAATGTCATTAGTAGAGAATCAGAATCATGTGATTGCATTTTTCCATTACTGATAGATTTTCCAGGAAAATCATTGTCGTGAAAACTACAGTTCTGAGGAAAAAAATCATCTCTGAGAAGAGCAGAGGAAGTGAAAATGATGATCTTCTAACAAGCACAAAGTTGCACTGACCATGTGCAAGACATATTTTTCAGCTTCTCTAGGACCTGCCAACTGCACCCTGTTGGCCATGTCTGTCAGTGACAGTGTGAGGAAAGTCTGAAAATGAAAAAAAAAAAATAAATCCAAAACAATGTAAAATAAATAATAAATCACGCATCAAATTTGCAAAACAAATGAAAACAAATAAACAAAATAAAAATGGAAATTAAAGCTCTCATCCTCAGTCTCAAGCGCACATGATTACACTATCACATTAGTTTTGCAAAATAAACAGCCAAAAAGAGACAATGTCTGACAAACTCTGAAACACATAAAGTATAATCATTTTTACCCATTACATTTACATAAAAACTGAAAGTCATTCTCCTTTGACTTTCCTGCATCTAAAATTATGCCAAAAATGACGTAATAATACAATTGATTCACAGTTGATTTTCCACAAGGCATATTTCAGGGTTATAAACAGTAAAAATTGGCATGGGTAGTAAAATAGTGTTCCTAAATGAATAAACTAACAGAAAAGTACAAAATCTTGATGTCAATATTTTTAAGCCAAATTTTGATTTCAGGACCTGCCCCCCGTCGTTAATGACATTGACACATCGTCAAAGACTCAAAGAAGGTTCCCTCACCTTTGTGAGTCTCTGGATATTTTTCTTGATGAGAGAAGTCATGCACTGTTTCACAAGACCCATGTTATTGTCCTAAAATGAAAATTGAAACATTCTAGCATTATAACAATAGCACTGAAAGTTGATCATTATAAAATACCATTATGAACAATAATCACATTGAACATTATCATCTCACAACTATTAATATTCGAGAAATAAACCTTCTCAAGAATTCATACATTCTGCTACTCCAGACTACCTTGTGTGCTTATTTGTGATTTTATTCAAACCTTTTTAGCACTACCTTGTTTTGTTTTGAACATACATAAAATCAGTGGGGATTTGAACATTTTTTTTAAGCTCTGAAAGTATGCTAAAAATTTTGTCCAAAATGCCAAGGACATATAATCCTATCTTCCACATAATCCATATTATACCCTTTGGCAATGGTAGAAGTTCCATTATTCATGAAATAGTTTAAATATAGCAAAGATTAAAAGCAGCACAAAAACTATATTTCCAAGATTTTATGTTTGAAAATGTTTAAACTCTCTCCCTCCACATTTGTTTACAATCTTTTTACTACTGTCTTCAATCAATTTCATTACCAAAGTTTCAAATCAATGCAGCCAGATTTGGTGGAATTGTCCTTTTAGAAACGTATGCTTGGTTGAGGTATTCATATTAATAAAAATTCCAAATACAAAATTTATAAGATCACCACTTGCAACCCAAAAAGACCATGACAGGGCACATCAATCCTCTCTTGGCAAAATTTGAGCTGATGATTATTTCCAAAACAGGCTTGAAAACATGAAACAACAGCCAAAAATTAAATCCTCTTACATGGCATGCATGCTGAAAAGACAATACAATACAGTAACGTACATACCCTGTTGAAGACATCTGTGTGTTTGGTGACTGTTGTGCGTAGATCAGCTAGATTGTTCTGTGTGTAAACTGTGGCTAAATCCATGTAGGGTTGACACAAAGGCTGTGTTTTAGGAAAATGAACATAATTTCTTGGTTAAATAAAACCTGTGATCTTTATATGCCAGAAAATAAAAGGGGGAAAAAAAGAATATTAGGCCACAAATAGGGTTGCACATTTACGTAATATATCAGTGACTCCCAATGTTTTTATGTACATTTAACCAAAAATTTGTTAATGTATATATAATTTATGGCCAATCATTTTCTATGACCGACCTCAGAAAATTTTCAAATTCAACTGCTGAGTATGATAAAAACTTAATATTCTAGAACACCCTTAACTCATTCGCTACAGTAAGCCGAATATTCGGCTCATGAATTTTCGCTTCGCTACAGAAAGCCAAATATTCAGCTCAAGTGGGCACCGATTCTCGAACATTAATATCTAAGCCAACGTCGCGAAATACTGGATCCCATCCTTCACTGATTTTCCTTTATATATGTCTAATGTATTATGTCTTGTGTTTATACTGAGTGAAAGAAAATTCATCTTTGAACTACATCTTAATTTCAGACTGGATAGTGTTGAGAGTTCCTGTCCACATCCACAAAAGTTACTGTAGGGAATGAGTTAATACATTTTCATTTCGTACACCTGTCAATTTAATACACATACATTTGCTTAGCCCTGAATATGTGTCGCCGCCAGACAAAATGAGGCATATTTCAGCACTACCTGATTTGAGAAAATCGTTAGAAGGCATCATAGGGTCAATTTTATCGATTTTACGTTTTCAGTGTTTTTGAAAAACCTCTTTGCTATTCCCTTTCCAAATGATAATTTTGTTTGAGAAGGGTAAATGCCTCAAAACTGACTTTGAATCAAGTCAGCATCAATAATTTTGGCTAAAAGCTGAAACTTTAAAAGAGTTTTTCTCAAAAAAGTGTCACTTCCTGTCTTTCGAGGCCATACCTTCTCTGCTGATTAAATTACAGCAAAATTTTTGTACCAAATGAAAGGACTGAATAACCTATTTGGTGATACAAATATCTCCATACCACCAAAATGCGCAAAGTGCCTTATTTTGTTGGGCGGCTACACATATTTTGCTATGTATTCTTTGTAACAGAAGCATGTTTAGAAAGTGTATCTGCAAACTGCACTTATACTCCAAGGACTTAACTGCTTTAATTCTGTTTCATGGAGGATCTTTATTACATACGCTTGCCCTTACATGTAAGGAGTGACGGAAAGCACAATTTCAACATGCTTTGTTATGATTAAGTGGAGGCAGTTATGTCGAGAGATCCCTTTTGAAATTATTACTAACAAATAAAAGTTGACTGTAAAATGTTCTTTCTCTCTATCTCTCATAAATATACTGCTAGTCGTGCATAAATATTTTACTAACCTTGATGTATCTCTGGAGTACTTGTGGGGTATACTTTGGTAATGATATTATCTGACCAAAAAAAAAATCATGACAAATCAAACAATGAACTGAAATATTTCTAATCATGATTAAAACTTGGGTGGTTAATCCTGTGAAGTACATAATATTATAACATCGATTTATATTTAAAAATAGCATTTTAACACAGACTGCAGATATTAAAATGGTGATTATCCACAGATACAATTTCATGAAACATAATGCTACAGGTAGATGTTGACTTTTTCGTTTACTTACGTTGTGACAGTTCTACACTGGTAAACGGAATGTATTACCTTTATGCATATATATCCGAAGAAGGCATTCTGCCTGCGGATCCATGAAAGAATTATTTTCTGACATGGATCCGCAATGCATCCTGTCCTTTCTGAGAGAGGCTAAGATCTACAACTTGATTTAATAACTTTTATACTCGTTTACAAAACTTATTCCAGATCTATACAAAACAACTTTTTTAGAATTTTGCCAATAATTAAAATTACATGAATGTATTTAATTCTATGATAAACTTAACAGCTCTGAATACGAAAGATAAATAAAGAAAGTGTAGCCAAGTAGACCACGCAGGGCATAACGTGGTCGTTATCCTGCCAACGCGCCACAAAACTTAACTTAAACTCAAACACTGGTAAAAATTACCTTGAGACAAAGTAATCAACCATGAATATTTCTCGAGGAGACATAATCCCATTGTCATGGTAATAACAGTCAAACTATTACTAACTTTTATTTAGCTATTCAGACATATAAGAATTTAATCACGACATTTGACACACTACAATGCCAAAAGCAAATAAAATTTTACACCATATGATGCTGCTGCAGATTCTTTGTTTAATCATATCAGTAGCTCATAACAGGCAGAATTTCCTTTTGAGTGAAAGCTTATCATTTTACAAATGTGCCTAAGTAAATCAAATTTACAAAATCAATCTGTCATTCTTGTTGGTTCTTGAGACATTATATAGTAATTCCGGAGACAGATGTATTGGCAACTGATGTTGTTTTTTTTTTCATTTTGTGGTATCAATCACCAGAATATATCTGCCAAAGAATTAATAAGTATAAAATAATTTTTATGTCCTAAATTCCAATTCCAATATACCACTCTACTCTCTTGTAGGAAAAAAGATCATAATTTTATTGTGTTGTCAATATTTTGAATGTACCTTTCCATGCAAAATGAGAGAAACAAGGGTGAACTTTTTGTATGCCTCCATCATTATGTGACTGACTGCAACACTTGGGGTGGTTACTGCCTGGGAACAGACAGTGTCATTATTAGATTAACGAACACATCTTTAATATAAGTCACATAAAGTAACAATTTGGTTGACATCATGCAGGTTACATGAAGGAACAATCTGGTCCGTAATAGACCAGATCACAATGTTTACCATAACCATAAAGCTATCACTGATATCTGACTTGTTCTTCTAGTTCCATTTCTCTTCAAAACATTTAAAAAAAAAAAAAACTACTATAAACGACAAGAAAAGAAATATCTTTGTGAGATGTAACGCAAGTGAAGGTAGCGCTAACTGTCACGGGTTGATCCCCTGGCCCTGGTCAAAATTTTAATTGTCACCGGATTTTCACTAAAGAACAGCTACAATTTGTCTGGTGACTAGTAATACAATTAACATTTTGATAAGTGTCACCGGATCAGTCAGTAACAATCAATACTAAGTATGTGAAAACACCCTCTGAATCATCACAAAGCACCCCCAAAAGAAAGCCATTATGACACCTTTTTCTTTTATATGAAAGGTTTTAATTCTCTGACACTAAGAGAAAAAAGCAACATAATTAATAACCAAATATAAAATCTATATCATTTTTACAAAATTTTAACCTCAAACGAAAACCATCAGATCATGGTTACTACTACCCATTTGATTATAACCGCTGGCTATTCTACTGCTCTGAAATACTTAACTTCCATATGAATTAAACCATTACATATTGTTAAGCTGAGGATACTTACTACTTCAAAACAATACAGGGCTCTTTCATAATTCTTCACAGCTGTATAGATCATTCCACCATAGTAGTAATAAAGCAAGTAATCTTTGGCATCAAAACGACCACCCTAAATAGATGTTCAACAAAAGATTTAAATTTTACAATGCTTGATTGAAAAGTTTTTCAACAAAAAAACATTTCAATATATATATATGACAATATCTGCCACACCAAATATGGACAAAAAAAAAAAGCAATCACTATAATCAGATCAGATAGACCGAAATTTCCTATAATTTTTGTCTTCTTTGGGCAGCAGGGAACACTTCTGATCTATTCAAATTGTCATTCCATATAACAATGATTTCAATAAAATTTTTAATGAAAGACAGTGCTGTCTTATGCATTCCAATGCATGTTTCAAATTAAGATTTTTCTTTCAAAGTAGGGATTTGTCAAAACATGATGTATGTATGCTACTGCACTTAATATTTAAATATATCATAAATCGCACACACAGATAAGGCACAAATTCAAGTCTACAGTAATATATTCCTTTACAGCATCATTCAATTAAAAATAGTATCTCTTTACTTACCTCTCTACTAATTTCTGTTATATCTATATCTAAGAATCTTAAAGCTGGCTTCAGATTCTTGGACAACAAACACAGCTGAAAAGGGTAAGAACATAATAGATAAATTCTCAATGAAATAATGCTCACTAGTGTTCAATGCTGATTTAAATTTAACTATACATGCCCTTATCACAGTTCAGAATAGGGTGGCAACTGTAACAGGTTGATCTACATTTCTATCTATAAGCCCAAAGCTAAAAGACCAAATTTGATATTAAGAAACAAATGTGCATGTTGTCCACTGTCATAGATGGTTTCATTCAATAAGGTTATAATTACAATACACAAACACATTATCACATTCAGCTGACCCAACACATGCATAAAACATATTCTCCTCACTAATACTGAAGTGCACAACTGAACTTATCGATTCAGGAAAGTTAAAGACTCAGAAAATGGAAGGACAGTAGAAAATTGGGTATTAGGGAGTTGCTTTGTTGTTTTTTTTAAATACAGAGAGTTGGAAGGAAATAATAGAATATCAAATACCTGGCACAAACTTGCATGTATTGATGTCAGCTGAGCTTGGTGTAACTGAATTTTCTGTATGGCCTGCATCAATGGGGCAATTCCCCTAGCATACTGTGAAGATTATAACATATAATATGAAGTAGGTATGCACCTGAAACATACATTTCTCACCACCTCATCTTCCACAGTAACCTTTGTCTTACATGACAACTGAAATTAAACTTGCAGTAACTTCATGTTGAGAATGACAAACTCTAGCCAAATCATCAGTTCATTTGCACCTTAGCTTAAGCATTTCTTAATTTCCACATATATCATGTTATTATTCTACAAAAATCTATGACTTGAGACTAGCACTCAGGAAATATTTATAATATTATCTGTGTTGTGGCCAAACCCACTATCACCTGGAAACAAAATGTTACAGGAGAAGTAAAAAAAATGTTCATGAAAATGATTGACTGTACAGAGTTTGCTTTCAATACTGCATGTCAGGAAACTAAATGTTTATTTGTTATTGTGTGCTTTGATGGCTGATGTGTAGATGGCATAACAGTTATGCAATCAGAGATTGACAGTATTGAACAGTTTCCTGACTGTGGTCAGGCAGTTTGGCAGCAAAATGAAGCCAAGCTCATTCTGCGCTTGACAGGCCTTGAGGCAAGTGCATCGTGTGAATTGTGATTCAAAAGTACACAAAAGTGTATTGGGATACTTTTCCTTCATAGCAGAGGTCACTCCATGACACCATATAGCGGGATGAAGCAGATTCATAGCATCAAAGCCCATTAAAAAAAAAAAAACATAAGCAGGATATGTGTCACAACTGATGGGATGTGCGGTTTGCCCATGATGGAATCTGCTGGCCATTGGGCAACAGCATTTTGTGCATGGTATTGTGCAGTTAGCGCACCAACAGAAAATGGATGGGCACATCAGAAATCAAATAAGCACTGAAAATTTCATCCTATCTCAGAGTTTTACTGTGTAAATGTAAAGGTCATTTAATATTGCAATGGGTGATGTATTTCAGCATTCTTGCTTGACGGAGCAAAAAAATAAAAACTGAACATTTTTCGAGACAGATAGTTTGGCCATAATTCCAACCATATCTTATTATAAAAAAAAATAGTGGCGGGAGTAATTCACTGAGGTGCAATTTTGGCCCTACTTTTGCTCAGCGCTACAGCCTAAATGACAATTTAAAAAATTATAAAATTAATTTTCTCATATCAACTAATCCAGTCCAATCACTTCTGTATGGACCGAGTGTGTTGATTCAAATTTCAGGTATTTTTAAATAAAAAGTTGTAAAAATGTAAAAGCAAAATACAATGATCTTTGTTTTGGCTCCCTGTAGTAAGCCCATCACACCCGAAACAATATTAATGCGTGTTCACTTCTGTGCGCACAATTTCCTATCAGAAATGAGTGTGTAGTGCTCTGCATGGGTGAAAGTGAGCCAACTCAAAATTTCCTGCAACATTTTTTCTGCCACACAAAATCCCACGGATCAATGCCACAAACACAAGAAGTGTAAAACACATAACAAGAAGCTTTCCCAGATGATTTCCGGCATGAGGCCCTATGGCCCCAATTTTTCCGCCACCGCCGGAAATTTCCGGCGAACTTTCACCCATGGTGCTCTGGAGCACATGGAATCTGTTGGAAGACTATTAATAATTATGGGAAGCTTTGTAGACCAAAAAAAGAAAGAGAGATAGAACGGTGGGTTCACATGTTTATCCTGGATAATGTTGGGGACTTCATGTAGTGCTTGAAATAATAAAAATGCTATCCCAAGAAGGTATAAATTGTGTGAAAAGGCAAGCAGCAATTACCTTACTTCAGTCACCAGGGAAAACAAAACTGATCAAGTCTCACATGGTAAGAAATACCAATTTAGTTATGTTGAAACAAAATATTATAAGTATAAGAAACAATACCTCACACCAATAAATCGCAATATGGTATATTATATCGATAATGATGACTGACAGAGTCAACAAAGACTTTATTAAATAGTGAAATGAATGTAAAGTCTTACCATTTTCCTTTCAATTAACGCCTGGGCAAACTTGTGACACAGCTCTGCATCTGTTATGGATAATAATAATTTCATTTCACAAATGAAATGATATGGGGAAATACTTTAATGCTAAAGGTCCCCCAAAATTACAATTGAAATACCTTACACCATGTCTATTCTACGAAGACAGCTAATTGTTTATGTATGAAGTCAGATCTAAAAACACCAAAATGTACAGACATGATCAAACCACTGAAAGCAAAGCAAACTGCCCTGATAGTGACATCTGGCCTGGGCTCCCTATTTTATATAAAAAAAACAAGATCTAAGATTTACCAGGGAACATCCAAAGTATTTTCTTGCAAAGCAATGTATACCTGAACCTATTAATGTAATACTCCCATACTAAATAAACACCCACTATACAAGACAATGCTGCTTTTTGGGCCTGAAAAACATTATCTTTGCATTTGCACTTCAAACTTAATTTCAAATCTTTATCATCTTACTATAATTGAGCTAGAGGGTGAACCTGTAAGCAGCTACAATTTCGCGACTACGCCATAAAAAATTATGAAACTTGGTGTACTGCATCAACTTTTGACGAAGAATTACGTGGACACATCCATTTTGCACAAAAATCAGTCCTTACTATTATTTACATTAAATGTTTTGAGCTGCAAAAACGGAGACACATTTACACTGAGTAGATTCAAAAAGCATGATCGGAAAATCCTTGATCTCTCTTTACACATTGATGGTCGAAAATCAACGTTATCACACCTATGTATTTCTACTTGAAATTGTGGGGTAACAGTAAGTTCTGTTAGTCACTGCATCGAATCAAATACCATTTTAATGTAGCCTAGATTTAGATATATATACAGTCTGCGTTTGGTACATGGAAAATTTGCAAAATTTATCTTGTGCGGGTCGGCTAGTCTGCAGAATGATTGTACATAACCTCAAAACCAGTTTCCTGTGCTGAAAATAATTATGTAATGAATCTAGTGGTAAGCAAATAGTTTTAATAAATAATCTAGAACAACGTTTATCACAGCATGATATTATTTATGAAACATGTAACTTACAAATATCAGTTGCATAACGAACATGCTCTCCATTGCATTTGGAAAGAAATTCTGTGGTCTGAATCAATGTGGTCTCAATATCAGGAATATTGGGAAGACTGTATTTCACACATCTGCATTGAGAAAACATCTACAAATGTTACAGTTTATTATGACCAGAGAACAATCACAATTTTTATACAAAATAATTACTAGTTAAATTTGTACACTGTTTCAGTGACAGTTTCCAGTTCAACAAAACTACCTGGTTTTCTGAAGTAACCAGTAAATATATCATATAGCCAGTTATTTCTCTGATATTAATAAATTGGAAAGAGTACATCCTACAACTTTGACTTCTAACAATTCTATGCATATTTCCTTCTTGTTTTTCTGGCTGAAAGGGTAAGGGACAGGGTTGGCATACAATTAGGTTTGGGTTTAGTGTAAGGGTAGGAAAAGGACAGATTCGCGGCTAAGCATAGACTCAAAGTGTGGTCTTGACTGCATGGTTGAGATTTACAGAACTGTTTCCAATAAATCCACCAACACTTCCTCTGTAACAATCAATCAAAACCAAACTTTGTATTTTTTTTTTTTTAGGTCAAAGAGCAGTGAAAAACTGCAGTGACCAAAGTTCACTGGCCTTTGGGTTTCAAATTGGGTGACAAAATCATCTGCCATGCAATACAGAGCCCTATAAAGTTTACATCTTAAAATCTACACTTTTTCTCAACCACTGCCTTTTTGCAAAGCAGATTTAATCTTAGATTTAAGAGGGAAAAGAACTTCAACAAGTCTGTGAAACATGCAGTTGGGTTCACTATACTTAAGTGTGGACACATACATTCATAAAATCTTGGATGATAACAATGGCAAATTTCTTTCAAGATGTGTAATAATATCTCTGAAAGCATGGCTTAATAAATAACTCCAGTTTATCAGCCACACTACTTACAAAATGCCCAGTATTCCAAGCGATGCCTGCTGCATGTCCAAAGTGGCAAATACATTATCCAGGTGGGATGCATTTTTTGCCAGCATGTCAATGCTTTTGTTAATGAAGTCATACAACTGGGTAAGATTCCCTGAAATAATATTTGCAGAAAATGAAATTAATGATTCATAAAATCTTTAAATAATTCGCTCTGACTTTACTCTGTGATTCCGAAATACAGTAGTCTCCGCCTAATAACCCACCGCCTATTAGCCCACTTCGCCTAATAACCCGCTCATTGTGTGAAACCGAATTTTCACTATGTATTTTACCCCTCTAATGACCCGCTCCACAACTGGAACTTCGCCTAATAACCCGGTCTTCTGACCTGCGCCGTGCTACAAAAATCAAACAATTTCAAGAAATCACCGCACAATAAACGTCGCTGAGCCTGTCTCAGCTTGCCAATCGACTCGCACATCAATAAAACTTTACCCACTGCTGTAGGCACAATAGCCGGCAGAGACTGTGCGAACATATGGTCATCTAAATGACGTAAGCACCGGCACTGTCATAAACAGCGCCGCACACCGCCATCGTCTCGCCTGGCTATGTGGCGCCAGGTGTTATGCAATTGAAAGAGAAAGAAAAGATAAACACTGACCGTGAGAGCAGTGTGGGGCGGGTGGTCAATAAATGATGCAAGAACAAACACTCCGCATCACGGCTATACACAAAGGACACGTGTATGCAGCATTGTGATAGGTGGGCTTCAATGATTTTCAACCAATCAGGTAGATTTAATCTTGAGGGTGGTCACATCTTTTTGTATGAGGTTATCTCCCTTGATAATTCGCCTAAAACCCCGCTCCGCCTAATAGCCCGTTTTCTTTGTCACCCGAGAGGCGGGTTATTAGGCGCAGACTACTGTATATAAATACAGTGGAGAAAGGTTACACTGAAAATGGCTAAAACGAAACTAGTGCTAAACCAAAGGAAAATAGCAATCCCTGTTTTTTTCCTCTTTATCTTTGTTAACAAACAAGCGCTAAATCGAAATAACCCTGTGGTTAAACCGAAAAGAAATTTGCTGGATTCAGTAGCCAGTCCACTGTGATTTGCCTTATATCGAGTCAAGTCACTGTATCACCATCGTTTTAGCCTTTTGGCAGGACGTGCCCGGTAGAATAGGCCTACATGGAAGCAGCAGCACTACAGGGATAGGGGGAGAGGGAGGGAGGCCTATAACCTCGGGGGTCCGAAATCAGACCGCAGCAGATGTTACATTAGGCGCATCGCGAGTGACTTTTCATGTAAAATGTATAATATCAGCAAAATATCACTAGTTATCCCAAACAGCTTATTTCATAGCATCTATAGCGTACAGTAACAGTAACGCCATCGGTGGGACGGCGGTTCTGTACTGTCCGTCCACTCACATGCCTCCCTATTCTGACAGTTAGTCCACAGTTACCCACATATCCATGTTTCGTGTGTCCCTAGGCCTAAACAATCGCCCAACACCCATCCTCATTCTCAGTAAAAAATAGAGCAAGCAAGGATGTGTTGAATCTGTTTAGCCTGTGCACTTATATTACGAAAAATCCTCCACGATAGGGATTTGGGCTGCCTTTCTTGAAACTGGCGATTTTCAAGTCTCCTATCGCTAAACCGAAAACAAACCCGTGGTCCCGCCGATTTCGGGTTTAAGTTACTTTAACCGTTGTCTACTGTACCTAGTTATAGTTTTACTTTTTCCCTAGTAGTTGTCTACATGTATTGTATACAAACTATGGAAGGAGTATCATATGAGTTACACAACTTCAGTCAAACGCATATATATTTCATGTTCTGTGTATTAATGGCCGAATTGCACATTTACAATAAAAATATCCACCACGAGAACTATTTGCCAGCCCCCATGCAACAACCACCCCCCCCCCCCCACAGACACTCCTAAAGCTGCATCCTTGTAATATCCCAATTGTGTAATTCAAATAAAACTCCTTCCCAAGCTATACAGTGATCAGAAGATATGAAATTCTATTCCTATCACAGCTCTCATTCACGATGCTGAAAATAATTCACCTGACAATTTGTTGCATTTTGTTAGAGAATCAGAGTAGTGACGAATTAAGTGACAATCATTTCAACTCAACACAATTAAATCGGGAGGTCTTCCGCCCGTCCGCGCCACAATTTTTACCGCTATTATTCATATTAAGTAAAGCTCACGGTTACACATTGTCACTTATCAATTTAAACTCACAAAACATGGAATGATCAGATGGACCTGGGGGCGTGAGGGTCTAGTCAGTTTGTATCAATGGGCGGTAGTCAGATTGACTAATCAGGCGAAAAGGCACTGGGGTAGTTGTGTTTTCTTGACTGGCGCGGACGGGCGGAAGACCTTCCATTAAATCTACTTGTACTGTCAAGGGGAAGATTTCTGAATGGTTCATACAGTGGCCTAATGCCAGTTGAGTAATGAACAAAATTGCAGAGGTGTACAGATTCCAACTTGAACAAGGCTGTGACTTTAGGTGTGGTCATGCATACACGGGTCACAGTCTATAGGAATATTACTATAATTGATGCACTTTAACTGATGTATTATTATATAAAAAGGTGCAATCTAGCAATACATAATGAGACAATTCGTAAGTCTCTCTGTCAAGCATCTCAGTGAATGAAACATCAGTCTTAGAGTAGAAAAGTAAAAAATTTAGTAATAACGGCTGCAGCAAAAGCAAGACAACACAATGACTGCGTCAAGTCAAATTAGATCAAGGCTAAGAGTAAGACTAGTTAGAACGTAGAGGTGCCTTAAGGAGTGAACAACTACACTGTCTGTAGACGTAGTCTAGTCTAGATTCTAGATCTCTAGACCAGACGTTTAGATCTAGTCTAATCAAAGCAAAAACGAAAAATATTGCCATGGTTTCTCTTTAATAAACAATGACGCTTTAAGGCCGCTATGTGTGGAAATATAATCATGTAAACATACCAGAAGTTGACATGTTTTGGACCATATTCACATACTGCTCTAGCGACGTCGCCATCTTGAGAATGACGCTTATGACCTACAACACTAACAAGACACCTTAAAAACATTATCATTCTCCATTTTTCGTCATTTATCTGAGATTATACTAAATATACAAAATAATATTTATAAATAAAGAGTATAACATGTGAAAATACAAACGTGAATTGGGTGTATTATTTATTTTAATTATTTTAAGCACAAGTACTGTATTTATCTTAGTTACAGCCCCTTTAATTTCTATTTTCTGCATGGAAAAAGACAATCTTCGAGTTTGAGCTCTCGTGATTGATTAAAGCGAAGCCATAAACTTTTAGTAATTGCATTTGATAATTACTCGTTTTCATTTTTATACATGTATTAGAGATGAGCCGAGCCGTATTCTCAGCCGACAAATCGCTGCGTGTGCTTGTCGATATGGATATGGTGCTTTGCGATTTTGAAACTCATCTGCTAAACGAATTTCGAAAATTGCACCCAGATGCACCATTTATACCGCTGGATGAGAGGAGAGGATTTTACGCCAGAGACCAGTATGCAAAACTCAGAGATGACTTGCCAGTAATTTGCCGACCATACTAACGTTATCTTTGTATTACAGCCATTTCTGAACTCATAGTTCAACTTTCTTTCAATGGAGGTACAATCATGTAGGCCCCAACTACGTGTATGTCCATGTAGCACAGTATATTAGGTATGGTGGCCCAGATATAACACAGTTACTGAGCAGCACAGGATCCCATTGCCAGGGCACTTTTGTCAGTGAAGTATATCTCTTGCTGTGTTCTTACATTTAATATGTGTTACTGTTATAGTTAAAAGAAAATATTTCCATATGTCGTCAGCAGTCATCACATGTAGTGATATACACGTAGATGTAAACTACCAGTCTAACTCGGCATTATTATGTTGACCACATGCTGTCAAAACTAAAACCAAACCTATTAATTCGCAGGACAAGATCAGAAACATCTATAACAGCAAAGGATTCTTACATCAGTTACCAGAAATCCCTGGGGCATGTGAAGCGGTGAAGGAAATGAGTGGCATGGAAGGGTATGGTTTGTCTTGAGCAACCCAATGGAAATCCCACGCATAGGATTGACGTCATTTATAATACATAGGAATGACATCATTTTTACACAGATCCGCTGGTTATGATATCGCACTGACATAGGTTTGCCGTAGGGAAGCTGCCCCTATTGTAATCCTACCAATGCTACAGAAAAACGACATTGGATTGACATAGTGATGCTGGTTATACTGCTTATTTTGTGCTTGTATATAATTCAAGCTGTTTATGATATGAATATTTTAAGTATATATGCATCGAATACTTGAACCAGCAATCTATCACTGTCTCTGTCAGCTTTTTTTGTTAGTTTTTGAATTCTTCAGATTTACCCTCTCACTGAATGTTTGTTGGAATTACATGTATGTCATGAGATAAAACCATATTTCTTCCCAAATATTGTAACTTGCATGTCAATAACAATCAGCTCATTCCTGTGTGCCTAGTATGAGATGTGTGGAGTTGTATGTCACTCTCAGAACACTAGGGAGGGATTAAAAAGATCTATATCCATAAACAGTGGTGCGGTATCCAGCGACTAAATTTCTCATTCCAAGTAGATAGAAAGTACAATAAACACATTTCAGTGTGTGAATGTCAGATGCATGACCTTTGTCAGTGTTACCCAGTATGGGCCTGTCTTTCCAAATGAACTGAGCATACCTTTACAACTGCGAACTAAATAATTTATTCATATCAGCTGATGCTTTCTGTATATAATTTCATATTTATGATGTTTCAGGGTGGAGGTGTTCATCTGTTCAAGTCCTCTCACAGCCTATGAATACTGTTTGGTGGAGAAGGCAAGTTGATTTATTCATAATATGTATTTTGATTGCAACATTCATCTTTGCAGCAGGGTATCTTAAATGATGTATGTTTCTTCCCTAAAAATTCAAAATCTGTTCATGCACTGAACACTTTAACCCCCCTCAACCACCCATTTGTTCATTCAAGTTTCCCTACATTTTATCATTTTTGTTTAAACCCATTCTCTCTTTGCAAGCACAGTACATGTGCATACATGTCATTCCTGGGTGTGCCAATCATTGTTTTTCTCTTATATTATCATACTCCTTCGGCCTTTTTGTCTGTTCCAGCTCTCTTTGTACAACAATGCTGAATTATGATATATCCATCTGCTTATTAATCTCTATACTTCAGTGCCAATGGATTGAGGAACACCTTAGTAAACAATGGGTTGAAAAACTGCTTATTGTGAAAGACAAAACACTGATAAATGCCCATTTGCTTATTGATGATAGGACCAAGATCCAAGGTAAATACATTACATTTTTTGCATATGGGCTGTATGTGCCACTGCATATATGGATCTTTTATGTTTTAAATTACAATAACCCACTTTAATAGAGGTGTGATTGTATGTGAAACAACATTTGAGCCATTGTTCAATGAAAAGAAACAGAGGCAACTTTTATCTATCGATTTGAAAAGAATGTTTCTGGGAGAGGAGAGGACAGTTATTTTTTCCAGTCATTGTAAGATCTCACAAGAAATACCACTGCCTCTGACTTGCGGCATGAGTGTAGCTCTAATTGTTTTAACTCCACTTGATTTTACTCCTTATCTAAGTTCTCTTGCATGGTTAGTTGATTGCTGTGTTCCTGAAAAGGGATCTAGGATCAGCCCTACCTGAAAATAGCATACCGGTCATCGTTTGGTATATGTTTACTAAAAGAGTTGGCATATTTCAGCAAACCTGAATGAAGTATAATCCTATTCTGATGGTTGTTTATGGCTGTATCACAAAAAAGCAGAATGACCTATTCGCATCTTCGTGGGTCAGTTTCTATGAAGCTTACACATGAATTTGCAGTATTTGCACATGTAGAAAGCATGCATTTTATTTAATTTCTGATTCATTTATGAAAAAACGTTAAAAGCTCTGAAAAGAGATATACATGTACCTGCAACGAGCCTGTGCGAAATGACATCCAGTTCCCAGAGGTTAACTGACTCAAGCAGTGAATTATGCATTTTTACGATACAGCCAAAAGTTCACATTGTTTCAAGGTGCCAGCCAGACAAAGGATACATGGTCTAAGAAAAATGTAACCACTGCATTTCATTTTCAAAGTCAAGAGGCCTTTTTTGTGATTTCACTCATTTAAAAAAATTGCATGCTTTGGATTGTCATGTATGAAAGAAGTTTTAATTGCCATTATTCAAAACAGTGTGAAGCTAATACTTTTGCACCCATGTCGGATAAATAATTTCACTTTCATAAATCTTTATTTATGAAAGTGAAATTAAATTGAAAGTAAATTGCCATTATTCAAAACAGTGTGAAGCTAATACTTTTGCACCCATGTCGGATAAATAATTTCACTTTCATAAATCTTTATAAAAACTTTTTCTTGCAGTGCATAATCAATATTTAACACTTTTCACAGGTGCAGAAAGAAAGCCAATATGGGAGCATGTTGTGTTCACAGCTTGCCACAACACCAAATCAAATTTAGCAGGCAAGAAAAGACTTGAGAACTGGACAGATGGGAGCTGGAGAAAGCTCATTTCAGACTTTCAAATGCGAGTGTAGCAGAGTCATGATATATAAACATGTGTGATTTGCGCTGATGTTTTTGGAACTGCATGAACATGTCTTTCACCAAATATTTCATGTCAATACAGCTGCATTGTATGATTTATACCTTTATCTGTTTAATATAACCCACAAATTAACCAGTTACTTTGAGAGTTTGAGTTGTTATATGTCTTTGTGCGTTTAATGAGAGGAGAAAAATATATGACATATACTTACACGTAATTTGTTTATATATAAAAAACACTGAACATAACTTCAGTTGCTGAGAGAGGTGAACCCAACATCTTCCATATTTCAAACAATACAGAAACTCACATAAAATTGAACAAAAAAGTGACAGCTTTTCAAATGTCCCAAAATTTTGGAACTGAAGTGAAATGTCACTACGAGCACAAATATCTATCTAGGTAACAAAAGGAACTAAAAACAATGATGATTACATATTTTATTCATACACTGTATTTTCTGTGGTTTTGTTCTGTCTGGAGTTGGAGAAATACACAGTGGTATAAACATCAACTGAATTAACCCTTTCAGTACTGAACAACATTGCTGCTAACTCTTTACTGCTGCGTCAATTACAGGTTTTGTTCCTAGCTTTTAAATATAGATCAGTAGCCTGATTAAGCTTCATATTTATCATTGAACATAACTGAAGTACGTGAATCTTAATGTAACCTGGGCTTGGGAAAATCTAGCTTTCATGGCGTCAGTATTCAAAGGGTTAATATCAAAACAATTCTAAAGCCATTATATTGTCCCAATCTTCTTTCCTCTACAACGACTATTTCCCCTCAGTGATGGTTATCCTCCAGAAGCTTCCTGATTCTGTACTTAGAAAATTTGTTTCCTTAGTAAATTGTATGGGTCTACAGTTTATGTATGTGTGTGTGTGTGTGTTGATGACAGTTCTGACATGTTATGTCAACTCAAAGGTTCAGGAACTGTTTCTGTCCCATCCCTGTGCCTTCAATTGTAAAGAAAACAGCTGGTACTGTCATAATATTTATTATGTAAAATTATCACACTTTTTGACTTTACAGTAACCAAAACAAAGGATTCATTACATAAACAAAGGAAAGTGCACATAACATCACACAGAAATCTTGTGTCAACTATTTTCTGAGGTCATCTGCAAGACAGCTTCTCCCTGGTCTCGGAGACGCTTGATGTTTTTAATCTCCAGTCTCCGCAGTTCTTCGTCAAACAGAGCCGTGAGGGTGGGAATCATTTTGGGGAGATATTTCAGAGTGCTGGGACAAATCTGTGGATTATGACATCGTACTAATTTAGCTTAACATTTGATTACAATATATATATCTGAAAATATAATCATATCCACAATCAATCATTTGTTCAGTCTTTCTTAGTTCTTAAAGCTGACAGACCATACTCCCACACCCCCATAGGGACCCATAACACATCTTTGCCTTCCCAACGAAGGCTTAAAATCTATAAATAAATTCAAAGATTTTTAACATGTTTACAAAATTTGTTCTAGTTCACACAGCTAAAAATATTTTATCTTGGTCTTTTCCCTTTAGATTTTTATTTGTCAAATCTTAATTGCTGAAGCTCTGCTGAGAAGAAAGCTCCAAAGAGTTACTCAGAAACCCATACAAAGCACAGTGGCTGTTAGTGTTACCATGTCAACATGCTTTTAAACCCCAGCTCAAATTTGGACTTAAACCTACCCGCATGTTGTCAAAGGCAATGCCAACATTCGGAGGTAATGTCATATCAAAGAAGGGCACCATATGAGAGTATCTCTGACTGAAATGGGTCAAGATGATATTCTTTGCTCCCATTTTTGCACCAACTTCCATGGCCTCAGAGAAAGTGCTGTCGAGGAGATGAATAACAAACACTTCAATTTAACTTAAAAAAAAAAAAAAAGGACAATAAAAAACCTGCTATTCAATTATACTGAGTAAGTGGGCAAAAATCTGGATATATATACAAGGTCAAAACTAACAATTATGATGATATTTTAAAAGTGAAAAATTCTCTAGACATGAAAAATCTTGACACATACAAATCCACATTTGCAGTGGAAAAGTAGAGAAGTCTCACTAATACACATACTGACAGAGCTTCTACAAGCAAGTGAAGATAGACAAAAGGTTCACCAACACAGTGTTCATTATCACTTCATTCTCCCTGGCAAATATTTCAAGGTACAGAGTGCCCTAATCAAAATACCTCAGTTGATGCAAACGCTGAAGTTTACCTGTGTCTACTGGCTTTGGCATTTGCAAACAAAGAATCTTCATGCGTAGCTTCATGAATTAACAAGTCACAGTCCTCACCTGAGCAGAAGGAAATGTAACCAAAAAATTAGTGCTGTATATGTCGCGAGTGAGCGGGGGTCAATGAGTGCGGGGAAGGGAATTGAAGCGTGCATGTTGTGAGTGAAGTTGAGGCGTAGTAGAGGCAAAATCTGAATAGTCAGATCACTGCAAGTTAAGAAGTCCAAGGGGACAGACGTGAGAGAGCAGTCGGGAGATTGTGTGTTTTCCAGTGATGACTGGTAGGTTGAACTATGATTTATAATGATGATGATTGATGTACTATATTCTCCTATGACCATGATGTAAATAAGTTATATGTGAGGAATGTGAAAGTCATTGATTACTGTGTATAGAGATGTGCGCAATGAGCGATAGATGTAAGTTCGGATCATGGATTCGTAGCGAGTCTGAGTGCTGTGTGGTACGGTGGAGGTGTGTTACCATAAGAGGTGTGGTGAGTGAAAGGTGGACTATTGTGTGTACGCTTGATGGTTCGTAATGAGTGGTGAAGTGGATAGTAATTGTATGGTGTTATAGAAATGTAATGTTATTCTTATAGGTGCCGGGGTTGGGCCGAAGGCTACCCACAGGCCTGCCTGAGTGAAGCTGTCGCGCAGGACAGCGGGAACACATGAGTCGTGGCAGCCTGGCCACAGACAGGGACGTTGTTATTGTCCTTGTTGCTATTAATATGTTAATGTGCTATTGAGATACTAATGTGCTATTGAAATATTAATGTGCTATTAAGACCTCGAGGGGAGATTGAGATACGGAGATTAGGTTGAGCAGGAGCCAATAAGAGAGGCCAGCAAGTAGTATACATATGGATGTGAGGCTGAGGCCAGAGCATAGTTAGAAAGTAACTGTCGGGTTGTGGACCCGGAGAAGAATGAATGTTAGGAATACTGACCATTGAATGGTATTCGAATTGAGTAATGTAATGTATGTAATTGCACAGATATCTTATTTTTATATATAATAAATGTGTGAGTCTGTTTGGTTGTTCTGTTAAGTGTTATACTTGTTCGTTCGTGATTGTTGTCCTGTCATAATTATTACATCTCCCAGTCTGGGATTTGTGACAGTATACATCTCAAAACAATTTTCAAAAATCTTACAAGCTTCGCTAACCTTCCAAGATGAGATGGACCGCACTGAACATTAAAGATACATGTACCACATGTGGTTTTCAAATAAAAATTGATCAAGGGAACAAAATGTATGTATTGTGTAATATTTATACTTTCACCAAACAAGACAGCCTTTTCCGTGTATTTATTGAAAATCCATTTTAAATATGGCAAAAAGGATCGAAAGTTGTATATTGCAAAACTCTGCATTGAAAACAATACAGAAATGTTACAAATAAATCATAAAAGAATTAGAAGATTTACTGCAATGCTTCTTCCCTGTTTCTAACATGGGGGTTTTGCAACATACAACCTTTTTTGGCCATATTTCAACTTTGCTCCAAACCCCGCTCTCACCCCACAGAGCTTCTGTCTTTATCAGTACAAAAAATGGGCTGTTGTTAGTATTATGCACCCCAAGCATTTCGCATTAGGGGCGCATACGTATAAGTACCTATCCTAACCCCATTGTTATCCTCAACCCTAAGTCTTATTGAATCCCTAAACCTGCCCCCTACCCTTTCAATCCAGAAACAGAAAAAAATCTGAAAGAATAATTAGTTAAGGCTGTTGTTAGGAGTATTTTGGGAGGAGCTCTCTAGCTCTGGAGTCACAAAAGGCTTTATAGTATGTACTCCTAGTGCAAAAAAACCTGGGGGATATACGTACTAGTAACAACACTCAAAAGATTTCATCAAAATTCAAGAGTGCATTACATTTTTGAAATCCAGCTTTTGATGAATGATCTACACTGCATTATTGTGCCTTTAAATTGCACCACAGGACATGCTTTACCTGCAGCCACCAGATTGTTGCATGGTCGTGTATCTCCAGAGTACACCAGTTTGAATCCATTGGTATGTCTCAGCGCTACACCATATGCATTGTTGCAATGCTCTACCTCAACTGACTTGTACTGGTTTGAAACAGAATAGACACACATCTTGAAATTTAAATTTTAGCTGAAAACATAAGAAGAAATGAAAACCAAACATGAAATAACTAAAAGTCAGCTGGGGCCAAAAAGGATTATCCAACAAACAATGTGACTTGAATTGCTTTCTTTGCTATTGTATTTTGTGTTAAAATTTGTTTGTTTTCATTTCAATAAATTGTTTTACCAGTTTCAATATATATTTATTTTACCCAATGTAGGACCTGAAGTCCAAAAGGTCATGATTTCTTCCATTTTGAAATCCTTAGGAATTTACAAACAATTTTTTAAATTTTATTTGGTTGTTGTTCATTTCTGATGCTGGTATTTGCAACGTACAAATTTTCTTTCTTTGCTACATTTTAACTTCGTTCCAAACCCTACTGTGACCCCACTCAGCCACTGATTTTGTGTAGTTTTCTTTTAATACATTGTACATTGTCTTTCGTGGCAGATTTTATTCCGGCAAGGAAAATATTTGAAAACAAAGGATTCTTCAATCTGAAAGAGGCTACACATTTGACTGATAGATAGACTAAAAACTGCCACACTTCCCACATTCTATGCAGAGACAGAGACAAACATCAGTATTAACTTGACCTGTCTTCTTTCCAAAATAAAGAAAATCCCTGACATTTAAAAGCCGTGAAATGCTGCAGCCAAATATGTTTACCCTGCCTAAGAACTCTAACATGTCAATTGAAATGTCTGTACTAAATCTTTCTGCCAAAAATGCAATATCAAATCAAAATGATGAATGAAATTTGATCTTAGTAAAGAGCAGTTTGTAAAAACTCCCTAATATTTATTTCTTCTGGAGTACTAAAATAAGTAATAAATCACAGCACAGAACCAGTCTCTATTCTGGTGTATCAATCTATTCCATAGAATAAAGAACAAAAATAATGATAACCAAGCATATAAAGATAATTATAGGCTATCCCTCATTGTCCTACCTCTGTGAGATTCAGCTCATTTTTAATGTCTTCAAAAGTGGCTTTCTCAACGACAAGTGCATCATCAAATTCTTTCAGCTCTGGTTGATGCTTCACAAACCTGGAATTGGTAAACAAAGACAAGTTTTTGTACAGGGGCTAACAGAGCAGTAAGAAATTAGCAGTAAAACTTGAGTGATGATACCTGGTTCTACGAGTTAGTTTTTCTGGAAATGGCCTGAATACAGCTTACAAATGAAATTACTTTTCCTTAATTCGATATTACTGTCAGTTACAGCCATAAAGTCCTTACAGATCACCGTCAGAGCACAGCAGAAAGTTGTGGTGTTCAGTGCAGCATATCCAAGCAGGCCTTGGCCACTGTTGACTGAAGTGACTGATTCGTGTAATGAATAGGCCTATTCCTCATCTCAAGATTGAGCAGAAATAAAATCCGACTACTTTCCTTCCGCAATATTTGTGATTGCCCATACCAACCATGTTTGTGACTGTTCATACCTGAACATGTTTGTGATTGTTTATACCTGAATATGTTTGTGATTGTTTCATACCTGAACATGTTTGTGACAGGTTCCAGCTCATTCTGGTAAAACCTGAGCCACCTCCTCATCTGTATAGGAGCAATCAGCAGAACAGGAGCGTATGGGATATCTTTCTCAGCGAAGGCAAGTTTTCTCTCCTTCAGTAAAGAGAATAAGCCCTTTTGATAACAAAAGAAAAACAAGGATTTCATGAATAAAGTGTCTACTCAAACAGCATTAAACATTTCAACTGATACAATTTTTATGGGCAAAAATAATTAACTCACTCCACACTGTTGCATCAGGATGTTATCTTCTGTGGTTCTACCGTAATGCAACATGATGGGACTTGAAAAATGGCAAATTACTGGAGTTTGACCTTTTTTGCTACAAATATCTGGCTATGACATTTGCATTATATATTATTATACAAATCACACCCAAAAAATGTACTATATATTAAAAGTAGTTTAGAGTTACTTTCCTTTGCTTAAGGTTCAGTATTAACACTAAGCCAGTTCTTTTGAGTGTAGAGAGTTAATTTTGGACTTACCAGATGATGATCTCCATGCATATGTGATATGAAAACAGCCTTAAGCTTTCGCAGCAATCTACTGGTCTTGGCTTTGCCAAAGAAACGATACATCTGGCCGTATGAGTCTTCTCCACAGTCCAGGATCATGACAGAATGCTTGCTGATGGACAACAGGCCACAAGAAGAAAAGCATGAGTGAAATTTCAGAACCAAAATGTCATCAACATGCAACTGCTAAGTCTATGCTGCAGCTAATCTGATGATGTAATAAACAACAATCCAAACTTGTTTTCATTCTTCGGTTGACAACAGCATCATATATTGCTTTGGGGGAGGGGGCACAATTTCAAAACTGTCAAAGAAAACAATAATTGTGATTTTATTTTTTAAGGAAATTGTATGGTGCATTTAAACAACACTAACAAATTACCATCTTGTAAAATATGCTGCTCTACATCCAAATATATATGCCACTTTCATGCTACTTTGAGATAATACATTCTTATCTGCCATGCTATGGAAACTGACTGCATACATTCAAAATTAAATTTTACAAGAGGTACAATGAAACATTTCATGGTGCCCCCATATATTCCACGTTGCCCCCCCCCCCCCCCCCAAATTTCCATTTTGTAATGACCTAAGCAAAAAAAAACAACTACTGGTCATAGAAAATTACAACCCAGATGGAACAGATGGAACACATTTCATTCTATAACATGATGTTAAAATGTGAATTTGACTTAAATTGACATTATATATAGTTTTTTACTTAATATAGCAGCTGTGTCTATTAAATCAAATACAAACCGTTTCTGTGTTTTTCTTTATAATAGCTTTTACAAACTAAAATGTTATCCAATGCATTCTGGTCCTATTTGTATCTCACCTCAACTGTACAACTATACAACTCTGTGCCCTGATTCTGTTTAATTCTGACGATCCTGTCCCAAGAAACGTCACTTTGGGATATTTTGTGAGGGTTTCTGTCAAGGAAAACCAAAAACATTTAAAATCATTGAAACTTTGATTAGTATTTTTTTTGGTAAATATATTTTCTTACAAGCACAATCAACCCCTGGCTTTGCCCAGGAAAAAAAGCTGCTTCTGCTCTTCCCTTTCCCCATAATCTCACTGTCAAAAGTACGTTCGTCTTCACAAAATAGTCCGGCATTATGACATGCTTTCATTTATATTATTATAAGGTCTTTCACCGAAAACCATCTCCACTTGCAATCAAAGTCTACCCCATGGGTGAAAGCAACTGAAGGTTGAGAAACCTGAAAACCAAAATTTCCAAAGGGTCCATTCCAAAAACCGAAATTGTCAATCAAATATAGGCTGACCATAAAACATTTACCTCAGGTCAGTGGATCTGTTTTCAACCTCAGTCTGTACTTCAGCCAACAATCAACCATTTTGAATAACATTCTTTAGTGAATATTGTCAGTTTCTTTTCTTCCTATTATTTTATTTTATTATTGATTATAATGTAACTGTTCTATCAGTCTTTCCAACAAAAGTCACAAAAAGGATTGGATGAGGCCTTTACTACATCTAATAATAAAATAAAATTGACAGACAATTGTCAGAACACCAGATTCTAACCTTCCTCATCATCCTCTTCCTCTGGTGTAGTACCAGATGTCTGTGGGACATTTTCTCTCAGAGCTGTCAACTTTTCTTGCACCTCTGGGGTTTCCAAGTATTTTTCCTGCAGTTCATTTACATTAAATTCATCTGTTTCACTGTCAAATAAAAACAGACAAAAGGCAAAACATTTCAGTGACAGAACACCTGGTACTGATGCACATGTAAGTAAAAATACTGATCCGGAGAACAAATTCAATAGCATACTGAAACCTTGGAGACAAAAATTCATGGGGTAAAAGGCATGTACATATCTGTATATGAGCATACTTAACTCACTGACGCCTGTTCCCGCACAAGTTGCGGGATACCTAAATCGACGCATAAGCCCCATCCCGCTCCGCATGCGGGGTACACGAATAAAATTTCTAACCCCTGCACTCTTCCCGCAACGCTTACGGGATTGGTTCTCTGCGGCAGTTTAACATCTTGACTTGTTTCCTTGAAAGTTTCACCGGGTTTGGCTGGCAACTTTTTTTTAAACGATTTTTTAAAAACTATCACTCTGTGCCGGGTCGAAATAAGAACTTCTGTCAGTTGCGTGATCTGTCACAGCTGAACACTAGATCTAGTCAAGGCAATGGCTTCAAAACGCAAGAAAACGAACATTTTCCAGCTGTTTGAAGACACCAGTGATGAATCTGAGGTAGATGTAGCCTATAATTCAGATATAGATCCTGAATTCGTGCCTGGGAAGGGAAATTCTGACTCAGATTCTAGATCTAGCCCTCCCAGTACCAGCGATCGTGCTAAGGCTAAGGCCAGTGCACTGAGTAAGGGCAAAGGGGAAGGCAAAGCCAGTAGTAGGTCTAGTTCTTGTTGACTAAGGTGAATAATAACATTACTTTCAAACACTTGTGACACTTTCATACAATTTTTTTGACATTTTTATTAGGTCATCAGTACAATATACAAAGGCCAGAAATTTTTGCGAAACAAAGAAACTTGCCAAATTTTGAAAATTCATGAAAAAAAACTATCTAAATAAATTTATTCAAGTTTTGTTTTTTGCATTGTTCAATTTAAAACCTGTTATGTGTCAAAATATGGAATGGATTGGTGAACAAATGTGGTTGTGGGAATTTTTTGAAATACCCCCCAAAATCCCTGGTCTTTAAGAGTTGTTCCGCCGTGGCGGGCTGGTCTTCAGTGAGTTAACTAAATTACCTACAAAAATGATGAATTTCGATTTCCTTTTTTTGCAGCACTGCTCCTGTTATATTGCAGAGTGAAGATAAACATTAAACAACGCTCTATAGATCTTTGATAGTGGGCTTCTTCTTATATAATGCATCTTGGATACAATGACAATGCTGAACAGGCAAGCTCTCACATTTAGTTTTACATTGCATAGCATTAGATTATACCATAAAAAATAAAACAGGCCAGAGATGGAAGGATGAGTTTGATATAAACCAGATTCATATTCATACTGCTTTTTCTCATCCATGCTATGAAAAGGAAGAGAAAAAAAAAGCCATGCGGCATCATTTTCTTCTATGGATAATGGAAAGAAAATAAGAAAAATATCGGACTTTCTTATAATATTGTATGTTTCATTCATGCCAGCTAATGAGCTATAGTCACTAGTCAGTCTCTCAGCCTTTTTCTTTTATGGAGCATCGGAAGTCAAAATTACTGGAAAAATATTTTTTCCAAAAATTCATAGACAATGCACCCATGTATGGCTGTTCAGTTTTTCTGCACTGTTAATTTAGTTGATATTCTTCGTTGGGCTAGGGAACTTTCCAAAGATGAAAGGTGAAAAAGAGACAGAACGAAAGAAAAAAATGAAAGAAACAGGTGATTTGGTTTCCACTGTCACTGGCCAGAAATTTTGTATTTGAAAAACATTATTGTTTAAGCTAATTTGTCATCATCACTATGGCAAATACTGTACTTAATTTCACTGTTAGACATGATGATTCAAAGTACTCACACTTGAAAGCCTACTACTTTTCCTCTCAGCACATAAAGAAGTCCTGAGCACGACTTGACCATCTGTCCTGTTTTCTTGAGAAAATCCGTCTGTGTTTGTGATTCCTCTTCTGTGGTAGATTTCTCTTGCATTGTGGTAATGTTTTGGCTCTCTGGCAGCAAAGGGAACACTTCATCACTGACCACATTAAGTCTGGCCTGATGGTCTCTGACACGAATCAAATCTACTTCACTGGAGTCTCTGTTCAGCACAAGATGATCCGTGCTACTGTGAAACCTTGGAAATGAATGAAAGTATTGATTTTTATATAATTTTGATTTAATCTCCGCAGTCAAAACCAGGGGTGGGAATCACTGACAGAAAGATTTCCTGAACTTTTTGATGAAACATATCATCACCACCCATAATACATACATTTATAAGCCCTTAAATTTTCCATTTTGGGTAAAAGCAATAAATTCAGATATTAGGAAATTTCCTAAGGATTCCTACTCATGCAAAATCTTATTCTTGCAAAGACAATTTTCAAAAAGCATATATTTCAGACATAAAAAGTATTCAGGCTGTAAGAAATTCAGCTTGCAACAAGCACTACATGCTCTAAGAGCATGCCAACCTCAAAGAATTTTGTCAGGTGCAGTATGATCACAAAATCTATGATATATTTTGTTTTTGTTTTGTCTTCAACTGGTCTAGATCTAGAATAACTGAATTCGAAGAAAGATTTCTTACCACAGTTTTTGTTTTTATCCTAAGTAATTCTAACATTACCATCTCATATTTTCATTAATCCTTCCATTTGCAATAACACACCATTTCAATTGCCATATAAAATATTTTATATTTATGCATGCAAATACATTTGGGTAGAAAACTGAAATGAGGCAAACAAGCTTTCTCCTAATTCATTTCTTACAATGAGCAGTTTATCCACAAGATTTCTAGCCTCATCTCTCCATTTCTCTCATCATGCCAGTTTTACAATAACCCTTTGACTCCACACCTCTAATTTAGCCTTTATTACCCTTGTCTGTGATGAAGACTTGTACACCATTTAGTTTCCCTTGACTTACTTTACAGGAACACTGACAAAAATGGTACTGTCGATGTCCTAACACAATCGGAGTTGCGGTGAGGATAGGATGAGTAGACCCAGAACCTTAATCATGCTAGTAGTATGGAATATGGGGTAAATACCATTGCCATCATATGACTCACAGCTTGGAGTGAAAGGGATACGCATATCTAAAGATGTACAATTTGCTTATCGATGGTGTTGTACTCTAACCGTGTAACTGGTTTTGGGATTGTTTTCCAGGAGACGAAAAAGACATCTTTTTGTGAGTTTTTTTATACAGGACTATATCTTTTTGGTCGTATTAATCAAACAAAACGTGTCTTTCTGTCGTAATAAATTTTTTTTTTTTTAAATGCAGGTCCTTAAGCCGGTTAATCCTGTTACACGGTTATCACACAAAGTATGCACTTACGCAGTTCAAGATGCGCACGACTAGAGCACGACAAAATTCCGCCACAGAAATCAGTTACACGATTAGAACAGCCACATATACGGTTAGAATTGTAACTATTGAAGGCTTCAAAGCTCAATTTTGCTATTTATAGTGCGTGTAGACTTCCCATTTGAATAGGGAACCCCCGGAAAGGCGTGGTGACTATTTTTAGCTAAAAAAATGAGTTGGTCAATTTTTTCCAGTTACACAGTTAGAGCACAACACCATCGAGATGCTTTATCTTCTTCAAGAATGAAAACAATGCCAGAAAACAAACTTTTTCATCCAGGACTGGTATTCTGGAGAGTTGAACACATCTGAAGGTGTCATGTGCGCAATAACAACAAAAGATGAGTCTGATAGTCCTTGCATGTAGGGCTGAAGTTGTGGACTTTCAAGGAGAGATGGGAAAAACTCCAATGATGGACATTCCAATACTGAAAATTAAATTGAAAAAATGATAATAACAACAGAAAATTACAAATCAAGGGGTGCCTGCGCAAATACTGAAACTTGAAAATTTTCAATTTTTTTTTTTTTTTTATATTCTGTTTCGCCTTGGTAAGTACCACATTTTGACATGATGCAAATTCCATTATCAAATTAATCGACCTAATTATTTATGACGATTTAAAGGTCATTACAAACATTTGATACCTCATGTGAAAGTTTCAAATCATTCTCCTGTAAAATTTACAAAATTGGAGCAAAATTAGTCTTTGTGCAGGCACCCCTCTAAATATGCAAATAATATAGGTTAAAACGCTGTCTGCAACGTCCCTTTGTTTTTAATACCTTTACTTGAGTGTTTAAACAATACAAGTGATTGTAAGTTTTCCTGGCTAATGATCATGCTTCACTCAGTATAGCGTTTCTGGAGCTCGTATCCTGCAAATTAGAAATCTTAGCTATATTTCTCATTCAACCACTAAATGAAACCTACTGATGACACTCAACGTCTAAAACTTCCTGCAGGAATAAGCTTGATTGCCTTCTCCATATGTAACAGATATGCTTAAAAATAGAAATGTTTCTCTTCTACCCATACAATTCTCGTTTTAGTACTGCCTTATTCCATCTCCCCATCAGTGGATTTAGAGAAAATGACCTGTAAAGCTTTGCTGTTAAACTTTACAGAGTATTAGAACAATCTTGTAATACCTTAAGATCTACTTCTAGAGGTAAGATCCCTCCACGATGTTCATAGGAACAATAGACCACATTTTACCATGTCACATTATGGCCGTACCTCACTTTTTGTAAAAGATGGAGATAGAATAAAACAGTACTGGAGTGACATAATGAATGTTCACTCTTACTTAAGAAAGGCCTTGTATCTGTGACTGGCACATCTCTGACTTGTTCAGGATGTACAACTGTCCCGTTCTCCAGCACTACAGATTCTCCTCTCTGCAGTTTTCCTACCATTGGACCACTGATGATAACCAAAGAAATAATTTTCATTCATAAACATGAGTTTATGCCACACGGATGTTAACAAAGAAGTTAAACTGAATATTCATATAAATGTTTTTACAGGCACCAGTACTACAGCACATTTATTCTCTAAGTATTCACAAATAATTAAGAGATTTATCTATTATTATGTAGCTGGTTAATGCACCGTCCAATACATATGATTATCCTGTCAAGGAAATCTGATTCTGCTGTCTCAAGTAAATCCAATTATGCTGTCACATAAATCAATTTCCAAACTACAATCTTATCACGGCAATAAACATTGCAACTGCTAACATATTACTAACATCGAGCTACATTTATTATTGTAAGAAAATGGTTTTTAGAATATAACTATTAAATCACAACCACTAATTCTCAAATTCAGTGCTTTTGAAGACTTAATTTGTCTTCAATTTGTCATCAAAAAGCTTTTGCCCTGGTATAAAACAGTGCTATAAGGCATGGCGGGATCTCTACACTGAGACGTTACCACATCACACTTGTTGAGAACTTACATAGTAATACCAGCATCGTAACATTTCTCCACGTTGATTTTAGGTAATGGTGGTCTTGCCTGAAATGAATAAAAGTTGTGGTAAAAGCAGAGAAAATCAAATCTTGTACAAAAATATTAATTAATTAGTCTATTAATGAATAATTCTATTTAGGTGATGATTTCGTGACAAAACAATCAGCCTGGAAAATAAAAAAGGAACATTTTTTTAAGCGATACAAATGATCTGAAGTCATGGACGAAAATGGTAGTTTCGCATATTTTTCTGTATTTCATCACATGTCCAGAGTTAAGGAGACAGTCACTAGTAGACTGCAGGCACAGTGTAAAAAGTAGTTTCTGATCCTACCAGACTGCCAGTAAAAAACATTTTTTAACTTGATGTGTTACCCACTATTATTATGGTTGAGTTATCAAATTAGTATATAAGTATCAAATTCTGTATTCAACTAGCCAGTCATTCCAAGAAAATCTTACAAACTCTTTGAACCCATTTATATACCGCAAGATGAAACATTTTAACAATGAGACAGGAGATGCAAGGAATGCTAGATTATAAAACTGCCAAAATATGGCAAAAAAAGAAAAAGTTGTATGCAGTAAAACCTTGCATAAGAAATACAACAGTTACAATTTATAGCACGTGGAACAAAAAAGATATGGCTCAACTTCCAAAACTGTCCTCCCTAAGCCTAAAGAAGGTGTATGTAAGGCCTCCGTTGATCATGAAATGATCATGGATGTGCATCCAATTTATCAACTGTCCTGTCTATCTGGTCATCGGGCTCAGTGCCGTCTGTGACTGTGGAGGCCGATGTGAGAATGGCAGTCTCTTAGGAGCAGATGCGCTCCTTTCTTCGGGCTTGCTTCTCTGCCTCAGCAGTTATCGGCTTCTCCTTCCCCAACTTGTAGTGCTGGTTCAGCATGCCTCTCCATCCTGTCCGGTCAGCAGCAAAGTCCTCCCAGGATTCCGTATTGGTGCTGAGTGCCTTCAAGTCCTTCTTACAGTCATCCTTCTATCGGAGCTGTGGGCAGCCGGTGGATCTTCTCCTGAACGTCATTTCTCCACAGAGGATGTCTTTTGGGACGCAACCATCCTGCATTCATTGGATGTGTCCCAGCCAGCACAGACAATGCTGTTTGAGCAAAATGGTCATGCTCGGAAGGCCGGTGCGGGACAGGACCTCGACATTGGGCACGTTGTCTTGCCAGGATATGCCGAGAATGCGACAGAAACTTCTCAGGTGAAAGGTGTTGAGTTTTCTCTCCAGTCTGGCATATGTAGCAGCAGCTCATAACAGTTAACTGTCACTCCCCGAGTTGAAGTGTGTCCTCTCCGGGTTGTTGGCCTTGAGTGGAAGTGGATGTACGCCTGGCAGTGTTACATGGAGAACAAACTGTTTCCCATGTAGCATATCCCCCCCCCCCCCAGCTGACGGATCCAAAGGAACAGCATAGCCATTACAGTTTAGCATCAGCGCCGCCGCAAGAGTTGCCAGAATGGGTTGAGTACAACGATGAACTGCCTTAAGGACTCTGACTCCAGATTTCTCCTCGAGGTTTACTCCTAAAGCCTTTTCCATGACTGGCCATCGCTGCAAGGCAGCAGAGGTTTGAAAACGGAGTTTTCCTTCTCCTACAAGGATATAATATGCTCACAATTTCATTCGTCCATTACAAACTACATTTTTTTAAAAAGGAATTTAGGTGAAAACACGTTTCTTTGTTTCATGGACATTTCGGAGTTCACTACATAATTTTTTTTCATCTTATTTACTTAGACTTTAATTGCCCACAACCTGAGGTTGGACTCACTTTACAAATGTATGCACAAGCCATTTCTCTGGTTGAAGCAGGGGAAGAATCTCGTCTTTGTCTCTTTGCTGGCGCTGAAGATGAACAACAAAAAATGCAATTTTTTTTTTCCACTGATGAACTTCTTCAAGCCTTTCAAAGTCATATGTGGATGTAGTAAAATATCCCTTATAGTAGTGGTATTCTTCAGTAAGATAAGCAGATGAAAAGTTCATGGCAAAAAGATAGCTAATTCAGAGCTGATGTTCTTATTTTGACATATACTCAAATTAATAATATTTTTGAGTAGATAGAATCATCATTTTTCTTTTAGCATTAAAACAATGGCCAAATGCATCTATTGACCTGTTTTAAGAATTGATTACAAGTGATACTCTTCTGGTGACACCCTAACAATATATCAAATAAGGGCAACAATAACTGGAATACCCACATCTCTTTGAGAATTCTGGGGCTACTAACATGCAAGAAAATGACAGAAAAAAGAGAATCGAAATCAAAACATTTTTCTGTAGAATTCGGCATTTTTTTAAACCCTCAAAGGAGAATTCTGGGCATATTTCAGGGCTAATCCACTATTTCCAAGGCTTTTCCAGAACTTTTTCTGAAGATTTAAATTCCAGGGCTTTTCCACAACTGAGCAGGAATCCTGAGTAACAATTTAAGTCAGTACAGAAATTGTGATTTACCTGGCTTGCCATCTTCAGCATCAGACCTGGGGCCTTCAGTTGTTGCTTTGGAATCTTTATACAATGGTACTGGGGTAATTGTGAAGGCAAAATCCTGAAACTCCCCTTCAGATTTCACTGTCAAGGAGCAGTAGAGGAAAATGTGAAAAGATTTGGCTTAACAAGTGATTGGGTGCAAATGCGATTTCTATAGATCAACTAGTACTACTCAGGTAATTAATTTTCCACCTCTTTTTTTTTTTCTTTTTTAAACAGATTCAGCTGTATTTTGCCACAATGTCCCAAGAAAAAACTCACGATCATGCCGCTCCTGAAAAATACTTCGGGCAAATAAATGTGAATAAACCCAATATGATTCAAAAAGCCACTGAGGTTAAACTTACAAAGTTTGTCAGTATTTTAAATGCAAAATTACAGTACATTTAAAATAAGTACATATGGCATTTTCTGAGTAATCCCATTCCAATTCTGTTTGCTTTCTTAAAAATAGTTTTGTACACCTTCATTCCTATCCAGTGGCAGACATATGAATGCACTTATCCTTTGCCAAATATGGCCATGAAAACAAGTGCATTCATAAGGTAAGAAATATCGAATGTCTGTTCTTTTCTCCAAATGAAAATACTGTTCCAAAAAGTTATTAAATATTGGTCTTATCCACATGGTAAGCTACATAATCTAATTTTTTCACCATAGTAATCTTCTACAGCTACAATATCAACTTACATATGTTCATATTAGCAGATACCGCAAACTTTTTTGCCATAAGAGCAATTTTTTCCTGAAGGATGAAAACAAAAACAAAATATAAATACACAGCATGAACTCAGCGTAATACTATTCCACAGGAAGCTTACTTTTAAATGAAGTCATTTTCAGTAGTGATATTACTTTGATATTTCTCATCTCACACTGACATAATGACTTACATTTACTTTGAATGATAAAAAAATACAACAAAAATATAATTAATTTTTCAGTAAGTAGAAAGTGATGCATTCTGTTCAGCAAAGTTTGTTTTAGGTGGACAGTTTGTTTCTTAAACCTTAATATAGGCAGTAGGCCAACAGACTTCACTTCTTACTTACCACACCTGGTGGGCCATGGACTGTTATATGTGGAACTTTGCCTCCTTTTTTGTTTCTGTCCCAAGACGTGAATGCTTTTGATTCTGGATTCTTCTGACCTTCTAAAGTCATTGTCATTCCTGATAGTAAATATCAAAATAAATTTTAAAAACATTCATTAAATCCACACAGGTTGCAAATCCTGAATTTCTGAATTGTCTTCAATTCTGAAGAATTATTGTCCTGATTTTCCTAAATTTATTTAATTTTTGCATTTTTTTTACAGCTTTCTATTTCTGTTCCTATTGAATTACAGACATTACTTAGGGGGTGCCCCACACAAATGGCCATACTGTAGCACAGCTTTATCCAAACGACTTTGTTTCGAAATTGATTTGACTGTCTTTGATGAACTTAACAAAATGTGTTGACAAGCCATCCCTATCACCCAAAGGGTCATCCCTATTCCAACAAAAGATACAAATTACAATTCCATTTCCTAGAAAAAGATGCTTCTGTTTTGTGTTTCTTGGACTGCCATATCCTGGTTACTATGATACTGATATACTGGCAGACAACGTAGGCAAAAAATGAACACTAATATTTGCCAGGAAATTTTTGTATACATAATTCCATTCATTTCACAAATCCTTTGTAATTGTAATGCTAAAAGCTTTGCAAATGCCTATGTGAATTACAAAGCACAAATAATTTGGCAACAATTCTGAAACTGAGAACATTTGATAAAACTAAAACACAAACATACCAAGCAAACCACCAGTATTTTCCCAGCTTTTATGGGTGATGAAGATGTGTTCCAACCCTGCCACTTTTGCATAGGCAGCAACCCTCAACCTAGTCATAAACAAATCATATTTTTTTTTAATTACAACAAGTTTGATCAAGGGTTTTATGTGTTCTCTGTATCATCTGATAAAGCATTACATAATTTTCTATGTAACAAAACAATGAAATGCTCTAACTCCGATTCTTTTAACATGGCACATATAAATGCAGGAAACAAAATAACAAAAGAAAGTCAAGCATCCCTGTAAATATAAAAAAAATTGTGTATTCTTCTTTTCTCAATCTTTACTCATGGCAACAACCTTTTCTTTCCAAGCAAGCACTCCATGCTGCAGCAATAATACTTTGTTTTTGACATCATCATTAACTGTCTAACAAGTCTACAAAGTTATGTCTGACTATTTATCAAAGCAGATTTCCAAATTGGTGGCTCAGTAACTTCATACCCTTTGCTCATGGCTGCCAGTCTTTGTGTCCCTTCACCACAATTAAACAGATATCTGAAAATAAAAAGAATTATCACAATATCAGGACATAATTGATCAATGATAATGATATGAACTGGAGCAACAACAAATATGTACATGTATTATCAATTTTTTCACAAACATGTAACATTGATAAATGTCATGGATTCTCTTTCATGCACTTTTACTACCAGTGCCATGAAAAGAATATTACCAAGACAGTATAAACATCACAATAATGTCAGCTTGACATGTTTGAAAGATCCTACTCCTTAGCTAGAATAGCTTTCACAAAGTAGCTCTAAAAATTGTCAATCATCACAACAAAAGTATGACATAATTTTGCTCCTACCTTTTTTTTTCAACCTTTTTACCTTTGCAAGACATCATGAACTTTAAGCCACAAGCTGAATACTGAATGTCATACAATTGAACTGTTGGGCTTTTGTTTTCATCTTGAAAGTATGTGTTATGAACTGCATGAAACATTTCCATGGTTGTACGTTTGCAAGGAAATGAATTGTTGAATAGGTAGCTATCATTATGTGCAATTGCATGAATATGTATATGAATGTATAAGCCTATTGGCCTTTCGTGACAGCAGAGCTGTAAATTAACAAGACTGTCACAAATTTTTTTTAAAATCCTTCCTTGCTTTATTTTATTTCACACAACCATATTGTTGTTTATCAAAGAGTAATTCTCTTCCTATTCTTGACTCAGCATTTTATTATTGTATATGATATAGGCCTATTATACATCTAATCCTACAAAAGCAATGTCTCTTGCAATTAAATCGCAGTGTTTATCCACCGATACTGTCGGATAAAATTTCCCCTATGATTTTTATTTCCGCCAGCACAAATTTTGCATTTGCGAATGATCTCCCCAAATTCGAACCCTTCTCCATCCTCCTCCCTTGTTCAGCTTATCCTGATCAACATTCGTATTGCTCACATTGAAAATGATGGCATGATTGAAATTGGAGAGGCTTTTCTGAATAAAAATGGAATGATTAAAAGGATACATGAAGGTTCAGGTCTAATCCGTAGATATGGGTTTCTTGGTTTAGTCATGCTCATTTTGTAAGAATTCCCTCATAATTGCACAGTGTCCTCAGGGGTGTAGTGGTTAGCACCTTTGCCTGTCAGACACTGAGTCAGGGGACTGCGGTTCTATTCTCAGCAGGGCAGGTTTTTTTTTTGGCAGTGGCTACGTTTACGGCAGCCGGTAAACACAACTCACCATTTTTCATTGTTTGGCTTTACTCCCGTTCGTACAGCAGCACTTTCTTTCTTTGTATTTTTCTATTGGGGTATGAGCGTAATCTGCCGTAAACCTAGCCACTGCCTTTTTTTTTTCTTGTACTAGTAAGTCTTTTTATTAGGAATCTATTGTTTTGTTGTTGTTTTTTTCCAAGACCAATTATAGTATAGTGAATAAATCCAGTTTATTTATTTTTTTTGTAATTAGTCTATACTAATCATCATCATCATCAGTTACCCTGTCTGGAAGTGGAACAGACATTGGCTCTCCACTCGGATCTATCATCAGCCAACCTCAAGAAGGAGTTGTTATTGTGACATTTATTTGTTGTTCATGAATTAAGACTTTCAGTGAAATGAAAGTTTTCTCTGTGTACCCCCCTGCTTTTCCTGCCTTCGATTTTCCCTGTGTCTGCTCGATATTTGAGGCTCCTGAGGTGACAGATGTGCCCTAGAAATTTCAATAGCTGCCGATAAACCTGAGCTTACTTTATCCGACGATGCTGTTGGTGGATAAACCTGGGCAGTATCCACCAATAATGTTGGTGAATAATGCTAGTCTTATTAAATTTTGTATTCTGTTTTTTTCGTGGTTAGGTACCTGGAATATTCTGTTGTAACAAGAAGGGATGGTGACGAGCCTGGTCCACCTGTTCCTATTACAACAAGATTTATCTTTGATGGTACTTTTGATGTTTGCTGTATTTTCTTGAGACCTGATGATGATGGGTTAGCTGGCCAATTCCCCTGATTCTGAGCCACACCAGCATTGCGATGTTTTCCTTTCTTTCCACCTTTCCTTCCCATTATGCCGTTAGTAGTACAATCTGCACCAGCCAGAGAACAAGCATGCACATAAAAGTGTCTTATGATATTCACATTTGGTGCACGGTGCTGTTTATACTGTCCAGTGTTTATCAAAATATATCTAGATCTAGATCTCCAGGACGACAGCGCAGAAGTCTCAGCAGAAGTCACATTCGGCAGAAGAAAGATTCTGTTTTTATAGTGGGTGATGTCACACTCGAATGCAAAACTTGAAGAACGATTACATGGTTGAAGAGATGTGTAGCGACGGATTAATGCACCATACCGCGGGCTAAGTTTGAGAGAGCTATGAGGAGGCATTCAATTCACTTTTTTTTACAAACACCTGATGCAAGGTGAAAAGCAACACCATGAAATCACCCGCATGTTTTACTCTAAGAGTGACTGCCCATGTCTGAAATGTAATAATTTTTTAAGAGTAGCGTACCTTGCGTATCGCACCGCACCACATTGGTGAATGTGTACACATTATATCTACTTATTGTCCATTCATTTTTTTGTTTTGTTTTGTTTTGCATTCTACTAATTTTGAACGGAAGTTCTTGGCTGTATTCCACAAAAGTACGATATAAAAACATGATAAAAAATTAATCTTTATGAGAGAAAAGAAAATTATGATAATGGATAAGATTTTAGGGAGGGTAAAGCATTCACAATCTTGCTCACTTCGAAGCACAGAATTGTTAGGTTAAAAGAAACAATATTTCATTTTAATTTCTATTTACTTCTGATTCATTGTAATGTTTCTTTACTATTTCTCAGCCCGGGCTTTGCATCAACCATTTTTTTTTATGCCGTGCCTTATTTTTTCAGAGGTGATAAAAATAATGTCAAGTTTTTTTTTTAAGCGCTATATCATGCCTATTCTGGACTTTTTCTAAACCATAACGTGGATTTTGCATATTATTTAATATTTTATTATCTTTCAGGAGCAAATAGGATAAAAAGGGTTAAAAATAAGAGTGGCAATTAAATGACAATTTCACTGTCACCAGCAAGCAAGCCTATGCCATTTTATTTGTGCGTAAAATTCTGTTTCGCTTCGATTCTACACATTTCCTGTTGAAACCTTTTATTGTTCAATTGTTTTCTCGTTTCCATTTTTTTTTCTTTCTTGATAAAGGCGAAAGCCGAAAATTCGAACATTTTCTGTCTTCTCTTTAGTTTGCTTTGT